>JAJKFI010000018.1:1691251-1826960 GCA_029204185.1 Lerista edwardsae | reverse complement strand
CACACACACACACACACACACACACACACACACACACACACACACACCAGAGTGTAATATCTTATTCTATCAAACCTTATGGTCAAAAAACATTGCAAATACAATTGTTTTATGTAAGATTATGTATGATGGCTACATTGAACCTCCAGTTGCAGGAGCATTGTGTCACTGAGTACTATCTGCAGTGGAGCAATAGTAGGGGAAGGCACCGACAGTCATCCACTCCTTGGAGGTTGCTTGGAACCAGTGATGAACTTTTTCTCATATGACATGCTGCCCAATGGTATCCAGGATTGGACCAGTGCATGGAGGGGTTTGTCACTGGAACACAGCCATTTTTGGAGCGCTGCTGCAAATGACAGCAGTGCAG
Organism: Lerista edwardsae; assembly: GCA_029204185.1. Taxonomy (NCBI): domain Eukaryota; kingdom Metazoa; phylum Chordata; class Lepidosauria; order Squamata; family Scincidae; genus Lerista; species Lerista edwardsae. Next base: position 1,826,590 of record JAJKFI010000018.1, on the reverse strand, counting down.
GAGGACCATCACCGGATCCAGCAAGGTAAATCCAATGATAGTGGGTGCTGGTTGGTGTTCCCACATTGGCACTATGTGCTACCCAGGATTGCGCCCTAAGACTGTGTGTACACTTGTCTATATATAGACAGAAAACTATGAGCCAAGCCTATATTTCTATGCAGATATTCTGAACCAATTAAAGAATCACTGTTGGTAAGAGAGACTACAAAGTGCCTGCCCTTTAAAACAGTGTTAGGAAGTTGCTAATTGCTCTAAAGCAGCTTCCACTGAAGTGTGAAGAAAAGGAACAGATAACAATGAAATGTATTAGTTGCTTTTGTTGCAGCACAAAGGGCTGTGCTGAGGGATTAGATTTTTCTCCACAGGGAAAGAACCAACTTGCTTCCCCCTCTCCTCTCCTTCTCTATAGTTCAAGAATCTCAGGATACGCAAAACAATTTGGCAGCTTTAACAGCAGCGCAGTTTGACAACATGTAGAGTGGCACAGTGTTGCCCTGAAGAATAGTTTCCCAGTGCCCTTTTAAAGATTACAATTTAGGAGTTGTACTGTATGCTGAGAACGTTTTAATGGAAACATGCCGAAAACAAACACAGATGGCTTCAATTGCATTATTTTTTTCCCCTAGAGAATAATCAGTGCTGTAAATAAGAGACTCATTGGTGACAATGAGACAACCGTGTCTCAAGGTCTATTTTTAGAAGCCTTGATTTAAAATTAACAAAAACCCAAACTGACATGGCATAAATCAGAAGCAAAGACATACAAGATTGAAAGATTGTACAAGATCCTTAAACTCTGTTTTTACTGTTCTCTGTCATCAAACTAGGGCGATATCACAGTTTCTGTGGCAGGACTTGTTTGTTGCATGAAAACTGTATGAAAAGGCCCCTGGAAGTGTCGGAAATGCACTTCCAGTTTTTACAAAAATCAAAAGTGAGTTTTCAACACCTCCATTCCTGGAACATCCACCCCCACCCCCGCAGATGCCAACACCTGCAGATAAGTGAGTCTGTGGGTTGGGTCCAACGGACCTCTAGACACAGTTGATCCAGACATGTTCTCCATTCACATTTGGAGGTGTTCATAGGCCCCCAGAAGTGTAGGAAACACACTTTTGATTTTTACAAAATTCATACATGTCTTTCTGACACCTCCAGATGCAACTAGAGAACATGCGGCCTTTCTGAGCCTTAGAAAGGCCCCCCAGAGATGTTGGAAATGCACTTCCAGATTTTACAGAAAGTTTTACCCATGGTGAGTTACATACATGGTGAGTTACATCTGAACCATAGATAAAAAGGACCAACTTGTACTAGGTTTTTATCTGAATTTTCCAAACATGAGTTCATCAGGATGGGTTGTATTGTGCTGTGTTTCATAAACATCTGTACCTTGTAGACAGTACTAGAAATAATAATAATAATGTATAGTGAATGCATTCCTCATATATTGCTGAACATGGTTTATATTGCAATGCAAAGGGAGTAAGGGCTCATCACTGAGAGTGCAATCCTAACCTGGTTAGGTGTGCCGGCCCGGGGAAGGGGCGGGCTCCAGATTCAGCCATAAGGCTGAATCCTAAGCCCAATGAAAGGCTGCACGCCCCCAATTTGGGCTGTGCAGTCTTCTCAGGGCTGTGCCTGCTGTGCAAATGTGCCTTTGCCGTGAGGAGAGTCCAGCCTCCCTGACACAGCGTTGGATATGGTGCTGGCCGGCTGGCCTCGCCATTCCTGCGCTGCGTAGGATTGTGCCCCGAGAGTGGTCCAAACATACTTTATGGTGTCCTTTGTGCTGGCCACAACTTTGCTGGCCTAACTCCAGGTTAGATTGCACTTCCTGAGTTCTGTTAATGTTGCGTTTTTAAAAAAGCTAACCACATGCTGATTGCATAGTTCCTTATCATGCCTGATAAACATGTAAACATGCCACCTGTTTGCCTTAGCTTTGATTCTGCAGCTGTATCTCACTTCGGGCACAATCCTAATCTGGAGTTAGGCTGGCATAGTTGGAAGGCACAAGGGACACCGTAAAGTATGCTTGGACCACTCTTGGAGTCAGAGAGGTCAGCACACAGACATGCGCCATCCTCCCTCACCCAGGGCACAATCCTAACCAATTTTCCAGCACTGGCATAGCTGTGCCAGTGGGGCATGTGCTGCATCCTCCAGTTAGGGGGCAGTCACGGAGGCCTCCTCAAAGTAAGGGAATGATTGTTACCTCAAATCTGCATTGCCTTTACCCCAGTGCTGGAGAGTTGGTTAGGACTGCGCCCTCAGCAAATTGCCCAACTGTGCTTTAAGGTGGCCCTTGTGCCAGCCAAACTGTGCTGCCTAACTGAGCTGGCCTAATTCCAGGTTAGGATTGCACCCTTACTGCCTTGTGCTCAGACTGAAAATGGCCCATTTTAAGACTACAGTAGTTATATACTGCTCAGGCGTTAACTGTTCCCTACAATGGAGAAAAGAACATTAGAGGAAACATTACTCACAGCAAAGTTTGACTAAAAACCTGCATCAATGTTTCCTATGAATAAATTCTAGGCAGGGATGTGTGGAAGTCCAGGATGAACCATTTGTTAATTTTTCAGCACAATGCTATGCATTTTTTTTTTTTTGGAATACAATACTGTAAGTCTCATTTTCTTCAGTAAGTGGAGGTAAGTGTGACTAGTATTGCACTATTATAGAAACTCTTCTTGTTTCCATTGATTCCTTAGACATTTCTACCAAGTAGGAGGAACATCCCAATTTCTCTTAAATTTTTGCTTAAGGTCAAATTCAGTGGCTAGTATGAAATGCTGCTGTTCAGCTCTCAGGATTCATGAATGACCAACCATTCAGCACACTGGTTCTCATCTTTTTTTGCAGGGGAAAAACATCAGCGCATATTGAATATGAGCCCAGTTTTTGTTTACATGAATCATCCTGAAATAAATGATGGTGCAAGAAGGATCCTGATGTCTCTCATTGCCATTCAGGGCACAATCCTAACCTGGATTTAGGCCGGCACAGTTAGGCCAGCAAAGTTTGGGCAGCACAAGGGACACCGTAAAGTATGTTTGGAACACTCTTGGAGTCAGAGAGGCCAGCACACAGACGTGTGCCATCCTCCCTGACTCTGAAGGTGTTCCAAACACCTTTATGGTAACGCTTGTGCCGACCAAACTTTGCTGGCATAACTGTGCCGGCCTAAATCCAGGTTAGGCTTGCGCCCTGACTCACATACAGTACATTGAACTGGTTTTTCATATATACTATAGTGCTCATAGTGCTTCAAACTTTTTATAGCTGTTCCCCCTTGCAGAAATGATTCCTCCTATCAAAGTAGTCAGCTACATACTCCTTCTCTCTAAAATAAAGTCACTGAGCCATTGAAAACTCCTACGGATTTTACTTCTCTGAGGGCAAGAAGATATTTTTTTCCCATCATGCCTAAACTAAAGATCAAATCCTATGCCTCAGTGAGGACAATCCTCCTCAGATTAACTGGTACAAATGCAAGTGTTCATGGCTGTGTGGGGGATGTTGTTGAGTACATAATGGTTGCCGTATTTGCTTACATGCGGTTAACTCCACTTCAGCCACATAATTTGTTCCCCCACGGAGGGCTTTACAATGTGCTCCAATTCAGAAAACAAATCATATGCTGCTGTAGATAATGCAGTCACATTTTCTAGTTCTTAGTGCTTTCCTTGGTCAATTCCACATTGGAGTAAACACATATTTGTCCTGAACAAAGCTGCAGGATTGGCCTTTAAGGGACAAGCTGCCCTTGATTGCTTTATGCCCTATTTTTCCTGGCAGAATCTCAGGCAGATTCTCCACATGCTGGTCTTACAGGGCATTGGGGGCAGGGGATTGAAGGAGAGACGTAACTGTTAGACAATAGACAGACAAAAGGAAATATTTCTTCACCCAGCGTGTAATTAATCAGTGGACTGCCTTGTCACAGGGTATTGTAATGGCACCTGGCCTAGATATCTTTAAAAGTAGATTGGACAGCTTTATAGAAGAAAAGTCAATGATGATTATATGCAACTTCCCAGAGGCGGATCTACAGGGAGGGCAAAGCTCTAAGTGTTGCAAGAAGCCTTACCCTGTCATGTAAATCCCTCCTCTCCCTTGCTGCTGTAGCCAGTAAGCAACGCCAAGATGTTGCTGTTCCCTGTGAGGATTGGCTAAAACGGTGCAGGGGAGACTCCTTTCCACTGCAAGGTACGGCTTCTTGCAAAACTTAGAGCTTTGCCCTCCCTTAGATCTGCCTCTGCAACTTCCAGCTTTTTAGAGGTAGAACGCCAGATTCAAGGGAGTGGCCACAGGATGCATCTCTTATTGTCTTGTGTGCTCCCTATTGGGCCACTGTTTGATACAGGAAGCTGGACTAGATGGGCCCTTGGCCTTACCCTGCAAGGCTGTTCTTATGTTCTTATATTATCATTATTTTAAATCCCAATATACTTGTATTTTCTTGTATCTCTTCGGATGTTTCCTTTGTTTGACAGGCACAGCAAATGGCTAGTATGGGTAGAGTATTGTGTCTACACACATTAGAATCCAATGCAAAATTTGAAATCTTGAACATTTAAACTTTTATTTTAAAAAAATGTGTTTCTAGTTCTCATGTTTAAAATTGCAGAGGAGGTTCTCAGAGTCAGAACCCAGAAAGGCATGCTCTTTGGCACTTCCAGCTTCTTTCTTTCCTTCCTAATCAGAATATGTATTATAGAAAAATATGTACATTTAACAAAATTACAAAAATTAGGATGCATCTGAATGGTCTAGCAAAACTGATAGTATAACCTCTTTGCTCTGAATCATGCTGTACTAGACAAGAGTATTCCCAATAATTTAGCCAACACAATCCAGTTTGTTGAGTTTTACAATCAGAGAAAGGGAGAAAGAAACACCATGCTAAAAATCATGTCTAGCACAACTAGGTCAAACTGCTAACTTTACAGGGCAAACGTATGCATATAGCCCCCCCCCCATCCACGGATCCCATATCTGTAGGTCCCATACTCCTGGATGTGGGGTTCCCCCCTAGTGTGGCGTTCCAAACAGTAGCTAAACATTGGGACGCAGTTTTAAAACTGGGATGTAGAAACAATCAAATTTACAAGGGTGACAAAAATCATCATGCCAAATCAAAAATCAAATCAAATCAAAATAAAAAAAAATAAAAATTTTTTTTGACGGGATGCTCAATGTATAGATGTTGCCTTCATCCTTTAAAAAAAATCTCATATCTGTTTTGGTCTTGGTTAAAGCAAAATCTTTAACCAGAACATTTTGCAGCAGTCAACAGGTTTAAAACATGCTCCCTAACCCTGAAAAATAGCCATTAAAGACCCATGGCAGATGCCACCAGTAATGAGAATCTGTAATAAGAGGCCTTATAAGGCTCTCAGATCCTTTGCAGACACTCTGCTTTTAGACAGATCTGCTGAACATGCACATTTGTTAGAAATTAAACATTCAATTGTGCCAAATTATTTGATGTAAATACTGATCTGTCTGTGGTTGAACATCTAATTGCTGCACTTTCCCTTTAATAATGAATGACTTGCCATGCTGTAATCCAGTTAAGTGTGCTGTTCTTTTACAAATCTATATGTGGTGGTGTGTATGTTGATATGTTAAGCTCTTTGTGCATCTGGTTTATGAATCTCCTTCACAGAATTGCTGCATCAACACACTCAAATTGCAAAGATTTGTGTGATACCACACCCCATTTTCTACTTTTTCTTATTCTCCTCAAATTTAAGATTTCTTTCTTTTATCTCTTTTACGTTATCTAAATACAATGGGCAGCACAATCCTAATTAGTGCTGGTGCTGTCAGGCCACATGGCCTGCACTGTATCCAGTGCTAGCTGGGAGCCAGATGAATATCTCCTCGGGGTAAGAGGATAATTTCCCCCTTACCTTCAGTAATGCCCCAGCCAGCCCTATGGGGATCCTCAGATATAGCTGGCGGAAGCAGTCTGGTGTAATGCTGGCTGGCCCGGAAGGAGGGTTAGGATACAGTGGAGGAAGCCTCCATAGATCCTGTCCCACTCCTCTTTTCCGCTGCCCAGAAATGCCTCTCCTACCTCCAAAATGTTCCCCTCCACCCTCTCTCGGCTCCTATGGCACTCAGTGGTGTACTTACTGTAAATATTCAAGTATAAGTCGTTCTCACAGGTAACTCAATGGCAGGTTTTGCGCCAATATAATGGAATTTTCTATGACCCTCAGATAAGTTGGGGGAGGGGGGTGTCTGTAATTTTGTCTGATTTTACCCTCTCTTCTTTCTCCCGAGTAGTTGCAAATGTGCTTTACAGCTTGTTTGTGACACTCTAGGCCCAGCAGAGCAGAGGCCTTGCCGGCGGAAGGGTAAGTTTGGATTGTGCTCTCAGTCAAGTTTTTTTTTCCAATTAAATGCAATTTATTGCAGATGAGGTTAATAATTGGATATTGACATTGTAAAGAGCCTTTCTCTTTATACCTAAAATTTGAACAATTGTCAGCAAGTTATACACTTGAGAGGACAAATAAGATATAAAGGGGATAGATTCTAAGGTTTTCCTCCATCCTTTGGAGGAAAACATCTTGCTCCAGAGGAAGCAATCCATCCTCTTGAGGAAGACTCCTCTGGAAGTACCTTGCCTGGAGGAAGGAAATCTTAGAATCCAATTAAATGTTTAAAAATATATTTTGAATTCCAACCATTGGAAGTTCTTTTCATTCAGTGGCACTCATGCAAGGATCCTTTCTGCCCAAGAAAGGACTTCTTGCATGGTGCAACTCGTAGGGCGCAATCCTAAAACTGAGTTAGGCTGGCATAAACTAAGCCAGCAAAGTTTGGCCAGCTCAAGGTAAAGTATGTTTGGACCACTCTAGGAGTCAGATGCCAGCACACAGACGTGAGCCATCCTCTCTGACTCCGAGAGTAGTCCAAACATGCTTTATAGTGGCCCTTGTGCTGGCCAAACTTTGCTGGCTTAGTTTATGCCAGCCTAACTCCAGTTTAGGATTGCGCTCTTATTTTGCTCTAGAGATACAGCTTCTGATGATGGAGGTTAGGATTTGAGCCAGAATTTTTACTAGTCTATTTAATATTCTACATAGCTTTGGATTTTGGATTGTTCATAATTTCCCCCAACAATGTTTGAATGTCCAATTCCAACTCCTACATCTCAGTTCAGTGACAGAGGAGATTCTATAATCAGGGCCTGTCACTAGGAGAATCTTAAATAATGATGCAGAGGAGAATTAACAAAAATATAGAACTCTTGTGGCCTGATTTAGGGACACCTTAGGGCCACTGAACAGAAAGAACTGTCACATGGAGGTTGCTTAATGTCTTCCCATTTTCCTGTGACTCAAGCCATTCAGGTTGATGCACCAGATGCAGAGAAAGTTCCATGATTTTTTGGGCAAGTGGCTGCAGATAAACAGCTTGCCACCTGAGACATCAAGTGCAGGGAGCAATAATGAACTTCGACTAGCCATTTTTTGTGCACCAGCCCTTACACAGACCAAATTCTAATTACAACCCAGGCCTAACTAAATCCCTTGATGCAGCACTGCCAACAAAGCACAGGCTGCATCTGGAGATCTCTTCAAGGTAAGGGAACTGTCATAAGCCTCCACTACCCCAATGGGTCTTCTTGGATCTGCACCAGTTACTGTATTTTGCTGGCGCAGAACTGAGGACAGTAAGGAAGGGAGAAAACAGGGACAGAATGGGGTTTGGATACTGGTGCAAGTGAATGACACCAGTAACTGCCTCCTCTTTCCCCTGTTCCACCTCCTGTTGGTTTTATGACCTGCAACTACAAGAAAAACGATCCATTTGATCAGATTATAATGTGCTGTCCTTAGTTTCACTGTACAGTAGTGTCTTCACTAGAACTGTGATTGATCGCTTCCCAATACTATCCTCAAAAATACTGATCAGCAGCTAGTTTGATGCAAAATTTAGCACACCATTTATCACCATTCTCATTTCTTGTATCTGCAGATGTTGACGTTATGACCCCAGTAAAAATATGAAAATGCGTGAAAAAAATCGTGGCATGTGTATAGAAGTCTTACACTTTTAAATTCAGTTTTGTGTGCAATTCCAATGTATTAATATGCCATTGAGATGTGTTGAGCATGCTTCTGGGTGGTAAAATTCCAAGAATTCAGAAGTCTTGAGGAACTAGCAAAAATCTAGCTCCACAATGGTATTGCAATGATTAACGAAGGCTTCTATAGCAGCCTTTCCCAGAGCAGAATCCTAACCTGGAGTTAGGCCAGCACAGTTAGGCCTGCAAAGTTTGGCTGGCACAAGGGACACTATATGGCGCGTTTGGGCCACTCTTGGAGTCAGAGAAGATGGCGCGCACGATTGTGTGCTGGCCTCTCTGACTCCTAAAGTGATCCAAACATACATAGCTTGTGCTGGCCAAATTTTGCTGGCCTGTGCTGGCCGAATTCCAGGTTAGGATTGCACTCCCAGTATCTGCCACTCCTGCTAGGTAAGAGTTAGCAGGACCAGGTAGGGGTGGGGCGGGCTGCTGAAGTAATTTTGAACTGAGCAGAAACTGCTGTAAAGTTTCAGCTCAGCTTATAAATAGCTTGGAAATGTATACTCCAGACTCCCCAGTTCTGAAATTTCGGTGCATCACTGATTCTATTGATGGGATATTGAAATGGAATGTTGGGAACGATGTATGATAATTGTATTATTCTGTTGTGCTCCAAAGTTTGATACTGATCATTTATTTGCCTAAGGGGCTATTTACTGACCATATTGGATTGTTGTTGCAAATTGCCCCTTCATTGTGCTGCAACAATAGGCAATCAAGAGAAAATTGTTCTTTGATGCCCAGTCTCCTTATGCTGACAATTCCAACATCTGAGCAAATGCATTTAGTACCAGCTGTAAATGTAACGCATTAAAATTAAAAGCTATGCTCTGTGGAACATTGACTTTGAGCCATCTTCATAGTTAGGCTTGAATAAAAAGAAATTATTCAAAAGCGTTCTCACTTAGGGGCTTCTCCTGCAAGTTTGTTGTACCATGAGACGTGTTGATAAAGACTTGCTTTCTGGAAATTTAGAGGCAACACAAGTTTCATCTTTCTCCTTAAAATTTTAGAAATACAAAGGAGCTAGTAGCGATACCATGCCACCCATGAAAAGCTGACAGATTCAATCATTTCGGTGGTTCTCATATTTTTAATGCATAATGAATGAAGTAATAAAATTGGCTTCCTTTCCAGTTCCATTATTTTATAAGCATGTTGCCTTGCTAAAGTTGCATCCATCTGTAAGTTCTCTCTTTTCAGTTTTTTCCCCGCTAGAGGATGACACAAAATGTGACTGTGCATGTATGAAGGAAGTAGTAAACCTTATGGTGTTCTTAATGTTCATCTTCAAATTTCATATATTATAGCAGAGCCTAGTCCTCAACAGTGATTCAGGTGCAGGGGGAATCTTTGTCTATTCCCTCTCTATCATTCTTCTCCCCAAGATTGTTTCTGGTATCTTGACATTTTCTACCAATTCAATTTCTGTTGCATATAGTTATAGTTTTCTACATGCTATAAGTAAATAGTGAAAAAAGGAGCTGGATTGTAAATGAGATTGCATTGTATGCAAATATAAAATATCCCACCTAAGACCCTGGAAAACTATAGGCCAGTCAGCCTGACGTCTGTTCCAGGTAAGATGATGGAAAGCCTCATCAAAGATAAAATCCTAAAACACGTAGAGGAACAAGTATTGCTGAAGGAAAGTCAGCATGGCTTCTGTAAGGGTAAGTCTTGCCTCACGAACTTGGAATTCTTTGAAAAGGTCAACAGGCATGTGGATGTGGGTGAACCTGTGGATATAATAGCATATACCTGGATTTTCAGAAGGCATTTGACACAGTCCCCCACCAAAGGCTGCTGAAGAAACTTCACAGTCAGGGAATAAGAGGGCAGGTTCTCTTATGGATTCAAAATTGGTTGAGGGCCAGGAAACAGAGAGTGGGGGTCAATGGGAAATTTTCACAATGGAGAGAGGTGAAAAGCGGAGTGCCCCAGGGATCTGTCTTGGGGCCGGTGCTTTTCAACTTGTTCATAAATGACCTGGAGACAGGTGGCCAGGTTTGCAGATGACACAAAACTTTTCTGGGTGGTGAAAACCAGAAGGGATTGTGAAGAGCTCCAGAAGGATCTCTCCAAGTTGAGGGAATGGGCAGCAAAATGGCAGATGCGTTTCAACGTAGACAAGTGTAAAGTGATGCACATTGGGGCCAAAAACCAAAACTTCACCTATAGGCTTATGGGTTCTGAGCTGTCTGTGACAGCTCAAGAGAGAGATCTTGGGGTGCTGGTGGACAATTCAATGAAGGTATCGACCCAGTGTGCGGCAGCAATTAAGAAGGCCAATTCCATGGTTGGGGTCATTAAAAAGGGGGTTGAGAATAAAACAGCCAATATTATCATGCCATTGTACAAATTGATGGTAAGGCCACACCTGGAATATTGTGTCCAGTTCTGGTCGCCGCATCTCAAAAAGGACATAGTGGAGCTGGAAAAGGTGCAGAAGAGAGCAACAAAAATGATCACGGGGCTGGGGCACCTCCCTTATGAAGAAAGACTGCAGTGTTTGGGGCTCTTCAGCCTAGAAAAAAGGCGCCTGAGGGGGGACATGATTGAGACATACAAAATTATGCACGGAAGGGATAGAGTTGATAGAGGGATGTTCTTTTCCCTCTCTCAAAACACCAGAACCAGGGGGCATCTGCTAAAACTGAGGGTTGGGAGAGTTAAAACAGATAAAAGGAAGTACTTTTTTACCCAGTGGGTAGTTAATCTGTGGAACAGGAGATGGTGATGGCATCTGGTCTAGATGATTTTAAGAAGGGTTTGGATGGATTTCTGGTCCATCGTGGGCTATAGGCAATGATGGATTGTGCAACCTCCGTACATTGGTGGTGGGCTACTTCAGAATACTGGGTGCAAGGGAGTGGCAACAGGATGCAAGCATCTTGTTGTCTCGTGCCTCCCTGGGGCACCTGGTGGGGCTGCTGTGAGATACAGGAAGCTGGACTAGATGGGCCTTTGGTGATCCAGCAGGGCTCTTCTTATGTTCTTAAGTGTATAAAATAGACAGTCATTATATTGCTGGATTTTCCCCCACTGGAGACCTTCAAGCAGAGGCTTGGCAGGCATCTGCTGGAGATGCTCTAGGGGGATTTCCTACTATAGGCAGGGGGTTGGACTAGATGACCTTGTAGGTCCCTTCCAACTCTATGTTTCTATGATTCTATGATATTAAATAAAATGTATATTATTTCAGCATTAACAGCTGTGACCAGTGAGATGAAACTGGAAAGGGTGAGCGATAATGAGGGAAAGGGGTCTTAACTCTGCAGAAAGGCTTCTTGATCTTGATGCGAAAGAATCTGATTTCTGCCTGTCCAAAACTTCTGTAAGTTAGTGACATTAACCTGGAACTTTACGTGGGCATTACATTCAACACAGTATATTATTGCTCATGTGGAGCTTACTGTAACAGTGGAGTTACTCCTCACTCTCAGCTGCAAAATAATACTCACTTATCATGCGAGATTGTTTAAGGGTTGTATCAGGATTATACATATGAAGTTCTTTGTACCCTCAAAAAAGTACTATTGAAGTGCTAAGTACTATCCTGTTTTTTAATGTAGCATAGAATCAGTGTAGCATGTGGATGGAAACGCCCCAGGAGACAGTACCTGCAGCCTGGAGAGTCATCTTGATCCCATTGCTTCCAGTGAGTACAATGAGGCGTTTGTTTCTGTTGAGTAAAATAGGAATTATATCCTGCCTTTCCCATGCTGAAGCAACTGCCCAAAGTCGCTTACATGGGCAGGCTAGTCCAAACCACTATTTTTCAATCGTTTGTTTACAAATTTACAGTATTGTGTGATTTACTGAGTCCTTCATCCTAGATGTAGCCTTCACAGTGTGGTTCTCTATTCTGGCTGTGGGCCATTGAGCATCAGCAGGCAATTGTAAGTCAAACCTGGATTACAGCCTAAGGGTCGAATCCTGTATGATCCAGTGTCGGTGGTAATCCCTTACTGCCGGCACTGGTGTAGCAAAAATGCCGGAAGACTCTTCTAGCGCCAGCTCCAGGTCTCAGCACCAGGAGGCCCTGACATGGAACTGGCTAGTGGTACGTCTCACCACCGGTGGTAAGCCATCTTGGGGCGTGGAACTGGGCAGGGGGAGAGGCAGAGTGGGGTAGGGCTGGTGAGATCTATCCTCCATGCCAGGCCATGTGGCTAACAAGGGGGCTCTCAAGGGGTGCTGGCAAAATAGCCAGTGCAGACTCAAGGGGGTCCATTGTTGGGCCAGCACGTTTATCCAGGAAGGGTATGAACGTCCTCTTCTAGTGGGGTTCCTCCTACACTGCTGTGGTGCCCATTGGATGCAGTGTTAGCAGTTTTGGCACCCCTGCTCCTATGGAGGCCAGGCACCTTCGGATTAGGCTGTTGGTCTTCTTGAACACAATGGCCTTTCTTCTGAGTAAAATAAATATCACTGTTTTCAAACAGGGTGTGTTGCTCTGTCTTGACTTATTTTAGTTTTTTAAACTTGTATTCTGTTTCTCTCTAGAACATTGGTTCCAAAGCAGTGGTCCATGAGATCCTAAGAAGTGGTCCTCAAGGTCTCAGGAAAAAAAGGATTGCCTTCAATCACTATAGATGTGGTCCATGACAATTCCGGTTTTTGCGCCGGGGGCTCCAAAATGTTGGGAACCGCTGCTCCAGAAAGACCCAGAGAGGCTAACAATAAGCTCAATACAATAAATTAAACGCAGCAATATTATAATTTTTAAAATGACAACAACGCAGAAGTATCTACACTATCAAGTCAAAGCAGCCGGATTTAGCTCAGCTGCCTCAAACAGCATTAAAAGATTTCTGGAAAAGACACATTTTATCTGGTGTCTAAATAGACAAAGCAAATAGACAAAGCAAGGGCCTCCATAGGGCGGATATTCCGAAGAATCGACACCACTCCAAAAAAGTTACGTTTTCAATGTGTTCTGCAAAATCTTGGAGTTTGAGGGACATCTCAGAGTTTATGGCTTCCTTGGTCCCTGTTCCAAGTAGGAATTTTGATACCTTTGCGGGTCCGTAATGCTGGGAGATTTTCAGGTCTTAAAACAAGAGCTCACTTACAGAAATGCTTGCTTGTTCTCTTGTATTCCATAAACACTTACGCTTTTCCAGATTTCAAGAGATATACCTTAGGATGTGTAGAGTAAGGGCTGCTGAAAAAACATATAAGCCTGGTTTAATTTGCTTTGATTTATGGCTTGATAGCAAAAGTCTCTCTCTATAACTACAACTTGAAGTAAAATTATTCTAGCTTGTTCCCGCTGCTTGCAAATCTGTTTCTATGCCTTCTTGGATCACTAGAGATTTCCTTGACACATTTACACTCCTGAACCTCTCACAGCAGCTCAAGCTTTCTCTTGCAGTTGGTTGCAATTCTTTCGGGGGGGGGGGGAGAGAGAGAGAGAGAGAGAGAGAAAAGCTATATCTATGGTCTATTCAGATACCTATACTGATAGCTTTCGATTTACACAATCTTAATCTGCACAATTTACAATTAATACTGGAAGTGCAATTTGTGCAGGTTCGTTTTTGAAACAATGCGGTCAATCAGGTGCTAATTAGTGGCCAGGGTGGTCTCAGCACTGATGTTGGATTGTCCCCAGCTGATCCTGGTATCACATTCATACCGAGGCTGCTAGGCAGGTCCGACTCAGGATTTCATGGCCACCATGATAACCATGGGTCTGTCCCAGTGAGTAACATCCCTGACGTATGTGGCAGGGCATACACTGGACCTGATTTTCACTGGTGGGCAGAGAGAGGGCGATCTGGTGGTAGATTAAAGTTTATCACATAAGCCATGGGATGGGAACTTGACTTGTGTACAGTCGAGTCATGCATGTCAATGACACAATGAGACTCGGGTTCACTGACTCAAAAATGAGTCATGAATCTGAAAAAAGTCACAAAGATACAGTACATGTATTTTCTCCATGAGTCTCTGTGTCTGGGTATGCTTGATTATTATTATTTTTTTGTGGCTTCCACATCACATGAAAGACCTCATGGGGCGATGTGGAAGCTGGCATTCAGACTGGTGCAAGCAGCTGGGTATGTTAATTCCAGCCAGGAGGCAGGGGCTGAGGAGTATGGAGGGGAAGATGATGGGTTAATGCTATTGTTTTGGGTAGCTGCACCATGCATGATGCTGGAGGCAGGGGCAGCCAGGACATGGGGGAGGATAAGGGCTCTCTTGTTAATCTCAGAAGGAATGGACTATTGAGGGAGAGAACAACGTGGAGGGATGAGGGATGAGGATGGGGTTCTTAGGAACAAATGGCTGGAGAAGCCTATAGAGGGTGAAAAGCAAGCGGACAAGTGGGAGGGAGGGAGGGAGTTCCTAGCGATAGAAGAGAAATGCCTTCCAACCTTGTGATTTGGGCACAGCAACATGCATTCCTCCTATCCACCATGTTTACCTGGGAAGAAGCCTCATAGAATGACTGTCCACCGTGGGGACTATACTTTGGAGTATAGCTGCAATTGGGTCATACATAAGTCTCCCAACCCTCCCACTTGCCACTTCTATCCCTAACCCTGTTTCTCCAACCTTCTCCTTCCTTCCTGAGCTTGGTTGCCTCTCAGTTCCTGTTGGTTCATGACATGCCTGGCACTCCTTTTGAAGGTGGAATTGGGAATCGTGATGTGAATGGGGGGTTCGTATGGAACCAGTCGTTTTTCTGCACTGAATTGCTACTCGAATAACAAACAGTGCGGCTTTTGTATATATAAATGAAATGATGGCTGAAGTGAAGGACTTCAACATACTGCTGACTGTAGATAGGATGGAAACATCAAGGGAGTGTAAAATGATAACTCCAACAATTCCCCCTTCCCTTCTTTCCATGGAGTCACCAGAACCCGCACTGTGACACACTTCACAAAAGACTTGTACTCAAGTCAAAATGACCATGGATGCACATTATGACTTGTGGACGAGTTGAGTTGACGCGAGTCGAGTCGAGTTGTGGAGGTGGAGACTTGCAAATGACTTGTGACTTGCGAGATGCAAGTATTTAGTTGTCTTGTGTGCTCCCTGAGGCATCTGGTGGGCCATTGTGAAATACAGGAAGCTGGGCTAGTCGGGGCTATGGTGTGATCCAGCTGGGCTCTTCTTATGTTCTTATAACTTGAGCTCAGTGACTCCAGCCCATCCCTGGCCATCAGGGGGCCCATGTAGAAGTAAGGGAATCATGTTTTTCCTTGCCTCCTGCAGCCTTTCTGATTGCCCCCTACAGCATGCAACAGCATGCAGCATGATTGCCCCCTATGCCTGCATGCTACAGTAGTGTGGCATGGGATAGTACAGGAGTGGGCTGTTAGCTTTGTCTGCTAGCTGCCTTGGGCATCATTTTATAATGGGACTGTGGGACAAATTTCTATAATAAATTAATAAAATTAAAAACCACTTTAATAATGCAAATAGATGTACTGTTCCTCCTACTGTGCCCCAAGGAACTGGCATGGACCAAGCAGCAGCTGCTTCCCTTGGTAGTCCTGCTTCAGCTGTTCATGGGAGCCGCTCCTTCTGTGGCTACAGCTGTGTGAAAACAGGACACAAACTGCAGTGGAGGAGGCCACGTGGTCTTTTGTGGTGGCCTAAATCTTGACCTCCAAGGAGAAGGCTGGTTTTGTGTGTAGCAGACTTTTACGGTAAAAGAGTCTTACAGTTATTTCTCTTTCTCTCTCAGACGGCAATGAACAGCTTCACAATACAGCAGTGACAGAGCCTTTGGAGAAACCAGTCATACGTGCTTTCTTTTTGTCCCAGGGGGGAAAAGTCGTATGTGCTTTCTTTTTCTCCGGGGAAAAGAGAATCAAAATGAAGGTGAGCAAAACATCCCCTTTACTTTGCATATTATAAAAGGTGCGAGTGCAGGGAAGACGGAGAGACAGGTGGATGATAAAGAGCTCTTGTTTTACCCCCTCAGGGTGCCAGCTTGCCAGTGGTAACCTCGTGATGTGCTGATGTCATCCTCACAAAGCTGTGACTTCTGAAGAGTCAGGTTGCCTCAGATTTTACCATCTGAGGGGAAAGATAGAAGGCGAAAAGTGTTTGAAATGGAAAAAAATGTTAAGGTGTCTGTGTTTTACCAAAAGCCTTTGTAGAAGGTTATTAACTTCAAAAGAAACTAAATTTATCATAATGTCTTCCCCCCCTGTGAGTCTGAAGAGAGTACTTGCTGGGATTGTCTGAGCCATCAAGGGCTTCTGGAAGGGTGACCAAGTTCCAGGTTCCTATTGCTGTGTGCCTACTGATTTCTAAGGCTCAGTCGGAAGAAGGTGAAATGTACCCTTTGGTTGCTGATGGATTCAAAAGCTGAAATATAATTATTATGCAGGCTCTCCGTATATAGGAAACAGGGAGATAATTTCACTTTTAATAACCACACTCAGCAAACTTTTCGTCTTCAGTAGCAAAGGCTTCTGTAACAGCACAACCCTAGGCATATCTATTCAGAATTAGGCCCTATTGGAGTCAACGAGGCTTAGGTAAGTGTGTATAGGATTGCAGCTGGGCAGCCTATTTCTAATGGGGCTTTCCATGCCACAGTACAACAGTGTGGAAATTACTGCTGCTATATCCTGTGGGGGCAAGGAGGCAGCCAGAGGTCTCCTCAACATTAGTTCCCTTACCTTGTGTCAAGCTCTATTCTGCCCAATGGGGCTACTCAGAATTGGACCATCTCAAATGCTGGCACAGAAACAAGTAGTCCTGAATAGAGCTTCCAGGCTTGCAATGGGGGTTAGGATCAGGCGGAGGCCTCCTTTGCCATCCCCTTAAGGCTAGGGTTGGTCCATACGTCACCTCATTCTGGGTCCATATATCCCCGAGAATGAGAGTTATGTTGCAGATGGGCACCAAGGCAACATTGTTTAGTTATTGATACAGAATCTTAACACTATGTCCCCAGCAAGTCTGGCTGTCAACTGTCTAGTTGTTAGAGTGTATTATGGTTAAAAGTCTCCAAACATCTATACTGTATGTTGAAAGCATGTTTTTTTTCTGTGTTACAGTCCCTTAGTTTGAACAGAAGAGGAAGATACTCCAAAAAGATTAAGGGCCCAATCCTATCCAACTTTCCAGCCCTGGTGTAGCCATCCCAATGGGATGTGTGCTGTATTCTGTGGTGGGGGCAGTCATGGAGGCCTCCTCAAGGTAAGGGAATATTGGTTCACTTACTTTGAGGCTGCAATGCAGCTGGATTGGGCCCTAAAACACTACTAGGGTGAGAAGGTTGGATATGGTCTTAGGAAGTACCAAAAATTGGATTTTGTTTTTCGACTCGTAATTCACCTATAGGAGCTTGAACTATTTTGCATATTAACCCATTATTCATTTGTGTGTCCTGTTGCCTCTGTGTGTGTGTGTGTGTGTGTGTGTGTGTGTGTGTGTGTGTGCGCCATTTCTAAAAGGAGGTTCTTCATTTGACACTTTGTCCTAGATAGATAGGGGCAAAGATAGATAGTTCTAGGTAGTTTAGGTGTTTAGATCCAGATCAATCTAAGCACACACCAACCGTACCCCAGCCTTTGCAGTATGGGCATGTAAGGATGGAAAGCGTGGTAGTTATTTTTTTTCCATTTTATCCCATCTTTTATGGGTAGCTCCAAACTGGCAGCAAAATAAATGTTAAACAATTTTTAAAAGTTTACAGTAAAATCAGACTGAACATTGTAATTACAATGTATTATTATGTTACTAATCCATATACAATGTGTGAGAACCATGGAGCATATACTGTATTAAAAACAAACCCAATTCTCTCCATATCCTCTGTGAAAGCTCATTTTGTTCTCTCTTTCATCTTTCACCTTCCATTCCCTCCAGGAGCAGTGTGTGTGTGGGGGCATCAGGTGAGGTGAAACTGCCCTGTTTTTGTCAATGGAAAAGTTCTGCAATCGCCCCACTGGCTTTCACTGAAGGAGGTTCTCTTTCAGTGGTGCGCCCAGCCCACGTTCTGTCCAGGGGCCAGGTCGATGCTCTGCGCCCCTAGTGGCAGCTCTCTGCCTTCCTGGCCCACTAGGCTCCATTTCAGAGCTGTATGGGACCGAGGGAGGGAGGGAAGGCTGAAAACGGGCACCTCTTAGAGTGGCAAGGCATCTCTTTGCAGCCTTCCGCCTGCCCCAGGAGCTCCATGCCCAGGGGCCCTGGCCCCCTGCCCAATGTTAGGTCCATGACTACTCTCTTTATACCTGAGGAAGGTGTAAGGAGCGCTTCCTCAGGTATAAGGAGAGCCTCCTCTGGTGTAAGAGGGCCAGGCTGTGGTGGCTCTTTTCCATGGACGACAACGGGGCAGTTCTACCTCACCTGCCGCCCCCACACTGCATGCCCCTGCTTCCCACCTGTTTTCAGACATTTGTTGCAAAAAAGAACATGGAAGGTCTGCCTGCCTGTCTGACTCTCTTGCCTGCCCTGATTGTGCGTATGACTAACTTAATTAGCCGGGAGTAAAAGGGTGTGCAGAATCAAAATGCTGAAGCAGTGGCAGAACTATGCAGGCAGTGTAGGATTCCTATTGTTACTCCATTGGCCTGATTCCAGGCTGAGATTTGCTGAATGCGAAGTGGTTTTTGGCCTGTACCATACAAATCTGTGTGCTTACAGAGCACATCCGCACATAAGCCTGCTTTTTTTCCCCCCAGGTGGAAAAATAAGTCAAGCTAATTAGCATATAGCAGATACTTATTGTTAAACGAGAGTGCTTGTCCCCTCCTGCCGGGATTCGAGTTAAACAGAATGATTGATAAATTGTTATATTCACACAGTGTCATTCAGTGATATAATCATGCTTTTTTGTAAATATTTAGTCAAGAGAGCCATCCAGCTGTTCCCAGCTAGGTTTCATCTTCTGTCAGCCAGTGATGATTTATTTCTTGTGCTCTTAAAGCCTCGAATAAGATCACATTTTTATGAACCTCTAAATAGCTATAATAATAATAATAATAGAGCAAAAGAGATAGCTATAGAAGAGGCCGCAGAAGTAATTGTTTGGGCGGTTATCCAAAATAAGAGGGTCCAAAAATAAGAATATGCAAAGGGATTTGTTAACATTTGTTCAGCACAAGTGGTTAATAGGTCTGAGTCAACACCAGCAGTCCCTGAAGAGCCAGGATAGTCGAGAACGTTGGCTGAGATGCAGGGCTGTCTGGGTTTTTTTTTCCAGCCCAGAGTGTGCAAAGAGGTCAGCTGAATCATCCATCACAAGCCTAAAGCATGAACTGGTACATCCCCAGTCATCCCACACGGACAAAGCCTGCCCACCACAGAGTGGTTTACGCTCCCGACAAATAATTTAGAGAAGTCGCATTTGCCAGACACACAGTGAAACCCAGCTGGAAAAAAAAAGTAAAAACAAAAGGAGCCTGACCAGGCACAAGTGTTTGTAGGAACTGACTCTTGGGCAGTATGTCAAAGTACGTGTTTGGGTATTAGACCAATGTTTTGGCAAGAAGTGAAAGATGGGAAGAAAGTGGTCTGTTCTGCAAACCCCAGGAGAGTTGTCTCTGTAATAGAATCAGTGCTTAGGCAAGGATTTCTGGAATGCTTCTTGCTGCTCTGATATTAGACATTCCCCCATGCCCGGGAGGAGGTGAAGAAAAAGAGTCAAGACTTGATTTGCATTGCATGCTATGGGCAGTTGCCCTAAGAGGGAGCTGATGACTGTTTGCAAAGTCTGACTCATTCGCAGCACGGGGTCGCCACTGTGACCTCAGCACACAGCTCTTATTAGATACAGGAGCAAATCTATCATTTCTGCTACAACTTAATTTCCAGCTTTCCTCTGCACTCTGGACCATTTTTACATTTCTTTAACTTCTGGTAAGCAGCAGCATATAAATATTGCAGTGCTTTATTTTTCCAGGAACATCAATATTTTACAAAAGAAACCGGACACCATGTAATAGCATCAGAAACAGTTGAACAGTTTTTCCTAGAGTGACTCACACTGACAATCTCTTCACATTAATTAGACCAGGGAGTACTTACCAGAGCTATTTTAATGTGAGTTACTGACCCCATCCCTTTGTGAGTCTCTTCAGATTCCGCCCTGTAACAGAGACGATTCCACTCTCTTTTGTTCCTATATAGTTCATTTTAAAAACACATGACGGTGGAAATCTCAGGAAGGTGAATGAAATGTTAGGAATTATTAGGAATGGGAGTGAAGGAGTTTTCAAAATGCCACTGCAGACATCCACAAGATGCCCCAGAGAGTGCCTTACTGTAGCCCTGAGTGTAAGGAGGCATGAATAATGCTTGCCAGGTCCACATCCAAAGATCTGGCCTCTGAAGAAAGGGTCTTGACCTATTTTGCAGATTGAGTTATTAGAAAGTTATTCCTTATGATGTAGAGCACAATCCAAGACCCTATGTTGGGCTGCGGCTAGCTGCTGGTGTCAGCCCAGGGGCGTAGCTAATGAAAGTATAGCCCAGTGCAGAGGGCAAAATGTTGCCCTGGAAGTGACATCACAATAGGAAGTGACATCACAGTTGTATTTTTGTTTTCTCTGGTTTTTTGGCCATAACTTTTGATAGAGTAAAAGACATTACACTCTGATTTGTTTCACTGCATTCTGCATCAAATTACCTTTCCAGTTATGTACTGTATAACATGATGGTATTCATACATACCAACGTTTTCACAATTTTGGCCACTAGTTGTTTCAGCTTGTTGCCCCCCTAAAGCTTGTTGCCCAGTGCAGTTTCACCCCCCTGCACTTCTTTTGCCATGCCCCTGCGTCAGCCCAATGGCAGCAGCACTGGCGTGAGAGTGCTGTCCAGCGCCCTCGTACCAGCGCTGCCGCCGCTGGCTGAAACTAGCAGCAGCATTAGCCCAACAGTGTCAGCCAAAGCTGGCAGGGTGACGCTCCTGCGCCAGCCGGGTTCTGCTGGTGCAGGGGCATTTCTGGGTGGGGGGTTGGCCCGAGGAGGAGGGTGGAGTTGGGATGCAGCCGCTAGGTCACATCCAAGCTCCCTTCCCCAGGCCGCATGGCCCTCTCAGCTCTGTGCCTACTAAATAGCAGGCACGGAGGAGCCCATTGGGGTGGCTGGTGCCTACCCCGGGGTAAGGGCGCAAACATGCCTTTGCCCCATGGAGGCTCCAGTCTGCTCACTAGCTGTGCTGGATACAGCACAGGCCCGCTGGTCTGCCTGTTCCAGTGCAGTTTAGGATTGCGCCCATAATCTGAACCAGTAGAATAGCCAGAGTTTCCGTACAAACATGTGCCATGTTTCCGTACAACTAATTTGCCCTTTCCTCCGAGACCAGACTGTGCCTTTCTTATTTCTCTGACCCCCCCCCCGCGTCTGCTTGATGCAGTGACATGGTGGCATGCTGACTGATTCCTGGCCTCGCTGCTTCACTGTGTGAGACCTTCCGCTTGCCTGGTAGGCTGCTGCCTTCTTATCCCAAATCTAACCCATGTGCTTGGCCATGTGCTTGAAAACGGTGCCACAACACCACTGCCCACCCATCCCTGAGTGCCGCCAATCCTCCAGGATTGGCCAAGGGACTCCAGGAATCAATATCAAGGTCCAGGTGATCACTGAAAGCAGTTCTGGAGATTTTAACAAAGCTTCCAGGAACACCCAACATTATATCATGCTGGGAAGAAAGGAAGAGCTTCAGTAACAATTGGCAATACATACCGTCCTGCTTTCTTTTTGGCTTCGTGTAGGCTCTGCGTATCTAGAACAGACAATTTTGTTGTAAACCATTTTTCTTGCATTTATGGTAAAATACTGATGGTAGATCACCCTAGAGAGCTATGACCCAATCCTATTGAGCCACTACACTACCAGAACACAAGTTCCAGTGGCACAGTGTGCTTTACGATGGTCACAAAACGTGACCCGCCATTCTGCATAGCTGGGCTGCCGCTGGAAACAGTGAGTGGCTCAACCAGGCAACAGAGGCCTTCCTGGAGCCCCTGGCACTGGTAAGGCAGCAGCAGGGGTAGTCCATGGGGAGGAGCGGGAGTGGGCAGGAAAGGTGAAGGTACCGAGGGGCAGAGACGAGGCAGAAGGGGTGGACCCAGTAGCAATGGTGCATGCAGGATCTTATCCCCTCTTTTCAAAATCTCCCCTTGTACTGGTCCATGACCATAATAAACTAAATCAATCAAATCTCCCCACGCTTTTTCTCTCCTCAGACATATGACACCAAGATATGTGGCATACAGTATATTTGAGGAAATCCATTGGTGATCAGGCAGCCTACCAGCAGGTAAGTGGAAAATGTTTTCACTCACCTCTTGCAGGCTGTCTGATCTCCTGCTCCAGTAGGATGCAGCGTGTACAGTTGCATTGGTGTAGGTGGCAGGTGATAGGATTGGGTTCGTAGTATTGTATAGTGGTTAGAGCGTCACAATAGGACTCATGAGATCTGGTGTCAGGGGCCCTGAGAAGGGAGCCTGGGTGCCTGCTCATCACTGGGGTCCCTGCCGGTATAGTGGCAGTAGCCTCCTGCTACTCTGAGTAGCCTACTCTAAGTAGCCTAAGTAGACTACTGCTACTCTCACCATACTCTACCTCACTGGGTTATTGTGAGGATACATGGGGGCAAGAGACCCAGGCATGGAAGAGCTCCTTAGCAGAAGAGGGGTATAAAATGCATAATCCAAGTGCTGTGTCCTATGCCCACAGGAAGGTCTGAAAATCATGTGATACACTTTTGGTTTACCCATAAGGAACTACAGGCATGCCCCAGTATCCGCTTCCGGATACAGTTCTGTTCCGGACCCCACCATGGATACCTGAAACCGTGGATACTGGGGATGCTTTTTAAAGGGGAACACCCTTTTTTTGCTGCAACAAGGTGAAAAAAAAAAGATTTGCTTAATGTTCTGCTACCTTTTTCATAGGCATCCCAGTATTCATGGTATCTGTGGATAACTGAAACCGTGGATACCAAATCAGTAGAGCCTGTATTCCTTAATTGGCTCTGTCCGCCTTCTAATTTTCCCTTTCCCATCCAAATACTATTATAGGGCTGTGGAATCCTAATGCCATTTGGCTGCTGCTTTCCCTCCACAGAGCTAAGGTTAAATGTGGACTGTACAGTTGCCTGTTTTTACAGGCGACTTTGAATGATGAGAATCATGGAAATGGATGCTGACTCCATAGATACTGGTCTTTCCTGCAGTAAAAGTCCCAAAATGGTGCTTGCAGCTGATGGAAGAAAATTAAAATTCATATAATATCCCTTTAGTCTTCATTAAAGGACCTTGAGAACAATTGGCAAGAAGGTAGTGGTGGGCTACAAACTAATGTTCTGGCAACATTTCAGCCTAGTTCTCTGCATTCTGCAGATTAAAAATTCCCTTGCTTCTGATTTTGGATAAGAGATGCATTTCTTAACTCAGTGGTGTAGCACTGGCTGATAAGCTTTAGCAGCTGCTACATTCCACTCCAGAAATAGCTGCATCTTGGCAGGAAGTGATCCTTGGACGAACATCATCCCCAGTTCTTCGGAAACATTAAGTGTGTTTGAAAAAAAAAAAACCCCACTGAAATCCATTACTTTTCACTTGCTATTTTTGTCTGTTCATAAATTTTGCTTTTATATTTTATAAGTAATGAACATTGAAAAGCCACAGGACTAACAACGTAAAAATTGTACAGAAAAGTTGTTGTCATTTGCAAGTCTATATACTGTATAACAAACAGATGGGAAGCTCAAAGAGCCAACATACTGTATGTATAATAGACTGGCAGTGCAATCCGATGCGTGTTTACTAAGCCCCTTTCGAACTTTCGCAATTCGAAAGCATGTAAAAATGCCAGTAGATAAATAGGTACCACTTCAGTGGGAAGGTAATGGCGTTCCATGCGCTACGGCAAATAGTAATGCCGGCTGCATGATCACGGAAGCTTGTCCTCAGACAAACGCCGGCTCTACAGGCTTAGAAACAGAGATGAGCACCGCCCCCTACAGTCGGTCATGACTAGACCATTTGGTTGTGGGGAAACCTTTACCTTTAAGCCCCTTTGAGTTCAGTGGGGCTTACTCTCAGGAAAATAGATATAGGATTGCATCCTAAGGCTATGAGCACATACCAATTCCACCAAGCATATTTTCATCCTCTGCTTCTTCCAAGGGATTCTGAGTAGCCTTTTAATATTATTTAAATATTGAATATTTAAAAATCCACTGAATATTTAAAAATCAGTGGAACAGGGTAGGCTAAGAATGCCTTGACCAAACGCATAGAAGATAAGGACTTTGACCCGCTATTTCCCATATTCAAGCCTGGCTGTCTGACATTTTTATTTTAATGTTATTTAATAAACACATATATTATCTTCCTAACATTTTTTGGTGTTCAAAGTGATTGACAAGAGTACTATACAACATTGATGCACACCAACATCATATAACGAGGAAGTATTAATTAGAACCAAATTAGGCCTCAGGGTTGTTAGAACTGCAAACTTGGTAGCATGATCCGAAGGGTGTGCATGTAGAAGTAAGTTTCAATGAGCCTTACTTCCAAGGATGTTGTTCCGGATTGTGATCCAGGTGAGGACTATAGACCTAATAAATGCAATTGGTACATTAACTAATGGCCCAACCCGATCCCTGATTGCACCAAATAGCACCAGGTAAACCGGAGTAATGAGGTCCCGACTATCGCAGCAATCTCTCCTCTGGCGGTGGCTGCATGGTCACTGGTGCAACTGCTGGAAAGCCATGTACCTCTTGACAGTGCAAGAGAGTCCAGCCCTGGTGAGTTCTGCTGGCGAAGGGGCAAATTGGGGGCAATGGGCAGCACATTTTTGCTTTGAACATCGTAAGTAGTGCATGGGCAAGATCCCCATGGAGCTCGATGTGTTTTATCATCAAGGTCAAAACATGAGAGCTGGGTCTGTGGGACTATCTATTCTGATAACACATCCTGGGACTTTAACCACTATTCTCAGAATGCCTAGAATTCGTCACACTCCTCCACGTATGGAAAAATAATCCTGGTAAGTTCTATAGATTCCAACATTGGCTACAGCCTATGAACATAATTTTGGTCAAATGCTAACTTTTCATGACTTTAAAGTGTTTCTATAATATTAGTATAACAAATATATTTGTGGTCGTTCAACCATCCCACATCCAGTCCTTTTTTTGAAGTCCATATGTGGAGTTTTATGGGGCTTGTACATGTGGATTTCATTTCACAAAGCCAGCAGATGAAGGATATGACAGCTTGAATTTGGTTCTCAGAAGTTCAAGCCATCAGTTTAAATTGTGCAAGGCATTTTTTTTATTCAGTGGAATATATTGATATGGGACTAATGGCCCAATCTGATCCCCTGAAGGCCCATAGCATGCAGTGCTACTGATGGAATGAGTGCTACATGTTATGGGAAAGTGTTGACCAGACAGCCTGGGAGAGGTTTATTTACCTGCCTTTAGGCCACCTGGCCTCCAGTGGTCAGGCAGAACACAATAGCAGTTGGTGTTTTGTGCAGTTGCATTCTGGAGGGGGGTTAGCACCTGGGGGCACACCTCCAGGAGTGACACCCGCACCTGGAGGTTTCATCCTCATACCTGCTGCCTCCTCCTGGACGTACATTTGAGGGCTGGAGAGGCTGGGCATGGCCTTCCTGGCCCTCAGCAGGCCTTCTGAGGCCTTCTGGAGGCTGAAAACTATCACGTTTGGTTTTTGGCTGAAATCCGGTAGTGATTATTTTCAGCCACCTGCTGAGAGCCAGGGAAGTTGTGCCTCAGAAGGCCTTCCGGAGGCCAAATATAGTCACTTCTGGTTTTCGGACAAAAACAGAAAGTGATGGTTTTTGGCTTTCAGAAGGCCTTCTGAAGGCTGGGGAGGCCACGCACCATCTGGGGGCCCCCCCCTCTGCTTTAGAAAAAGTGGTGGTGGTGGAGGAGGGCAGCCCCCAGAGTGGAGTGACAATAGTGGGTGCCATAGAGGGTGGGAGGGGGTGATGTTGCCATCCACCCTGCCTGGAGCCCTGGGCATTTGCCCACCTGACCTCCTAAGTACTCCGCTAGTTTTGTGTCACCATGAAGCGGGTTGCGCTGCCATACTATGAGCTCCAGCAGTGCAGGCCACCATAGGATTGGGCTGTGAATTATATTATTAGGAATATCAGCAACAAAATAGAAACCTTACCACTTTTTATCTCATTCTTAGCACAATGGCATTTCTTAATCTTTCTGCTTAAATACGGGTGTTAACTACCGTTACATAAACTCTCTCCATTTCACGTTTATATCGGTATATAGACTTTTAATATAAAATTATGATTTGCCTTAGCTTGAGTTTTTAGAATTCACTCATTTAAAAAAAAAATGTTTAAATTTTATCTACTTTTGTAGAGACAAATGTGCTGAAGAATTAAACCGTAAGAGTTTGCTCCACTCTACAAACATGACAAGGAGACTATTTCCTCTCATTTGCTAAATATACAGCTCCTCACAGCCTGAGACATAAATAAGAATGTTGCCTAAGTAGGTCAGATTTGAGCTCGGGCTTTTCAAAAGACATGAAAGCACCCACCATGAATATACACTTCAAAGCCAGAGCCCATTTTGTGCGCACATTTTGTTCCCGAGAAGTTTTCCATCTGTTTTAATGTCATGGCTGTGCCACCGTGGCATGTCCTCAGACTCTGTGCGCTGACAACTCCGAGACTCTACTTTTTCATCTGGCAGGTAAAGGAGATAATTGGGAGACCTTTAGTGCAGGGTTGGAGGAGGGGCAAATTTTCAGCACTAAATAAAGATGAAGGTTGAACTTCCCCAGCACTTTGTTGTTGCAGCTAATTTGATTGGACGCCACCAGTTGAAAGACAGATGAGTGCTTTTGAAAGGTTCCTTCAATAGCCAACCTGAAATTAAAAGACTGATCGTGTTTGGAGAAGTTAGCAAAGTCCTGTTCACCTTATCATCCATGGCAGTGCAGTTCTGAATTCAGGGTTTTGACAGCTTTAGTTCCTCCTTTCATCAGAAATAGTGCAATATGATCTGTCTGTCACTTTTCCAAACGGTGCATTGCTGACTTCTTCATATCTCTCTGAAAGGGGAGGAAGGTTTCCCACTTAATGTGTCACTCAAGCCACCCACCCACCCTCCTACATCTTGAAGCTGGTGTAGCTTTAAAAAAATGATTTTATACATACCAAAGGCAGTGCTCCTTTTAATGTCATTATCACTGAGGTTCAGTCCTTGGCAATCTAATAAAAGTTAGATTTGTTTAAAAATCTGAATGTTCACCTATTCTTCTAAGATTATAAGCTCTATACCAGCTATTTTCAACCAGTGTGCTGTGAATCGTTCGCAGGTGTGCTGAGGGAGTTTTGGGAAGGGCCATTGGAATGTGAGCCCCACACCAGCAGCATGGGGTGCCTTGTCAATTGTCAACACTCTCTGTGGTGTGTCTTGACAATGTTAGCACCTTATCAGTGTGCTGTGAAATGTTACAGGTTGAAAATTGCTGCTCTGTAGAGTAGATGAGCCATTTGCTGCATAAAGTATATGGAGAGCCATGTCTGATCCTCCTCCTTGGTGCATGCATGTGGACACAGAGGTACTGTTGCATCAGGCTCTTAAGAAAATAGGCAGTGTGTGTATACCTCCCATATTCCCCTCCAACCCCCCTCCTCTCTGTTTGGTCAAGGAACACAATCTGCTGTTTGCTCATGAAGTAAGGTCAATACATCAAGGCAAATTACCACCAGTAAAGTTATTTCCAGGGAAGAATCAGTGTGGATGGGAAGAATGAAATGACCCTTTCCAGTGCATTTTGGTTCAGATTGCTGCCTTTACAGGAAAAAAGATGACTCTTCTGGTTGGAAGCACGCATTTGGCACACAAGTTTATAAGCTTGTGTAGTTTGGCTCTGAGTTTAGTTAGTTGTCATGACTAAGGGCCCAATCCTATCCAACTTTCTGGTACTGATGTAGCTGCAATGCAGCCCTGAGGTAAGTGAACAAATGTTCCCTTACCTTGAAGAGGCCTCCATGAGTGCCCCCCCCCAAGAATGCAGCACACACCCCATTGGGAGAGCTACACTAGGGCTGGAAAATTGGATAGGTCTTGAAAATTGGATAGAAAATTTGGCCCTAAGTGCGACCATCTCCAGACCATCTAAGAAAAAAACAAGTAGTGGCAATCTAAGTACAAATCCATGGGTAGTACTTCCTGCCAGTGAGAGAACTGAACTGCCTGTTCACTCCCAACAGTGCTTCCTGTTCTTCAACCAGTTACCAGTTCATAAGAGTATCCACCTTCTTAAACCAAGACTTCCATTTATCCTGCTTCACTTGGTGAATTTCCACCTGTGAAGAACACTCCCATTTATTTCATCCTCTGTTTGATCACAAAATTTTGTTGCTACCTGCTCCCTCCACAACCTGACACATGAATGAATGTGTATTATCTAAAACTATGTACAAACTATGTACTATGTACAGTACTTCACTTTAAAAAAAGGACAATAGAATGATGGACTGTTTTCTTTCAGATGAACCTGTGGCTGCTATAGAGTGATTTAAGAGGATTTGCATGTCTAACTGTGCAATCCTATTCATGTCCATTCAGAAATAAGTTCAGTTGTGTTAATTGAGGCTTAGGTAAAGGTAAAGGTTTCCCCATGAATGGTCTAGTTGTGACCGACTGTAGGGGGTGGTCCTCATCTCTGTTTCTAAGCCGAAGAGCCAGGGTTTGTCTGAGGACAAGTTTCCGTGGTCATGTGGCCAGCATGACTATACACCAAGGCACACAGAACGCCGTTTACCTTCCTACTGAAGTGGTACCTATTTATCTACTCACATTTTTATGTGCTTTCGAACTGCTAAGTTGGCAGCAGCTGGGACAAGCGATGGGAGCTCACTCTGTTGCATGGTCTCGAACTGCCAACCTTCTGGTCAACAAGCTCAGCAGCAGTGGTTTAACTCGCAGGCTCACTCCCAGGTAAATGTGTTTAGGATTGCAGCCTTAATGCTATTTGTTCTCTGTGAATAAATTATGTATAAATTAAATTTTAATCTTTAGTTGTATTATGAATCTCTCAATAAGAAAATGACTTTGAAGATCCCTGCCTGACCCTAAGAATGATATTTTTATCCAAGCGAGGAATGGCCCAAGAACAGTTAGCCTCCAATGGCACAACAAAAATTGAATTAAGGAATATCTCTACATAACAAATATTTATGCCAGCTCAATAGTCATGGATTTCTCCAAAGATTCCTGGGAATTGTAGTTTGGAGAAGGCATTGGGGATTCTCTATTAGAATACCATAATACTGCCTTTTCCTTTTCTTCTCAGGAAAAGAAGCAGCACATTTACATCACTTTTCTTGTATTATGATTTCATATTTATATATTTTAGAGAGCAAAGGACCAATGCTAAGTGGCCTCTTAAGGGCATCCTTCAAGAGTCATCTCTCAGAGACACCATACATTAGAATCATAGAGTTGGAAGGGACCTACAAGGTCATCCAGCCCCCTACCTGAAGCAGGGAATCCCCCCAGAGCATCTCCAGCAGGTGCTTGTCAAGCCTCTGCTTGAAGGTCTCCAGGGAGGGAGAATCTACCACCTCCCTTGGCAATCTGTTCCACTATCAAATGCCCTTGTGTTGTCTGAGCCCATCCCGACTACTCAGTGATGCCAGTTTGATGACTGAGCCGGATCGTCTGTGCTGTGTGCAGAAGGCTCGTGGGAGAATTCTGTGCCTCAGAATGTCTGCTTAAGCTTTGAATCTCAACTAAAGGGATGAAGACTGAGAGAAGGCTATTGTCGGCCAGGCACGACTTCACTTGTTGCCCAGAAAGAATGACTCTTGTCTAATACTGGAATCCTTGTGGCTTAAGTCGCTGCCTCTGTTCTCAACAGAGCCTGACACATATTTAAATAAATGTGCTGGCTTTCCTCTGTCTCACTGCACAAGAAAGGAAAATGCCATGTTTTGATTACTTTCGAGCAATGCCTCAAGAATCATCTGTAAAAAGAGCAGAGCCCACAAGAGTATATACTTGAGGGCTGAGCCATCCCCTCTTGACTCTCCTGAAGTAATTGTCTGCAAAGTAAGAGATCTGAATGCCAGGCTCTTGCTTCTGGTACACATCTTTTCTTTGCTTTCCATTCCCCTATCTACTTTAGTAATTGGAACGGAAAAGAAATAAGCTTCTTGTGCTCAAACAATACATCAAATAGCATCTCTGCTACTATCAAAGGGCTTGAGTTGGAGAGAGACTGCCGAGTGCTCTGGGTTTCCATTCATTTCAACAGGAGGACTGCAGCACCTCACAGGATCAGATCAGGCATCTTATATCCTGATTTATATACATCAAAGCCAGGAGGGGAAAAAAAACAGATCCTTGCACACTGCTGCCATTATTAAATGTTTTCAAGTTCTCCAAAATGGCTAGGTGCTTTAAATCAAAAAGACAAATGTATGGTTGCTGTCCAACCTAAATTTAGGAATAACACAACAAAGCGAGGTCATAAATAAGTGCAATGTGAGGCAATGGTGATTTAAGATGCTGAGATCATATGCTTACTCATGTCATACAGTTTTACCTTGATGGTTTCAGTAACTGCATTTTATGGTTGTGTGGGCATGATCAGTATAATGTGCAGTTTAGGTACTGTATGTAATCACAAATAATAATCCAGTAGGGAAAGTCTGAGAATAATAGATACAATACATATTTCTACATTGGGCCTTTAAGTGAACTTACAGTCCTATGCATGTCAACTCAGAAGTGAGTCCCACTACAATCAGTAGGATTTATTCTTAAATAAGTGCACATAGGACTGCAGCCCTAACTGGTTTAATAGGTAGTTTAACGCAAGTTCTAGCTGATTCTAGTTCTAGTGGAGGCGATTTTTAATTGGTGGGACTAAGAATCAGTGGTGACACAAGGCCAGGGTGTTGGAGGCAGGCCGCTCCATGCACAAGGTTCAGCGGTGTGTGTGTCATGACACTGCTTGAGTCTCCCTTTGATGATCTTCAGGGCCACTTTGGGCCCAGCTGCCAGGCACTCTTGCCTTTGCCGCTTGCTGGTGAGAGCAAATGGTGGCTGGGCCTGCAACAGCCCAAAGGTTGCTGAAGGGAGGTGGGCTATTTGCATCTGGAAGATGGGCTATTTGCGTTTAAGCCTGGAAGGTAATTAGGTTATTCTAAAATTATGCCAAAAGTAAGCACCGCCACTCTAGGTCTGCCTCACGGCAGGAACACCTCTGCTGAGAATTAAGGTTTGTCATGACCCTGCTCCATTAGTGACTTAGTCTGAACCTGAGAAGGCAGGACTAGCACTGGATCCAACTCCAAGATCGATGCTGAGCCGGAGCCTGAAGAATCCCACCACAGGGGATTTTGTGGATCCACAAAGCCCAAGCCCCTAAACATTCCCCAGAACCTGCCTGTCCCATGCTAGGAACCTCACACTCCCCAGTGCCTGCACACCAGCAAAGGGAAAGGCAGGACAGGACTGAGAAAAGGTCAGCCCCCAGGCCAGAAGTCTGCTCTTTTAAGTTCCCCATTCTCCAGGCAGGGAGGTGGTCCAGCAGGGGTACTCTGTGTGGAAGGATTTAAGGCCTCAGTACACCTCTGTCAGAGCAATTTGCTCCTTTGGAACTATCCATGGCACCTTGGCTCTGACCTGCCTTGCCCAACTTCAGATTCCCAGGTCACTTTCTGGTTCTCCACTTGTGGCTCAGACACAACAAGGGCACAGTAGTTAAACAAGGGCACATGTCAACATGTTGTCTCATCCAACTAACCCCTTAATATGAGTGACTGGTTTGCTTTTATTAACTGAATGTATAGGAAAAAGGTGGTGTGTGCCCTACCTTTCTCTGTACAGTATATATTTCTGTTCATTTTCTTTTGTAATTTTCTCTTTTCAGTCTGTCCCTTGCTGCTTCTCTATATCTATTTCCCCCTCTCTCTTTTCCCAGTTTTTCTTCTTCATTTGTTACTATCTGGCTTGCTTTCTTTTCCATTTTTTTGCTATTGTTAGCTCTTTGTCTATTTACATAACCCCACCTTTCCTTCACTGCATATCTCTGTGGCTTGGTGGGAACTTTTTGTGCACCCTGATGTTTCCAACTTGACCATTTTTTCTTGGGAGTGTGACTGGACTCTATGAGACTTGTTTCAGAATAATCATGCCCCAACCACATGATAAGACTTCAACATTCTCAGCAACAATAATCTGCTCTGCATCTTCCTTCCTTCCTTCCTTCCTTCCTTCCTTCCTTCCTTCCTTCCTTCCTTCCTTCCTTCCTTCAGTGGACTTCAAATGGACTGCAAAACACCACATTACTTACTGTGAAAATACTGTAAACATCCTTTACCTACCCTTGACAATAAATTACCATGCTCAGATTCTTACAGCCCACCCTTGTTTAAGACAGTGGAATAAAGTGCACACAACACATTGTGGTGCGGTGCACACATCACTGCTGGCAGCCATTTTGGAACCATCACCACAAATGGCAGCAGTGTTGGTGGTCTGCTGCCACTAGTGCCTACCTGCAGGAGCTCAATTAAGCTTGCATGGGGGCAGGCACTGGGACAGGTGGGGAGGGGAGGAATGGGGAAGTTTCAGGATGGGGAGGGTGGGAGGTGGAATGGTGAAGAAGCGGGTGGAGACTTGCAGCAGCAACTTGTATGGAGATTTTCATCTCTGTTTCTTTTACTCTTCTCAGACTTATGCCACCAAAACAGCAGGCATAGATCCAAGGAGACCCATTGGGGAAAGTGGAGGCTTAACCCAAGGTAAAGTTTGCTTATCTTGAGCAGGCCTCCATGACTGCCCCCCTCACCACAGGATGCAGTGCATATCCTTCTGGAGTGGCTGCATTGGCACTGGGGTGTTAGTTGGGATTGGCCCATAACCTCTCTAGGAATCCCCTTTCTAGCTTGTTAACTGCTATGTTCCCCAGGAAGAATAGGTTGGGAGTGGGTTTCTTAACCCATTCAGAGCATTTTTTAAAAGTTTTAAAACTCTGTGTGCATTAATGCACATATATGCATGCACTCACACACATACACAAAGCAGACTCAAGATGTTGAATGCAAAGGACATGGGGCCACCATAAACTGAAGCTGTGATTTTTTTATACAGGTTGGACAGGGAGGCCCATACATTGTAAAATAAAACGTAAAGGTCAAAAATATTCCAAGCAGTCCATTGCCCACATGAACCATGGAATGTTGATGTGGCAGTTGGAAAGAAAACACTGGCAGAACCTGGTTATGTGCTGCGCAAGCCTTTAAGAGGTAAAGGTGGGCATAGGGTTCTTCTAACATTTTGTTGCAAGTCTCTCTTATATGTTGTGACTGAGCAATAGTTTCCATCACCCATACTTTCTTCATTAAATAAAAATACACTGTGATATTTTGGTACTATGACAATTAGAGCACAATCCTAACCTTCAGGATTGTGCAGAATCCTGCAGGATTGTGCAGATTAGAGCAGAAACCTAACCTGCCCACACAGTTAGTCCAGCAAAGTTTGGCTGGCACAAGAGCCACCGTAAAGCATGTTTGGACCACTCTCTGAGTACAGGAGGATGGCGCACATCTGTGTGCTGCCCTCTCTGACTCTGAGAGTGGTCCAAACATACCTTACGGTGTCCCTTGTGCCAGCCAAACTTTGCTGGACTAACTGTGCGGGCCAAACTGCAGTTTAGGATTGGTCCCTTAATTAAATTGGATCGACCTATTACAAGTAAAGTTACGAAGCAAATAAAAATTCTTTAAGTTTATTACCCTAATAAATACATTTAAAATTTGCATTTTACATAAGCTGCTAAATATTTTCACACCAGCTTATATCATTGTATTAGCTGCTTCACACTGGAAAGATTTCCAACACGGATATAATTTCAAAATAGGAAATTGTGTCGTCGTCCCCCCCCCCCGAACATATACGGATGTATTTTGCTGAGTGTGTATTTAATGCAAAGCCTTGCCATGCCAACTTTTCATAGTGCAATTGCCAAATGTGTTTTTCTCACATTTGGCAGTGAGCATGCAGGAAGCATGAATTGCCTACATGGACACAGAAGTGAGAAATGTGTTGAATATTCCTCATGCGTGAAATGTCCCAATAGGATAAGAGTTTCACAGGATAAATTCAGATGCCACCACCTCCATACCTTGTCTTAGCTTTCAGAGTATAATTATGATCACATTTCAGTTACATGTACATCTTTCAGTGAATGGTGTGTCCTATCTTTGTTCTACCTCCTCTGACATTGGGGATGGGGGATAGAACCCGCTTCAATAGTGACATCTTAAATGGTGTAAACACCTCATAATCAGTAGTAGTCCAGGAATTCCAAAGTAGACAACCCAAAACTATAACTTGGTGGTTCTGAAATTCTGGTACATATTTAAGAGCCCGTCAAATAAAGTATTTGTTGAAACACTTAAGGCGCAGTCTACCAAGAAGTAATTCCCATTGTGTTCAAACAGCTCTTACTCCCAAGAAAGTATGCACAGAATGTATTTTAGAATGACTGAGAGCCCAATCCTATCCAACTTTCCAGCCAAGTCAACGGGGGTGCACTGCATCCTGCAGTGGGGCTGCAGTCAGAGAGACCTCCTCAAGGTTAGGGAACATTTGTTCCCTTACTTTGAAGATGCATTGCGGCTCCACTGGCTCTGGAAACTTGGATAGGATTGGACCCTCAGTTATATCTGTGTGCTCCCCTGCTGGAATGCTAGCACGGTTCACAGTGTCACAAATGCTGTTCTGGAAGTACGCATGGCTGCATGCTTCTGGACCACAGCCACAGATGGCAGGGAGGACCCTATATGTGGTGGCAGTGGTGAGGAGAAGGCCCACTGACTTTTGTAAGTCATCAGGGTGGGCAGGATGGGAGCATTGCAGATGCAGATGCAGATATAGGGGAGTGGCAGCGAGATACAAGTATCTAGTTGTTTTGTGTGTTCCCTGTGGCATCTGGTGGGCCACTGTGAGATACAGGAAGCTGAACTAGATGGGATCTTGGCCTGATCCAGTGGGGCCAGTGGCGTTTCTACAGGGAGGGCAAAACTCTAAGTTTTGCAAGAAGCCTTACCTTGCAGTGGAAATCACTCCTCTCCTGCACCGTTTTAGCCAATCCTCACAGGGAACAGCAACATCTTGACGTTGCTTACTGGCTACAGCAGCAAGGGAGAGGAGGGATTTACATGACAGGGTAAGGCTTCTTGCAAAACTCAGAGCTTTACCCTCCCTGTAGAAACACCTCTGAGTGGGGCTTTTCTTATGTTCTTATTGGGGTGGTTCAAGGGTGGGATGGAGTCAGGATGGGGGGTGTAAATAGGTGCATATGACTTGCACCCAATGGTACCTTCTCTGGAGCCTGCCAATATGCCCCTTTTGTCTCCTCAGACTTGTGCCAACTAAAGAGTTGGTGCAGTCTGAGGAGACACACTGATGTTTGAGGAGCTTATGGAGGCTTAAGAGAAAACGCTTTCTCTTATGTTTCCCAAGTCTCTCAATTGGCCCTTCCCATCACAGCATGCCGCGCAGCCCGTTTTGGCATGGCTGCATGCTATGGCAGGGACAAGGATAGTGCTGGGCTGTTAGTAACCCACCTAGAGATTCAAACATGTATTTCGCTCTTGGGCAACAACTGTGCCCAGAAGCATTTATCCTTTTTGGCAGAAGTACAGCTACTTCCAGATGTTTGTTTAGTTCACTGCCTTAGGAAGAAGTTGCACCTGGGAGAAATTGAAGGCCAACCTGGAAAAGAAGATGAGACATATATAAAGTATTGGCCAGGAGAAAAGGAAAAAAGTGCGTACTGGTTGGCCTCCAACTGTTTAATTAGAGATGAGCTGAGAGTCTGCCAAATGCAAACACGTAGTTGGGTTTTGCTTTGTAGATCTTCTGATACAGTGGGAAGCATGGGCGCCAACTTTTCAACATCGGGGGTGCTGAAAGCCACGCCCCCGACATCGATGTCGCCATGCCAGGCCACGCCCACACAGTAGGAAAACATCGTCTTCAAATTAAATAAGCAAGCAAAGCAAGCAAACAGTATTTATACACTGCTTTTCAACAAAAAGTTCACAAAGTGGTTTCCAGGCAAAAAAATAAAGTTAAATTGGCTCCCTGTCCCAAAAGGACTCACAATCTAAAAATATGCAGAACACCAGCAGCAGCAGCAGCTACTAGAAAAGACACTGCGCTGGGGTGAAGAGGGACTGTTACTCTCCCCCCTGCTAAATTTACCCTGCTAAATAGAAGAGGAGCACCACTTGGAAAAGTGCCTCTTGCACAAGTCATGTGCACAATCTATTGAACACAGATAGTGTCTGCATCACTTCTGCCCCATCTCCTTTTCCAGCCCTGAATAGTGGGTCATGACGAGTTTAGACAACCCTTCTAAAGCAAGGGTTAGGAGTGGGTGAGTTTCAGGTTTTCCCCCTAACTTTCTTGATGTAATTAAAAT
Source organism: Lerista edwardsae (assembly GCA_029204185.1). Classification (NCBI taxonomy): domain Eukaryota; kingdom Metazoa; phylum Chordata; class Lepidosauria; order Squamata; family Scincidae; genus Lerista; species Lerista edwardsae. The sequence continues at coordinate 1,790,014 of JAJKFI010000018.1, read as the reverse complement.
AGCAAAGTGCGGTGTGTTATGTGTTCTCATCTCATCCTAATTTTTGGATATAATAGTGTGCTGGCTCCTGGCTGTGACTTTGACGTGGTAGTGAGGAGCTGCTGGCAACGTACTCATGAGGAGTGCAGGACACTCTCACTGAGTTTTCTCACAGAAAACTGTCTGCAGGCAAAGTAATTCTGCAGCGGTGGGTGCCTTGACGTGGCGAACAGGGCAAGGTGGCGAAGGTGCCAGCCTGACAGAGGCACATTTGCCACTTCCCTGCATGCAAAGTGATTCTGCAGCGGTGCCTTGATGTGGCGGGCAGGGCAGGGCAGGGCAGGGCAGGGCAGGGCAGGGCAGCGGAGGTGCCAGCCTGGCAGAGGCACACTGCTGAAGGATGTGGTGACTACTAATGAGTGAGGAACGGACAGTGAGGAGAGGCCATCCGCAGTGGCAGAGACAATGTTGAGGGGTGCAGGACCTGCACATGGCAGAGTGCGTGGCCCGGCTGTGGCTGCTCAGCCCAAGTATACAGCATGGGCTGTGCCGGGGCTAGCCAGAAGCTGCTGGGCAGGTCATGGAGCCACGTGTCCACCCTCTGTTTGCCCCATTGAAGAGGCAGCTGGCACTGCTGACGAACCACTTTGCATGCATAAAACTAGCAGGAGTGCCTAGGGAAGGGGCAGCGGCAGCCTGCAGGAGTGAAATAAAAAAGGGTCATCATCTCTGACCAGCAAGGATGTCCAAAAGTGGCAGCTGCAGTAGGAATGCCCAGGTCTCCCATGGGAGGGGGGCACTGCAAGAGTGCACCAAAGAAGGCTCATCTCCATCCAGCCCAGTATGAATTTTCCAGCAGGGGCTGCGTAGGGGCTGGCCGGAAGCTGTTTGCCCCATTGAAGGAGCACTTGGCACCGCTGATGAACCACTTTGCACACATAAAACTGGCAGGAGTGCCCAGGTTTCCTATGGAGGGGGCGAGGGGCAGCCGTGCAGTTTGCAGAAGTGAAGTAAAGAAGGGTCATGACCAAGGTGGATTTTCCAGCAGGGGCTGGCCTGGCTGCAAGCTGTGGGCAGGAGTATCCGCCGTCTGTTCACCCTCTTCAGGGAGCACCCGGCACCGCTGACGAACCACTTTGCATGCATAAAACTAGCAGGAGTGCCATGGAGGGGGTGAGGGGCAGTGCTGCCTGCAGGAGTGAAAGCAAAAAAGGGTCGTCAGCTCTGACCATCAGCAAGGATGTGCTAAAGTGACAGCAGCAGGAATGCCCAGGTCTCCCATGGGAGGGGGGGCACTGCAAGAGTGCAGCAAAGAAGGCTCATCTCCATCCAGCCGACTATGGATTTTCCAGCAGGGGCTGCGCAGGGGCGGGCTGGAAGCCGTGGGCATGTTGTGGAGCTGCATTTCCACCATCTCTTCGCCCCCCTTCAAGGAGCATTTGCACAGCCGAGCTCACCCATGGATGGAGGGACAGTTCAAGAGTGAAAAAAAAGAAGGGTGATGACCAAGGCGGATTTTCCAGCAAGGGCTGTGCAGGGGCTGGCTGCAAGCTGTGGGCAGGCGTATCTGCCATCTGTTCGCCCCCTTCAAGGAAAACTTGGCACTGCTGACGAACTACTTTGCACGCATAAAACTGGCAGGGCAGGGAGAAGAGGATGCTTCGGTGGCTGATGTAGGAATGAGGGGTGTCCAGGACACAAAGGTGGGTGGCTGAGTGCAAGACCACGACTAGGTGTGACTGAGGAACAGACAAGGAGGGGATGCATCATGCAACCGTGGCAGACGTAGTTACTAGTAGCTGCTGTGCACTACCTCCACAAACCCTGCATGGGACACTGCCTGTCTGATCCAGCCAGCCGTGAGATAATGAGCCACCACGTCATGCGTTCTTTAGGCCATTGGACCAGGCCAAACACTACACCATCATGGTTGACAAGACTTCTGAGGTCTCCATCCAGGTAGGAGGAGCTGTAAAAATAAATGTGGTGGAATTGAGGAGTGTTGGAGGGACTTTAGTTGGAGAGCCAAGCTGAAAAAGGTCCAGAGTCAGACCATCGTCACAAAGTCCAATTCCATATTCTAAAGGTGACCATTTGTGGTGCACAGGTCCAGAAAGGATCTTTGGTTTTCCAATCCACCGTCAAAGCTACATGGGCACGGGTCTCCAGTCTTATCCCCTGAGGTGCTGCAAACTAAAAAAAGGCTCTTGGCCGTCTTCTGACTCCACTCCTTGGGTTCCAAATGGGCTGCCCACGGGGCCGGTCCTGGAGTGTTCCTTCCAATCAGTGCCACCACTGCCACCTCTTTGCACCACTGAAGGAGTATTTTGCATGCATTGAAATGGCAGACATGGGTTCGAGCCGACGTTCCTGTTTCTCCTGCTTCCCACCTTGTTCCTCATCTCCCTCCCCCCGCCCTCACTTACCAGCTTCAGGTGATGTGGAAGGTCTGCTGGTGGGCCACTACCACCACCTGTTGTTTGCAGTTGTTCCAGTTGCTCCGGATGATGTTTCTTGTTTTGTGACAGTTGTCAAGAAACGTACACCGGCAATATGCTGGTTCCTTCTTTGTATCACACATGGCTGGGAGCAATGGACACCAAAAAGCACCCCCATCCCTGCATCTTGAGTTTACACTTCAAAGGACAGGGAGGGTCCCTTGGGAGTCATGTGTCAGAACACAAAAAGTTACTGCTGTGTCAATTTTGGAGGAGTAATAATAGTTTTTGGGTTGAAATTGAGTTCTGAACCCCCAAAATGATTCCCCAAAAGACTCCCTGTGGCCCCACTTGTGCCCTATGGGTCAACCCAGGGGGGGCAGTTTGTGGTGCTTTCTTTGTTGTTTAATGTTTTTTTCCCCCAAAAATATATGATGACTTTGTGTACCACTTAGAAAGTGTGGCTTGCTTGATTTTGAACCTGAGTAACATAGGTTTGATTATGTCATCAGGTCACCTGATTTGAAGGAGGGGGCAGTGTGGCACTTCAAGGGGCACTCAGCTTCTCCGACTATTGGACGAGCAGCTGAACCCTGCAAAGACGATCGGCTTCCTGGCGCTTCGAGCAGCGCTTGGCTCCTCCAGTGATTGGAGGGGTCGGGTGTTCCTTACAGTGGAGTACAAATGTTTTTTTTAAGGGGCAAATAAAGGAGGAGAAGGCCCAGAACAGGCAGGGGAGAGGGCAGCAGACTGGAGGTGTGGAATAGGGGTGTAGAATAGAAATACACAATGCTTTTTAAACCCACAGTTGCTCTGTGGCAGGGGTGGCCAACCTGTGGCACTCGTGCCCCTAGCTGTACTGCGCTTCCCGCTTCTTTGAGTCAGGCAACTTGATGATGTCGTCGAACCTATCGTGGATAAGGACCAAATCCACATTCAGCATTAATTTATACTAAATAAAGAATTACTTAATGTTCTGGAGCAAAATTGCAGTCAACTTGCTCATTTATTATGAAGAAGATACCAAATTGACTAGAATCAGGACTGGGCAGAGGCAGATCTAAGGGAGGGCAAAGCTCTAAGTTTTGCAAGAAGCCTTACCTTGCAGTGGAAATCACTCCTCTCCTGCACCGTTTTAGCCAAACCTCACAGGGAAAAGCAACATCTTGGCGTTGCTTACTGGCTACAGCAGCAAAGGAGAGGAGGGATTTACATGACAGGGTAAGGATTCTTGCAACATTTAGAGCTTTGCCCTCCCTGTAGATCCGCCTCTGGGACTGGGGACCCCTCCCTAATCAGTGATGAGATCCAAAGTATCTCCCGCTTCTCTATCCACAGCAGCTCAGCAGGATAAAGAGCACCTTGTGAGGTTTCAGTGCTGTACTTTTGACTGCATTAAATAATAGGAAGTGGAAAAAGAAATGGCAGGAAGAATTGTTTGGGGGATTGAGCTCAATTTATAATCTACTGGAACAGTAATTTTGCTCCAGAAAGTGGCTCAAGAATATCAAGTAATTCTTTACTTAATATAAATGAATATGTAAATTAATAAGGAATTTGTAGCAGATGAATTAGGTGATGAGAAGTTGTTATTTGGATTATGTGTCTTAAGTGGTCATCTTGGAGTCATATGTGAGGAAACGTGATCCATTTGCCATTAGGAGAATTACTATCCTTTACTACTTGAATAATTCCCTATTCCTTTGCTGCAGATATTGGGTTATAGCCATAGCCAGGGCGCAATCCTAACCAACTTTCCAGCACTGGCACTGTGGTGCCAATGGAGCCTGTACTTCATCCTGCAGTGGGGGGGGCAGTCACAGAGGCCAACTCAAGGTAAGGGAATGTTTGTTCCCTTACCGTGGTGCTGCATTGCCCTTACCCCACTGTTGGAAACTTGGTTAAGGTTGCACCGTCAGACAACAGCATGAGTACAAATGATTGTCCCTCCTCCTTCCCATCGAAGTCCCCCAATCCCTTCTGAAAAGCCACTCTTGGGAATTGGGGATCATTGGGAATTACATAACCTTCTTGAAGATTGAATGTAGGCAATATAACTATGTCTAGCTTCAAGGGAAATAAGGTGGCCGCAATAATGCATTCCTTGCATTCCCAAGGATCCCTGGCCGCATTTCAAGCGACTTGGGGGAGGGCTGCAGCGAGGAGGACAGGGCAGGGATTCCTTGCACTGGTGTTTGGATGTTACTTCTTTTTGATCAGAAACAATTTTATTTGTGATGAGCAAATGCCCCATCGGAGGCAGCATCGCATGCAGGAACATACATTGGATGGGCTTCATAACATGAGGAGTAAAGGAGCTTGGTAAAGGAGCAAATGACACAGAGGCTTCTCTCTCTCTCTCTCTCTCTCTCTCTCTCTCTCTCTCTCTCTCTCTCTGTGTGTGTGTGTGTGTGTGTGTGTGTGTGTGTGTGTGTGTGTGTGTAAAATATATTAACTTGTTGCCATGTGATGATTCAGATTGCATTGACTTTATAGCTGTCGTTCTATTCAAGCTCAGTGTGGTCAGGGCCTGTGAACAGATGTGTGGAAAAAGTGAAACAGCCGCTTAGAGGCACTCTGGTGTGCAGTGGATCTACGAACATTTGATGAGGCAAATGTCACCAGTAAGGAAGAACGAAGATGGCGTGCTCTGCCCTCAGCCACCTCATGTCTGTCCCGCCATCTCACCAAGCTCCATCAGCCGCTGTCTTTGAAGTCTGTATTGCTACGTCACATTAGTGTGGTTGCCGGGTTGCAGCCTGGAGATCTGTGCTATACCATTCCTGGAGGCTGTGAGAGATCAAGCTGCAGATACTCCTGCTTATTCCTCCCCCATTCTTGTCACTTGTTGCTCTTCTCTGCCAGGGCAAGAGGACCAGGTGGAAAAACAAACAGGTGAGGGCGTGGATGTGCTGCCTGTCTCCCACTGCATCAGGGAATTCAAAGCTGCCTGCAACCTGCCCGTAAGCCATCCCCTGGGTGACCTACATGCAAGAGAAGCAATTCCCAGGCTGCTCTCCCCTCTATAGACACAGATTACATTTTGTTATGGATTAGTCCATCTCACTGCAGCCAGTTGGGATGATGTACAGGTATGGCTTTACATGCTTTTTCCGACGCAGAAGTGCTTTCTTTGTAACATACTTGTCATGTTTGAACTGGTCTCAGGAGGGCAAACAATGGTCTTTTCCCACCTTGTTCATGTGAATGCATCCTTCTTGCCAAAGAGCTTTGTTCAGAAGAACACAGAAAGGATGAAGTACAGTTGAGGGATCAGGTTTGCAGCTGTTGCTAGTTAAATACTTTCACTAAGCAGCACTCATTTCTCATTGAGAAAAACTCACTCTTGGTCCTGTGCCGCTTCGTCTGTATAAATGAGGTGGCGATCATAGCACAAAAGCCACGAGAAATGTTGTGTAAGTTAGTTGGGGGCAGCTTTCATTGCTTGTTGGAGGGGTGGGGTGGGAAGGTGTTTATGGTTTATTAGGTTGCCACCAGCTGTGACTTACTGAAAAATAAAGGTAAAGAAATAAATTGCTTAAAAGTAGGTGAATAATGGTAGTCCTTTGGTTTATAATGCAACGTTATTTGAATCAGATATGTAACTGAATAAGACAAAATATGTATTTATGCATTAAGGTTTTTTGAAATTCCTGGTACAGTTTTTAATGAGATGCAGGAAAAATAAACCATAACTCCAGTCTTTTATTTCCAGACTGTTTGTGACAGACGTTCAGCACACCCTGCACTGAAAATGATTCATGTTAGGCATAGACAGTGCATAGAAAGGAGCCTAATCAACGGTTTCAGCAATAAGCGGGGCCTTACCTCAAAAATGCTGATGCATGAATGAGCATAATTCGCTATGCACAGAGTTACGGTTTAGGGTACAATCACAATATGGCAACTGCATCTAATAAAATTCAGTGCCATTCACAAGTGTGGTATGTTGTGAAATCCCAATGTATATTTATGTTCAGGCTGCTGAAAATTCTACCAGCTTCTCTTGAAGCTTGGGTTACCTGGACCCAAACATATCACTAGTAGAACTGAAAGATGCCATCTGCAGGCCCAGCACAGGGTGAATACCTGAAGCCCAGGTCTACCACTGACTGGCAATTGCTGTACTCCCTACAGAGTCACTGGGCAGCTGTCCTTTTTGGAAATGGGAAATCATCTCATCTTGAGAGGACCCATCTCCAATTTCCCAATGACACGGATGCTGGGTGGCAGTAGAGTATGACTTGTATCTGCTGATAGTTAGGTTGACATGTTCCCCTTCCAAAGGAAACTGAGAGATCACACCAATGGTCCCTGTGATATTACAGGGACTGTTAGGACACTCTCTCATTTTCTAATGATGGGCATCCAGAGGGAGTAAAGAAAAACTCTTTCTGGCTTTTTAAGGTCCTTTCCAGCACTGACAAGGTGGCTGATTGTGATGGAGCCAAAAAGACCACAAATGAATCATGTTTTGCTCCCTCTACTGAGGCCAAGTGCCCCTTCCAATGGGTAATGGAAGATTGCTCCAGCATCCCTGTGTCGTCATAGGAATCATGGTGTCATCAGATGAATTCTCCCACTTGAGCCCTATGGAACTTGTGGACTGCAAGCTTTTGGCCTGTTCTCTTCCCGGAGAAGTAGCAATGGAGTAGCAAAAAAATAAGTGGCAGGAGAAGAAAACACTCTAATGAAGAAATTTCAAGTTGATATTGTTGTTCATGGTGGAGTGTGACTCTGGGGATGTGCATATAGAAGGGTCGCAACAAGCTCCTGAACGTCAACGTATTTTGCCCAGTATGCTAACCCTGCTAACTGGGCAAGAGGCACTTTTCCAAGTGGTGTTCCTCTTATATTTAGCAGGGGGAGAGTAATTGTCCCTCTTCACCCCTGTGAAGTCTTTTCTAGTCTTTTCTAGTCTTTTCACCCTGTCTTTTCTAGTGGCTGTTGCTGGGGGTGATCTGCATTTTTTTAGATTGTGAGCCCTTTTGGGACAGGGAGGCATTCAACTTTATTATTATTTTCCTCTAAACCGCTTTGTGAACTTTGTCTTGAAAAGTGGTATATACATACTGTTTGAAGTTTGATGATGATATATGAGTGGAGAACCAAAACTGCATTTAAAGATTGCCAAAAGTTTGCTCTGGCTTTGCGAGGAGTTCTGTCATAAATTTGGAATGGCTACACGGAGTGCACTTTCCATAGGTTTTTTAAACAAGGTACATAATTAACGGTGATGATGTCCCTCATCCCACCCAGAGGCTTAATGTTGATGGTGGGTCTCATTTAGTCTCAGGTGTATCAGTGCAAAAGAAGACCCGATTTCTGCCACACGGCCGTCCCCTGTACTTCTGTCGCCAACTGAATCAATCTCTTTGCAATGCAATCATCACAAACAAAAGAATTTTATTTGCACAGCCTCTCATTTCAGGTTGACGATTTCGGCGTCTGTATTATCACTGCTGCCATATGCACTCAAGGCTGCCTCCTCCCTTTTCGTTATTCTCCTGGGGATCCAGCGTAATAAAACTCTCAACTCAATCAAGGAAAATCCAACATGTGGTGTGCAAGAGAGAGTATTAGGATGAGAAAAAGGAGCAAGCAAATAAACAAGCGGGCCCTTTGTGTTTTCAGACTAATAGCACATTTGCTGCCTGGTTTCAGTCTTTTTTGGTGCCTGCACAGTTTCTCTTGTACGTCTTTGCTCTGTGATTTGTTTCCTTCTGTCATTCAGCCCTGGAGGTTTAGCTGCTACCAAGGGGTGCTGCTGGGACATCAGCAGGTGTCTGAATAATTGGAATAAAATGCCTTTAGAAGGTAGCACTATAGAGTACGAACACCCGTACTATTTTTTTTTTAGATTGATGGGAGTTTTTGAAAAAGTGTTTTTCAAGGCCATTAGTACTGTCAAGTGTTTTTTTCTCTTAAAGAGTTTAGATCTATATCTATACATCTATATGTGGCTGGAGCAGCTGCCGCATCATGTTGCCCAAGAAAAGTGGAGGCATTTTTACTCTGATTGTTTAATGTTTGAGAGCTAGGGAGGAAACACACCTTTTAAACCATTAAATGGAAACGGGTTTCCTGGTATTTTGGACAATAATTTGCTTCCACAAGGTCAGCTTAAAATATTAACTTCAAAATATGCATTTCCCCAAAACCCAGAAAGCATGTTGCTAAATTTTCATAGCATTCATTTGGGGACCAACCTTATCTAACTTTCTAGTGCTGGTGTAGCTGCAACACAGCTCTCAAATAAGGGAACAAACATTTCCTTACTTTGAGGGGGCCTCCGTGACTGTCCCCTGCCACAGGAAGCCGCACATGCCCCATTGGCACGGGAAATTTGGATTGGACTGGGCCCTTGGACATTTTCATTCCACAGACACACCTCACTGATAGCACTTCCAACATCCTGTCTCACAAGATTTGTTCAAGAAATGCCAAGCCTCTAATGCTGCCAACTTATATGGACTTCAACCTGAAGAATGTTTCTTTGACTCTATAAGTACTAGTGATTGCACTGAAAGTTAGTTAGAATTACCCAGAGTACTAATGCATGTGTGAAAATGTATGCCTGAAAATTGACCCTGAAAACATGGGTTGACTTATACACTGGTCAATTTTGTTAACAAAGCTTCTAACAGCAGTTGGTGAGGGGTTGGGCTGAGAAGCAGAAAGTGGGGGGTAGGAAAAAAACCCAGAGCAATTTTACTTACCAGTAATTGTTCTCAGGCATTAACAGACAGCAAGCCAAAAACCACTACCCATTTTCCTTCTTCTCCAAATAGGGGGAGAGGTGAAGGTGCTTATGGAAATTGTAGTTGTTATGAGGGCTGAGGCTATGGAAGTGCTGTGCTGTATTTCTCACGAAGCCTATAATTCCCATAAGCACCTTCATCTCACTTGCTTCTTGTTTGGAGAATAGCTCCATTTCTGTGTTGCCTCAGAAGACAGTGAAATGGCTCCAATGGCTTTTGGTTGGTTGGTTGGTTGCTGCCCCCAAAGAATTACTGGTAAGTCATTTTCAAAGAGTTTCTCCTAATTTTGACGCTTGACTTATCCTCAGGTCATAGCAAATTCTATGATGTTTGGCTTAAAATTTGCCCTTAATTTATCCATGAGATAAAATTATACAAAAGTATGTTTTATACTACTTTTATAGTTTTATATAACATACTAATTTTAATTGTATATGTTTGATACAAAAGCAGATGTAGGTTGGGGTATTTTGCTGTGGGCAGTAATGGAGCCGGAAGGGGTAAGTACTGCAGGTTCCCCAACAAGTCAGACCCACTCACCGTCTGAGCCATTTGGGGCAGCAGCAGCAACACACAGGTGCTCATCGAACCAACCAGCCCTAGACAGCCTCTCCCCTGCCTAGTCTTTGTAGCCTGTGATAGTGGTAGAAGATACAAACTACAAACCTACAAACAAGGTTTTTTTCCTTGTTCAGCTGCTAGCCTAGTATAGGGGAAGTAGATAGCAGGATGGGGTGTGCATATGCTAACTATTAGGCATTACTCCCCTTGCCAAGCAAGTCTCCTTCTGGGAGTCCCTTTCCCTGATCAAACTCCACTGCAGTTCCAATCTGGTTGAGGTCCTCTGTGGTTGCTATTTACATTTTACCAAGCAAATAAACACACAGGTCCCAATTGTACAATAGGCCATCATTTAGTTTGGTCTTGAGCTGCAAAGAGCTGCTTGAATGGAGAGTACTGGGCAAGGAGGACCAATCAAAGAGGTTAAATAAGGACTGAAGACGACATCCCTGTACAATTGATAGCCGCCGACTGCAGCCAGGGGCGGGCTCAGCAGCCATGTTGTTATGCTCAAAACAATCCTTATTCCAAGCATTTCAGATTGGTTTTCGCGTGATGTTTAGGACTGAATCGTTTACTCCTGAAGTAAAAACTCACGAAAATAACAACGTGTGATTGTGTAGAAACATCATTGGTAACCTAATTATGAGTTAATATGCAATTCCAAGGTTTAATTCCGTGTAATTATATTACTGAACATACCGGACGAAATGCTACTTGCTGTCTATTTAAACTCAGATTGCACTGTTAAAGACGTTGAGATTAACTTTTACACGCGTGCAGGGAGATTTTTATTCGTGAATTCGCGGCAATCCTCCTCCTTGGCGGCAATGATCTGAATCAGCCATATTGTTCCGCCCATGGCTTCAAGAAAACGATCTTATGCCGCCTCCAGCCATTTAACCTCCTTGGGACCAATAATCTGATTATTGATTATAAACAATGGTGAAGTACTTCACAGGAGCGTTTGCGGCATAGGGGAAGCTGGAGGTGGCTGAGGAGGCACTGAAGTTATTAAGTCAGCATGATGCAGGCATGCAGATGCCAACTGCTTAGTGACCCAGGATGTCAGAGACCAATGCTGGTAGCTGCTAACCATGCGTCCCATTTGGTGAAGATGCTGGGTCTTTCTCTGAAATGCAGCAGTGCACAGGCTAGACATTGGTAGCTCCCAGTGAACCTTTTCACAAACCAGTGTTGGATATAACATATGTGCTTCATATGTTCATATGCACAAGGAGTATGGTCCATCTTAGGGAATGGATGTATTATGAAACCAGATGAATGCATTAATAACCATCAGGCACCTTACACATTTAAAAAGTGTCATAGGTATTCTACTATTACTATTGTTAATAATTAGAAATTGATGACCTTGAGGACCTGTCCAGTCAAGATTGCCTGCTGAGGCTTGATGGCATGCAGCCAAAGGAGAGAACCATACTGTGAAGGCTACATCTGGGACTGAGGTTTCATTGAATCATAGAATATTGTATATTTGTAAAAAACCTTTAGGGGTTTCCCCCAGGACCCCACTTTGCCTGAGCACCTCCAGGGAGAACAGGAGTCCCACAACTCTGGCAGGGGTGCCCCTCAGCAGGGTGGCCAGGAAGACCCCAGTTGCACCTTATGCCAGGGCCTCATGGCCTGACACAATCTCTGGGGACCTGGGGGGTCTGGCAAAACCCATTGACAAATGGTGTTTAGACTAGCCTGCCCGTGTAAGCTGCCTCAGTAGGCCTTCCTACAAGGGGGGCTAAGTTCTGCAGAAGCCTGAGCTTCTGTGTAACACGGCCTCTCCCCAGTGGTGTCATTCAAATGATTTAGGAACAGGAACTCACTATTGAGTTCAAATTCAAATGTTGGAAACAACAACAACAACACGGAAGCAGCCATGGAGCCCGTTAGGATCCGGAACGCCCGTTCTGGTCCGTTCCCCCTGAATGACATCACTGCCTTCTCCCCAGTGGGCTGCAGACTCACCAGAGCGGCTGCTGACTCCATGTGTGTGGCTGGAGGGAGCGAGGAAGGGGGCTGTGCAGGACGGGACTTCCCCACTGCAGCCTTTCCCCCTCCGCCCCCCTAGGAATCCGTAGTCGCTCCCTTTAACCCTCTGAGTGCCGGCCAACCAAGAAGAAAAGCTCTTTGCAGAGGAATTGGGAGGGGGGAGGAGGGAGAGTGGGCGGAGTCAGCCCTAATTTTAACTAGTGGAACTGAGTTCCCCCGCATTCCCCCTGCATGACATCACTGCCTCTCCCCCTTGCCTCCAGAGCCATTCCCAGCTCAGAGAGCAAAGCCTTTGAGCCAGCTTTCCGAGCAGCAAATCACTCTGGAGGAGGGGGAGGGGATATATTTCATAGGAGCTCAGACTCCTGCAAACGTAGTATTCCCAGTAGGAATGCCTTTGAGCCGCCTTGGGCATTTGCTTTGGCATGGGAAAGGTGGGATATAAATTTTGCAAATAAATAAATAATCCTGATGTTTACTTTTTGCCCAATTGTTAGAACACCAGAGACTCCTAATGATCTCTTCCACAGAACTGGCCACTATCAAAAGCAAAATACTGGACTATAAAGACCATTGTTCTTGTGGTCCCATACAGCAGTTCTTATGTGTTTATGTACTCAGATTATTCCAGCATTCATTCAATTTCTAGGTAATGAAATAAAGTAGTATGAAACCGGGGACTAAGCTGTAAAGTGACATGGAGCCCCAGCAAGAAAATCTATCCGAAGTAATTATTTTCTTCTTGAAGACAACCTAAAACAACTTTTCTGATTACCTTACAGTCCATTTAATCCCCGGGAAACATTCCTTTGTTACAGTTTCAAGGAGAATTACTTGAAATAATCCTTTGTACGATGCTCCCGGCTCTATTTTAGTTTCAAATCATGTCCCTTTTCTCTTTGAATTTGTTAAAAAAGAGAGAGAGAGAGACTGCGAGACAACTAATCAATGCTTGTGTGGAAAAGCTGAGGCCAAGTTTGTGATTCTCCAGAATGGGGAGACCCTTTGTGCATCAACCCTTACTGGAGAGAGGGACTAAGAGATTTCAAGGGCTGGATGAGAAAAAAAAAACACCCATGAATGTTATAATTAAACCATAGTGACCCAACCATATTTCTCAAATGTCGGAGGAGCAGAATTCTTTATACCTCTCTCAACTGCTGGCATGTACTGTGGCAAAAAAAGAATTATCAGTGACCCTGGTTCAGAAGAATTTCCAGGAGGAAAGGGAATGAAAATCAAATATGGTGGACTACAATCTGTTTTTCCTTACAGTTGATTAGTTATCAAGAAAACAAGTACCAGTACTCTGTCCTTTACAGCTGCTAACCTTATGCAAACCTCTATACACTGGGACTTACTTCCAAGTAAAAAGGCATGGGATTGCATTGTTATTTTATAATGCAACACAGGACCATTGCGGTATTTGTGTGTGTGTAGCATCCAGATATTTTCTCACAAGGATGTATTTTTGTTTGGGAGATACTACATTTTTCCAGTGCTGAAACTATAATATATGATAGCTGGGAAAATGTGATTCTTTTCTCAGCTACAGGTGCTGTTCCAGTCTGGAGTTGTGGCTATAATATAGTAGTGTGGCTATCATGGGCACCTATTGGATAATGCCCGTGAAAATCACGATAAGGGACATGACTCCTCCCCACATCTACCCCATATTCTGTGGCCCAATACCAATGCTCATGCTGCAGAGAGTGCACTAATTCCTAGGTTGGTAAAGGGAGGAAAGACATTTCTCCTAAGGGAGGCCAAATTAATAGCAAGATGTGTAGAGCAAGTCTTGGTCTTGTGTATGTTCAAGTCCATTACAAAAAAGTAATGCATGATAAGAACAGTTGGTGTGCAGAGATGAATGAAGCTCTGAGCACGCCCGGGGCAGGGCGACGTCACCCAGCCACACCTCCCTGCGCCCAGAAGAGCTCCATTTCGAAGCGAGGGAGGGTGGGCGGGCCAAAAAGTGCGCAGGTTTTTCCGCGCTGTGGCGCCTCTCTGCTGCCGGCGCCCATTGCTCGTGCCACCCTCCCCGCTACACCCTAGAAACCCTTCTGTTCAGTGATGTCATGCACCCACTACGCACCACTACATGAATACCGGTTCCTAGAAGTTGAGCTGGCCCCGCCCACTCGAAGCTGGCCCCGTTGGCTGGTTGGCTCAGCAGCTGCGCATGTGTACTGCACGCCCGCAGCCATTGCCTGCACTTTCTGTGAGGAGGCAGGCAGGCAGGCAGGCAGCATGGTGGCGGCGGCATCATGACATCACTTCCAGCTATGACCTCACTTCCTGCCACAACATCACTTCCGGCTTATCACATCACTTCCGGTGGGCAGACCCCGACAAGTGCCAATCAAAAGTGAGTACCTGTTCCTAAATCATTTGGATGACACCACTGCTTCTGTAGGTGTGGTTTCTTTTTTGTACCTCATTGTAGCCACAAATACGGTATAGGGCAGTGGTTCCCAAACCTTTTTGACTGGAGTTCTCTTGGCATACTGGGCCATTGGCCGCAGCTCCCCATCAGGGCTACAATCTGAAACATTGGATTGAGCAATGGGTTTTTCACGAGGATTGTTGAGCTCCCCTGGCTGGTTTCTGCAGATCCCTGTGGAGCCGTGGCTCACAGTTTGGATCAGCTGGTGTTGGTGACCTGAGAAATAACACAGGTGTCTGGAACACAGTTGGATAACTGCTCCCCCTGCCTTCCCTTAAATGGGTGTCACTCATTAGAAGACACTTGCAGAATAGCAGAAATCGATCAGGCTCAGAACAAAATGTGACAACCCTTATTTTCCTTTGATGGTCAAAATTTTCCCTGAGACTTTAGCAGGATGCAATTATTTCTTTATTACCGTAGCCTGTTCTTCTATCTCCTAAGGAGCACCAGGGTGACTCACCATGTTTAAAAACCACAACACCACCAATAAAACAATACAAATGAGGGAGGGGGAAAAAACACCAAATAAACCAACCCAAATAAAACCCTTTTTGCCATCTGCTTAAAAAAAACCCCTGGAGTCTCAGGCTGCCACCCTAACCAACTTTCCAGCACTGACCCAGCTGTGCCATTTGGGCACGTGCTGCATCCTGCAGTGGAGCTGTAGTCACGGAGGCCTCCTCAAGGTAAGGGAATGTTTGTTCCTTTACCTCAGGGCTGCATTGCCATTTCACCAGAGCTGGAAAGTTGGTTAGGATGGCACCCTGAGTAAGCTGGGCCTCTCAAGGCAGGGAGTTGAATGATCTGGGCGCTGTCACTGAAGAGGTCCTATCTCATGTTCCCATCAATCACACCAGATGGTATGACATGATACCAGTGATGACATTTGCAGTGTACAGGCAGGTTCATGTGGGAGAGGGTCCTGGCATTTGGGGCTTTAGGAAGTATAAGCTTAAAAAGCATTAAAGCACTGTGAACTGGGAACCAAAAACTTACCAGTAGCCAATACAGATGGTAGTGAATCAATGTAAAGAGGTAATTCAAATGAGCTCCTGCCAGGCCGCAGGCCGCCACATTCTATACCAGGTAAAGTTTTTGGACTGTCTTTGAAGGCAGCCCCAAGCAGAATGCCTGAGAGCGGTCCTAATGTGATGTAACCAGGACATGGATCACTGATGCCAGATCTGCCTTTTCAGGAAAGAGCACAGTTGGAGCACTTGCTGAAGCTATCATGCTCCTGGCTGTTTCGGCTACCTGGTTTTCCAGGATCAGAGCATAGCTGCCAACCTATTCCTTCCATGGGAGTTCAACCCTATGCAGCACTGCAGATCCTGTTAACTGGAAGCTGATGTAAGTAAAGACATATTGCAACAAAGAGGTTGAGCCTCAACCTGATGCATCCTATCAGAATCGCTTGAGTTGGTAACCTAAAGAAGGCTGGAGACTGAGAACGCAATCCTAAACTTGAGTTAAGCTGGCACAGTTAGGCCAGCAAAGTTTAGCTGGCAGAAGGGCCACTGTAAAGTATGTTTGGACCACTCTCAGGGTGCAATCCTGAATACCACTGGATTAGCAAGGCCGGCCGGCCAGTGCCTAATCCAACGCTGTTCAGGACGGGCTGGAGCCTCCCCAAAGCAAGGGAGCGTGTGCTCCCTTACCGTAGGGGGGTCTTCAGCTTCCCCTATGTGCTCCTAGGGTCTGCAGCCGCTAAAGAGCAGGTGCAGATCCGAGGAAATTGTGTGGCCTGAATCAGGGCCCGCCTTGCTGACGGGCTTAGGAGGTGGCCGTACGGCCACCTCCCAAGCCTGCCCAGGTCTCCCTCCTCCCACCAATCCCCATCCCCGAAACGGGATAGAGAATCCCTTGCGCTGACCGTCTTTGGTCGGTGCAAGGGAGGCGCTCCGTCGGGCTCTGAAGCCGATGCCGTGAGCAGTGTCGGCTTCAGAGATGCAACACCGATGCAGGGGTGCTGTTTGGCACCCACGCGCCGGCACTCCGCCCCTTGCGTCAACGAGATGATGTCACATTGACGCAAGGGGCGCGCTAAGATTGCACTGCCAGAGTCAGAGAGGCCAGCACATAGACGTGAACCATCTTCCCCGACTTTGAGAGTGGTCCAAACATGCTTTATGGTGGTCCATGTGTTGGCCAAACTTTGCTGGCTTAACTTTGCTGGCCTAAGTCCTGGTTAGGATTGCGCCCTGAGTCTAGGCAATACTGAATTAGTGCAACCAAGATGTAGCGCATATAGGTGCCAGCTGAAGGGGGTGAAGCACCTATTCCACAATTTGGTGAACACTGGGAGTCTACTGCATTTGGGTTCATCGCTCCTCTAAAGAGCGTGGGGTGGATTTATGGATGTCCCATGTTCTCACAACAGCCTTGTGAGGTGGGTTGGGCTGCCATGGCTGAGTGGGGATGTGACCCCAAGCTTTTTTGTGCCAGGTCTCAATTTAGAGTTGTTATGTATGCTGATGGCTAAGATAGGAAGCAGTGGTGGCAACTTGCTACTGTGAAATTCCAGGGTGGGGGGAAGTCCAAATGCTTTGAGTGAAGATGGCTTCAAATGGAGGAATTTCTTAATAATTCACATGCACTCAATATTCCAGTTCACTGCTTAGTCACTCTGCCTATTCTCTCTGCCTTGGCCCCCCTCTATTTTTTGTTAAAATATATTGCTTTTTGCCTCCAGAGAAAGAAATTCCTTTTGATCTTTAAATAGCTGCACAAGGTGAAATGACAGGGTAATGCTAAAAATATATTATGGAGACATGAATAGTGACTCTACTGGTAAGGTCATGTTGAGATTTGAAGGACTTAAATGTAGGACTTAAATCTCTCTGTTTCACACAATGTTGATTGAGTTTAGTCTCCAGATTTAGAGCAAAAAGTGCTCAGAGGACAAGTGCATTTCCTGTGTAATTGCATTTAGTGCAATGCTGTCTTCCTTTTGTGGAAGGAACATCTTCAAACTGATTCCCCCCCCTTTTTTTTTTTAAAAATTACCTTTTTAAAAAAATCATCCATTCTGGTTTGACATTAAAGAAATAGAACGCTACCCTCTTTATTTAAAATAATGGTGGTTAAGCTATATGAGCACTTCTCTGATTCTACAGTGGTCAACCCCATGAATTCTTCTAGTGGGGGCAGTAGGGACGTCTTTTTCTGGATCTGCTCCTTCCTTTAAATGAATGAGGATGGGTGGATCACCTGGGCCTTTCATCCTGTCGTACTATTCACTCTGCTACCTCCCTTGTTCCTTTTCCCTAGGCATAAATGCTGCTATTGCTTTTGCAGGATGGGTGATGTGGGGTTTAAAGAAAATTAGAAAATTGGATAGATGAGGATTTGGAGTTTTACCATGTGTGCACATGTATTTGAATTTGGATTGAAACGAAGCCAAGCTACTTCTTGTATTTAGAAAAGGAACTTGACTTATTTCTGATCCAAGGCCAATGCAAGCCATATGAAGATTGATCATCTCTAATCAAGTACCTTGTACACTGAAATGTGCTGCAGAAATTATCAATGATAATATGTTAGTGATGTTTCAAGATCCAGTACCAGGAACAGGTAATGGAGGTTGGATGGTATGCTCAGAGAGTGCAAATCTGACACATACTGTTGACTGGAATGCACAGGGGGAAACAGTCAATGTACAGTTAGTTCTTATTATCTGCTGAGGTTAAAATAAGAACATAAGAAGAACCCTGCTGGATCAGGCCAAAGGCCCACCTAGTCCAGCTTCTTGTATCTCACAGTGGTTCACCAGATACCTCAGGGAGCACAGAAGATAACAAGATGTCTGCATCCCATTGTCAGTCCCTTGTATCTGGCATTCCGAGGTTGCCTATTTCAAAAATAAGGAGGTTGCACCACCCATCATTGCCTGTAGCCTAGGATGGACTTTTACTCCAGAAATCTGCCCAATCCCCTTTTAAAGGCACCTAGGCCAGATGCCATCACCACCTCCTGTGGCAAGGAGTTTCACAGATTAACTACCTGCTGGGTTAAAAAAAAATCCTTTTATCCATTCTAACTCTCCCAACACTCAATTTTAGTGGATGTCCCCTGGTTCTGGTGTTGTGAGAGAGGGAAAAGAGCATCCTTCTACCAACTTCATGTGTAAATAGGTTCCTTAAAACCCAAGTGGATAGCGCATCCATGGATAGTTGGGATCCAATTGGATCAATGGGTTAAGGGAACAGGTAGCTTACCTGCTAGCAGTGGAGACCTTCAAAATCCAGCTGCAACCAGTAGCAGAGACCCTCAGGAAGCCAACAGAAATTATCGCAAGGCTGTACAAATCTTAAGAAGGCAGCAGAGATCTTCAAAATGGTGCCCGAGACCACCATGGAGCCCTTTAAAATGGTGGGGAGAAAGCAGCAGATACTATGGATAGCTGAGAATACACCACAAATACAGCGAGGTAGGTGTCATAAGTGAATTCGCAGGTCACGAATCCATGGGTAGTGAGGACTGATGGCAAATGGAAGGTACAACAGGTGGATATAGCATCCATTACCAGCACAGATTTGCATATTAGGGGAAGTTGGAGGAAGAAAAGAAGAAAAGGGGGGTTAGACTAAGCATTAATAGGGTAGTTACATGGAACCTAAAAGAACATGTTGAAAGTGCTGAGTTAGCTGGACCAGGAAACAGTATAAGGCAGTTTCCTGTTTTCCTTTCTGTTACAATTAAAGGCTAAATAAATTTGAGAAGATTTTCTGAGGGGATTTTAACCATTGTGGACTTAATTTTTTTTCTAGAAAAATATCCATTAAAAATAATATCCTACCAGGCTCAAACAGAGCAGGAAAATTGTCACAAGAGGCATTTAATGTGCAAAGCACTAAATATTTGTGTGACGTTGCTAGCCTATTATCCTTGTGTCTTTAACCAAGGAGGCCTTCAGGAGTAGAAATGGCTCTTGACAAAGTTAAGTGGCCCTATATAGTATTTGGGAAATTGCTCCTATTTTGTGTGCTTCTTGTTCCAGTAATGGAACCCATGAGCAGAAGATAATTGCAGCAGCCTCATCCGTCAAATAATATTAGAAGTCAACAGCTATAATCTCAGCCACTTGCTTTACACAGCTTTTCTCTGTATTCTCTGCTGAAATTGTCAGTTGTTACATGTAAGTGTCCCCATTCGTGGCAGCTCATAAAAGTAAAAAGATTTAAGTAAATCAGTGAGGAGGGCAGGGAGAGTGTCTTGGGCAACAGCTCTTAGCACCGTAGCACAGTAAATCATACGACAACTGCACACTGGGCATAAAAAATCACAGGCTGAATGTAGTGTCACTTGGGGCTATTATTGGAAAAGCCGCACAAAGCACAGCAGCAAGGTAAGGAGCCACTCATGGAAAGGTGCTGATGTGATTCTGTGCTAGTTTGGTTTGAATCTCATGAGCTAAGTGTGGATTGCAGAAAAAGGAAAACCTCTCAGGCAGAACCAAGGTGTTCTTCATGTCAGCAAAAAAAATGCATTTGACTGGCAGCCAACCCTATCCAGAGCTTTCGGTGGAAGACCTCTCCATCTGCCACTCCCAGACACCCCACCAGAACAGGAAGGTCCTTGGTGAGGATGGTTTGAGGGAGGCTTGGGGACAGTTCAGCATGGGGTGTGGGCAGTGGTGTTATTCACCCGGTACGCTGGGCGGGACTTACCTTTGAGCAGCAGTCCGCCCGTTGCGTCACGCCGCGTTCTGCTGCTTTCCCGCCCGACGCAATGGGCGGACTGCCACTCAAAGGTAAGTCCTGCCCAGCGTACCGGGTGAATAATGCCACTGGGTGTGGGCTGGGCTGGTGGCCACTCAGGAATAGGAGGGGAAGGGTCTTGGCAGCAGCAGAATACACAAGATTTATCCCCCCTTTCCCTGCCCCAAGCCACCCCCTGAGTATTCTTGGATGTATGCCAGCAAAATAGCTGGCATAGGTTTTAGGAGACCCCTTGGAGGCCATGCAGCCTCTGAGGAGGTAAGAAAAAGTTTGATGTCTCCTGGGCTGTCTGGTCACAGTGCCTCCTTCGTCAGCAGCACTATGTGGTATGGGATGGTGGGCGATAGGATTGGGCTGCTAGGGAGTGTAAAATTGTGTGGAGGGGTGGATAGGGTTATGTTTTTACAGTTAATGATGTTTTTAATGTTTGTTTTTAGATACTGTTTGAATATTATTTTTCTATTTTGTAAGCTGCCTTGAGTCTCCTACTGGAGAAAAAGGCGGGGTAGAAATCTTCTAAATAAATAAAATAGTGCCGTGTTATTCAAACTGTGGATTGGGACCCACTTGGTGGGTCATGACATGTAATGATTCAGGTGGGTCGCAGAATGCTGGGAGCAGCCATCTTGGAAACTGCAGACCTTAATCTTATTATATTCCTTTTGTGAGTGTTAATAGTTTGAATTTTCAAGTGAGGGTTTTTTTTTCCAATTTTGTTTTCAGTTCAATGCATTTACATCATATTTTGTCCTCATCTTGCTTTCTGTCACAGATATTTCATGGTTGTACAATTGCTGCAGTCCAAGAATGCCAATTTGCATTTCAGGAGTGTCATTTTATTATGTTACAATGACAGTACTTCCTGCTTGATGATGCCACTTCCTGCCACAACATCACTTCGAGGTTAATGACATCACTTCTGGTGGGACCCGACATGAGTGCCATTCTAAAAAGTGGGTCTCAAAAGTTTGAATACCACTGAAATAGCATCATGATTAAAATGGTGACAAATGATAAGGAGGGAAAGTCTGAAAAACGTTTGGCAAAGTTTGACATGCTTTGTGGAAGATTTCGTACATGTATCCAGCCATTGTTAAACATGCACATGTATAAATACGGTTTTTGTCCCAAAACAGAAAGTGAGTTTTTCACACCTTTTCACACTTTTTCACAACATTTTCAAACCTCAGTGAGGTTGCAGGCTCCTCAGACCCTTTGGAGAGCCCTAGTGACTTCCAGGTAAGTTTTAAAAACTTTTCCTTGCCCAGCAGCAGCCCAATTGTGGCAGTTGTGTTGCAGCTTATTTCTGGGTCATTCCCCTTAAAGGAGAATGGCCCTTTTCTGATTCCCCTTGTGTGTCACGACCCACCACTTAGGGAAGCACTGCTCTAAAGTATTTCTCAGTATCCTCTGCAACACACAGGAATTCCACTACGGGTGTGCTTTGGAAATCAAACTGATATGGAGTGTTTCCCAAACCTAGAAATTTTGAAAACATCCCATGGCACTTGGTTTGGCATACATTTTCCCTGTGCATGTACATGTAGTACCAGCGATGATATATTATACCAGCATCTTTTGTTTCCAATGCCACGGTAATAACTTATTGATCTCATCAGCGTGGTGGGTAGTCCATACATCGTTCATGTGTGCAGTGTCCAAGCTGGCGTTTACATATATGTTACCTTTCTCACAACTGTCATCATGAATGACAGTGGAAGTGCTGAATGATGCAGTTTGTTCACGTTTAATGTTCTATATTATGAACTATACTTCATGATGACAATGGCTGGAAAGCATTGATTTTGCTTTCTGTTACTTATCGTGAGCCCATACACTTTGCTTTGCATTATTGACTTTCCTGGATCATTGCAGGCATCATCTCTTCAGAAGATGGGCAAATCAATGACAAGTTGTGAAGCATGTGCTCTATTAGACATCTGTGTAGGTTTGCACCATCACAAAAGTCACCTAATGCGGTCCACATCAGATGTCTCAAATAATTGCTGAGCAGGTCTGCTAACAGAGGGCAATGCTGGAGCATGTCAGTGGTGGTGTGGAAGAGTTCGCTTAATTGTTTCTCGGGGTCAAACTTTTTGGATGACTGCATGCATTTTATGAAGATAATTAGCTTTTTAGACGGTGAAGCTGGTGCAGTACCTCGGTGATGGCAGCGTGACACACAGTTCAGGCAGGGGCCGCGTACAGGCAGAGTCAGCAGCTGTGGTACGTCTTGCTGCCAGAGACAAAGTGATGCCCAGGAATCATTTCAGAAGGTCAAGGTTGTGTCACGTCAAAGGAGCTTCTGACTGGCGCAGTACATCCAGCCGTAGGGTTGAAGGACGTTCTCTGTTTGAGTTCAAGGACATTGTCAGGAGTTTTGCAACAATAACATGAACATAGAAGGGTTCAAGGGGAGACTTTTTATCACTGAGAATTTATTTATCACATGTACGTATGTCCCACCTTTCTTCCATTGTGGAAAGTAAGACATTGCACTCCAGGCACTGATGAGACTTAGACTTGCTTTGCTTCATTAGGGAAGCTGGATTGTGTGTCCTCAGGTCATGCTATGTGAATGCTCTCCTAGGTCGGCACAGTTAGGCCAGCAAAGTTTGGCCAGCACAAGGGACACCGTAAAGCACGTTTGGACCACTCTTGGAGTCAGGGAGGAAGGCGCATGTCTGTGTGCTGGCCTCTCTGACTCTTGGAGAGTGGTCCAAACATACTTTACGGTGTCCCATATGCCAGCCAAATTTTGCTGGCCTACTGTGCAGCCTAACTCCAGATTATGGGATTGTGCCCTGAGGTAAAACAAACTCACAATAATGAACAATTCATTGTGGCAGAAAATGAAGATGATCTGGGAGGAGCTTGTGCCCACACCTGACTCTTTAATGCAGTGAAAATTTGGTTAACAAATCTTTTATCATGTGAAGAACTGAAATTTGATTAATATCCTATAGATCTTTATGAACCCTTTTGAACTAGTATGGCTTCATGGTGCTGATTTAAAGTGCTGATTTTAATCATGGTGCTGATTTTTAAAAATACAAAAAAAGTTGTAGAAGTTATTGGGCACAACTGAAAATTTCAAAGGTTCCAGATATGATGAAATATAATGAGTTCCCATGAAGTATATAACATACTGTATGCTTTTTGAAAAAAAGATTTGAAAAAGGATTGTTAAAAAAAAATCAACCCTTTTGATTTGAAAAAGGATTGTTAATATTTTCAGATATAAGCAATTTGATTTTCACATAATTAAAATTAAGCACCACATGCGTTTGAGTTCATTTTTTATTTACACTGCTTATTTGTTTTGTTTGATATTTTTGTTTGACAGATGAAGTGAAATGGTTAGAAATGTCTATATAGGATAAATAAGAAGGAAAACATGTAGGTACCATTAGCAAGAACACATCCATGGCACTGAGCCCGAAGTCTTGGAAGCTTTTGCAGAACACAATGGTCAGCCAATCCTACCTAAATCACCAGGGCCGGATCTAGGAATGGTGGGGCCCAATGCGGGGCATTCCCAAGGGGCCCCTCACCCTCCCTGTGGGGCCACCACACACCAAGAAATGCTGTGTGTGGCACCTGGAAGTAGTTGGTGGTGACATGATGAGGCCCATTTTGAGCCATTTGGAGGCAAGAGCAGGTGGGAAGGCCCAAGATAAAACTGTTCTGCTTGCCCCTCTGGCCTACATCCCATACAGATCCCGTCTGCAGCAGGTAGCAATCTGCTCACTGCATTGGTGTGCCCCCCCCCCAAAGTGCGGGGCCCAATTTGACGAAATTGGTCACATTGGCTTAAGGCTGGCCCTATAAATCACCATGCGGCAATGCAACAGTGCCAACATGGGCTGTGCGGCATCCTACAGAGGACTTTTGGCTGCTGGCAGTCTCCTTGGGGCAAGTGGACAAATGTCCCTCACAGCCACAATGGGTCATTTGGGACCTGCACTAGTTATATTGCTGGAGCAAGTCCAAGTTGATCTATGCAGGTGGATTGGAATTGGGAAGGAGATTACGATTTGGAATGCACTGCTGCCACCAAACTTGCCCACCTCTGAGGCATGATCTGCCTGTCTCATCTCTTCTTCATTCTACTTTCCCCAGACCCATTCAGCTCCTGCACTGGGCTTATCTGCTCTGGCTGGTCTCTTTCATTCCGCTAGTGTGTGCAGGCGGACTCTTGCCTTCCTGCTGGTGTGCTGGCTCTGTGCACTGCTGCAAAGTACTTGAAGAGCACAATCCTAACCTGGAGTTAGTGCCAGCACAGTTAGACTTTTTTGGAAAGTAAAGTCTGGAAAGTATGGGCACAAAGGAACACCATAACATTTGTTTGGTGAAGAGCTTCGATCATGGAAGTCACTTGGAGTAGAGAGGCCAGCACACAGACGTGCATCATCTTGCCTGACTCAGAGAGTGGTCCAAACACGCTTTATGATGGCCCTGGTGCCGACCAAACTTTGCGGGCCTAACTCCATCTTAGGATTGCACTCTAAGGCGCTTTTGTGACTGCCTGAGCTGGACAAACATGTGTTCTGTTGGTGCAGGTCCTCCATAGGATTGAGCCACAAGACTCTACACATAAGGTAAAAACTCCTATGAGGCACCAGTACATAATTGGGTTGCACAAATCTTCTCTGTTAGGTTGTACTAGGCTCTTCATCAACACTATTGAAAATACCTTATTTTCTTTGTGCACCCAATTTTGAGCCTCATTACTTCTCATTTTCCACTTAAAATGAACCCTTTGAAAATAGACCCCACTTAGCTTAAATACTTTAAACATAAATCAGTGGACCTCTGAAATATTTCGGCCCCATCACTCTTCACAAGCTACTCCCAATAGAGTCTTCCTTGATTTTTTTCTGTTGCATGCTCTTCTTTATTAGTATAAGCTTAAACAGAATATTCACATTCATCCAATTTGCCATTTGGTATTGCTTATGTGGCCTCAGTTTCCATAACTGTAGAATGAGGCTGTGCAGAGGGTCATCCTTCCTTGCTTCCATTTTTGCATCCATATAGTTGTCCAGAAGATCACATTTCTGATGAGCAGTTTCCTTGGGAAAATGCAATTTTTTTTTAAAAAAAGCATATTATCCTTAGGGGTTCATCTCTTTGTTACAGTCTATGAATTAACTTTTAATTTCATGAGTAATTTCTTGAGCGTTAAAGACAAAAGTCATCATTAGGTGAGGTTCAGGGGGAAAAGGCGCATTCGGGATAATGACCCACCACTGGACACTAGCTAGTAGTTCTTTAATACCAGGAGAAAATGGTATTTTGGCACATTAAAAGGAAAAGTAAATAGCAATGAAAAGGAAATAAAAGACCACCTAATTAGCCTTGTTCTTCTTTAGT
The DNA here is from genome assembly GCA_029204185.1 of Lerista edwardsae. Classification (NCBI taxonomy): domain Eukaryota; kingdom Metazoa; phylum Chordata; class Lepidosauria; order Squamata; family Scincidae; genus Lerista; species Lerista edwardsae. The sequence continues at coordinate 1,764,723 of JAJKFI010000018.1, read as the reverse complement.
GATCACATGAGGTTCAAGAAGGCCGGAGCGGAAAAGAGGAGAAACTCTGCAAATTCCTCAAACATGAGCGAAGAGCTCTGATAAAAACCCAACTTTGTGGTAAGCATTTTAATGGACCTTTAATTAGGTTTTCTGGAAAGCTCACTGATGATATGCTGGAATAATGATCCCATATGCTTGAAAACGTCTAGTCATTAGCCAGCATGGTGGCTGAACATACTAATGCATTTGCCTTTTAGACATTGCAGGAATTACTGGGCTGCTGCTCCTTCTGCTGGTGAGGTCAGCCTTTGTTGCACTCAATCACATGTCGTGGTCAGACTCATTTCCTGCGTCAAGGTGCAAATGCCAGCTCTCAGCTGGGAATGAGTCGGAATGGGTTGGGTGGAATACCCAGGGGTGCGGAGGGAGAGCAATTGCTCAAGCACTCCCCCCTCCCCAGCCTGTGTTCCAGAAATGCAAGAGGAGGAGGAACTGTTGAATGTGATGGCACATCACCACCTTGCAAGAACATAAGAACATAAGAAGAGCCATGCTGGATCAGGCCAAGGGCCCATCTAGTCCAGCTTCCTGAATCTCACAGCGGCCCACCCCAGGTGCCCCAGGGAGGCAGGAGACAACAAGATGCTTGCATCCTGTTGCCACTCCCTTACACCCGGTACCTGTAGCCCACCACCTTTGTAAGGAGGTTGCACAATTCATCATTGCCTATAGCCCACAATGGATCTTTCCTCCAGAAATCGGTCTAATCCTCTCTTAAAGACATCAAGACCAGATGCCATCACCACCTCCTGTGGCAAGGAGTTCCACAGATTAACTACCCGCTGGGTAAAAAAGTACTTCCTTTTATCTGTTTTAACTCTCCCAACCCTCAGTTTTAGCGGATGCCCCCTGGTTCTGGTGTTGTGAGAGAGGGAAAAGAACATCCCTCTATCAACTCTATCCCTTCCATGCATAATTTTGTATGTCTCAATCATGTCCCCCCTCAGGCGCCTTTTTTCTAGACTGAAGAGCCCCAAACGCTGCAGTCTTTCTTCATAAGGGAGGTGCCCCAGCCCCGTAATCATTTTTGTCGCTCTCTTCTGCACCTTTTCCAACTCCACTATGTCCTTTTTGAGATGCGGCGACCAGAACTGGACACAATATTCCAGGTGCGGCCTTACCATTGCTTTGTACAATGGCATGATAATATTGGCTGTTTTATTCTCAACCCCTTTTTTAATTACCCCGAGCATGGAATTGGCTTTCTTAATTGCTGCCGCACACTGGGTCGATACCTTCATGGAATTGTCCACCAGCACCCCAAGATCTCTCTCCTGAGCTGTCACAGACAGCTCAGAACCCATTAGCCTATAGGTGAAGTTTTGGTTTTTGGCCCCAATGTGCATCACTTTACATTTGTTTACGTTGAAACGCATCTGCCATTTGGCTGCCCATTCCCCCAACTTGGAGAGATCCTTCTGGAGCTCTTCACAATCCTCTCTGGTTTTCACCACCCGGAAAAGTTTTGTGTCATCTGCAAACTTGGCCACCTCGCTGCTTATCCCTGTCTCTAAGTCATTTATGAATAAGTTGAAAAGCACGGGCCCCAAGACAGATCCCTGGGGCACTCCACTTTTCACCTCTCTCCATTCTGAAAATTGCCCATTTACCCCCACTCTCTGTTTCCTGGCCCTCAACCAATTCTGGATCCATAAGAGGACCTGCCCTCTTATTCCCTGACTGTGAAGTTTCTTCAGCAGCCTTTGGTGGGGGACCGTGTCAAACGCCTTCTGAAAATCCAGGTATATGATATCCACAGGTTCACCCACATCCACGTGCCTGTTGACCTTTTCAAAGAATTCCAAAAGGTTTGTGAGGCAAGACTTACCCTTACAGAAGCCATGCTGACTTTCTTTTAGCAGTACTTGTTCCTCTATGTGTTTTAGGATTTTATCTTTGATAAGGCTTTCCACCATCTTACCCGGAACAGACGTTAGGCTGACCGGCCTGTAGTTTCCAGGGTCCCCCCTTCTCCCTTTTTTAAAGATTGGCGTGACATTGGCTATCCTCCAATCCTCTGGCACCGTGGCCGTTTGAAGGGACAAGTTGCATACTCTAGTTAAGAGGTCAGCAACTTCGTTCTTTAGTTCCTTAATAACTCTTGGATGTATACCATCTGGGCCTGGTGACTTATTTATATGTAGTTTATCAATTTGATCTAAAACATCTTCCTTATTCACCATTATCTGCTTTAATTCCTTAGTTAGGAAGGGCTGTTCGGGCTGTGGTATCTGCCCAAGTTCTTCTGCTGTGAAGACGGACGCAAAGAATTCATTTAATTTCTCTGCAATCTCCAAGTCCCCTTTTATCTCATCTTTCCCTCCCTCACCATCCAGCGGGCCAACCGCCTCTCTGGCAGGTTTCCTGCTTCTAACATATTTGAAGAAGCTTTTATTATTCCCCTTTATGTTGCTAGCCATGCGTTCCTCAAACGCTTTCTTGGCCTCCCGTATCACCTTCTTACTTGTCTTTTGCCAGAGTTTATGTTCCTTTTTATTCTCCTCACTGGGGCAAGACTTCCATTGACGGAAAGAAGCTTCCTTGCTCTTTACAGCTTCTCTAACTTCGTTTGTCAGCCATGCAGGTACCCTCCTGGACCTTGTTGAACCCTTCTTTCTTTGCGGTATACACTCCCGCTGGGCGTCTACTACTGTCACTTTAAACAGCCTCCACGCAGCCTGGAGGGATTGGACTCTTTTTACCTTCCCTTTCAATTTCTTCCTAACTAGCCTCCTCATCTGAGGGAAATCTGCCCTTCGAAAGTCCAGGGTTCTTGTGTCAGATTTGCTCTGCACTCTTTCCTGGACATGCATGGCAAAACCAATCGCAGCATGGTCACTGTTCCCCAATGGCTCAGTAACACATACATCCCTCACTAAGTCCCGAGTGCCACACAATATTAAATCCAGAGTTGCCTGTCCTCTGGTCGGCTCCATGACTAGCTGCTCTAAGGCACAGTCATTCAACACATCAAGGAATCCGGACTCTCTTTCTTGACCAGAGCAGCAGTTGACCCAGTCAATATGAGGATAATTGAAGTCCCCCATGATTACAATCCTGTCTCTCTTGGTCACTGCCCTGATTTGTTCCCTCATTTCAAGGTCACCTTCAAGTTTTTGGTCGGGAGGACGATAGCACACCCCCACTATTACATTGCTCTTACGGCCTGGTAGTTTAACCCACAGTGACTCCACGGAGGAGTCCGGCCCACCTTCAGTTTCTACTCTGCTGGATTCTATCCCTTCTTTGATATAGATGGCCACCCCTCCGCCAACACGCCCTTCCCTGTCCCTCCTATAGAGTTTATAGCCTGGAATTGCAGTATCCCACTGATTCTCTGCATTCCACCAGGTTTCCGTTATACCTACTATATCAACGTTTTCCCTAGCCACCAAACATTCCAGTTCCCCCATCTTTGCTCGGACACTTCGGGCATTCGCATAATAACACCTATATATGGGGTTCTCTAAGGAGGGACTGTTTTTTGATCCCTTTCCCCCTCCTCTCTTTGTACTGGACAAACTATCACTTACACTCAGGTTTGAAGTACTAATTCCTACTCCTCCATTGCTCTTTGGTACTCCTCCACCCTCCTCTTCCCGTAGGGATGAGGAGTTCTGAACCGGACGCCACTCGGCTCCTGTTGGCTTTCCCCCAGGGATCAGTTTAAAAGCTGCTCTGCCACCTTTTTAATATTAAGCGCCAGCAGCCTGGTTCCATTTTGGTTCAAGTGAAGCCCGTCCCTCTTGTACAGGCCTGGCTTGTCCCAGAATGTTCCCCAGTGCCTAACGAATCTAAACCCTTCCTCCCGACACCACCGTCTCATCCACGCATTGAGACTCCTGAGCTCCGCCTGCCTAGCTGGCCCTGCACGTGGAACTGGTAGCACTTCTGAGAACGCCACCTTGGGGGTCCTGGCCTTCAGCGTCCTGCCTAGCAACCTAAATTTGGCTTCCAGGACCTCCCGGCTACATTTCCCCACATCGTTGGTGCCAACATGCATCACGACCGCTACGTCCTCCCCAGCACTCCCTACCAGCCTATCTAGACGAGACGTGATGTCCGCAACCTTCGCACCAGGCAGGCAAGTCACCGTGCGGTCCTCACATCCGTCACAGACCCCTCTCTCTATATTCCTAACTATAGAATCGCCCACAACAAGGAGACCACGACCCCCCTCCCGCCGAGGAGCATCCTTAGTGCGACTGGATGCGGGCTCATCACCGGAAGAAGGGGCCCCCGCTGGGGGATCGATTCCCTCTACTCCAGGCTGATGTCCTCCAGCCCTGAGACTCCTTTCCCCAGCAGCTGAGGAGCTGCCTGGCTGAGAATGGGACGAAGCCTGCAAGTCCCCGGAAGTCTCACCATGGACCCTCACTACCTGTCTATGCTTCTCCAGGTTGGCAACCAAGGCCTCTAGGGAGCAGACACGTTCCCTGAGTGCCTGGAGCTCCTTGCACCGAGGACACACCCACGACTTATGCCCCAGAGGCATATAGTCATACATGTGGCACTCTGTACAAAACACTGGATAGCCCCCACCCAACTGCTGGCTGTCTGGCTCCATCTCTGTATTTATTCAGGGATGAACTGCCCTGCTTCTCAGAGAAAGGGCAGGGTCTGGGGCCCTGGCTTCCTCGCCCTGCTGCTTCACTTGCACAGATGCGTAACGCGCTTTTACCTGGCACTTGGTCGCGGACGAGGCACTTCGTCGCAGGACAGCACTCGCTGCTCGTGTCCACTCGCTTGGAACTGCTCTGCTATATACAGGAGGTTCTGCCTTCCTTGCTAGAAAGCTCCTCCTCCTTCTCTGCTAGAAGCCCTTCCTTTCTGCCTGTCTGAAAAGGGGGTAGCCTCACCTGGACAATAGAGGTTGATTGCTGTCTAGGCAACCAGATAACACAATTGCCCTCAGAAGGTAATCCAATCAACCTCCTACAGTAGCTCAATTACCCTCTGAAAGGGTTAAATTACCCTCTAAATTACCCTCTGAAAGAGTCACTCCCTAGGTTTGCACCTTAGTTCCCACCCTACTTAGAATTACTGTATGTCCTAGTAATATATGCCTGACCTTTGTGGCACACTGTATTTTAGACCCCAAATAGTTTAAAACACTAAAACTTTAGTTTAATTTAGTGTAAGTAGTTTAAAATTAGTTGAGTGGTTTAATCTAGCTTAGTTTAGTGTTTAGTTTAAACACTAGGACTAAACACCAAAGTGTTCCAAACTCTAAGCCTGCTAACCCCTCCTGTGGTGAGTCTTCACCTCTGTCTTATTTCAGTTTCAGTTTCTACTCTTCCCTATTTGTTTTATTTGTTTACTCACAAGTAGACTCTGATCTTGCTCAGAGTAGACCTGTGTAGGCGTGAGCTGTAATTCTCTACAGAAACAGCTCCTTTCAGCTGAACTTTACTCAATTTAACCTTTAAATTTAACCTTTCCTTAAACTACACTCAACCTTAAACCTAAACTTAGAGAAGATTTACAAGTGAGATGAACACTTACCTTATCTTTCCAAGGATCCCCTTCCTCGCACAGATGCATAACGCGCTTTTACCTGGCACTTGGTCGCGGACGAGGCACTTCATCGCAGGACAGCACTCGCTGCTCATTCAGGGGGAACGGACCAGAACAGGCGTTCCGGATCCTAGCGTTCCGGATCCAAGAAAAGGACAGGGATGGTGAAGTCATGGTGCCTGCTTGGCTATTCTATCTCCCTCCATTTTCAAAGAACTAGAAGAAAGAGCCACCTCCACTCACAACTTTGCTTTGGTATAGCTGCTATTTGCTATACCACACGGGTGGTTGGACTGTTCATTCTTTCTGAATGGCCTGCTGAATTGTCCCCACAGCTCTGGGAACTAGATCAGGAGTGATGCTGTGTGTCAAAAAGGCACCGGGAAAAGGGAAAAGGCACCGAGAAGCAGTGCCATGCTCATGTCTCTCCCACCGTCAGGCAGCAGGGAAGCTCTGCTGAGAGTGCGCCATACAACCAGCTGCAAAAAATGTTTGCTAGAATGCTTTCAGTCAACAGTTTCTGCTGTGTGTGTGTGTGTGGGGGGGGTAGCAGCAAATCTGGGTGTGGAACAGACACTGCTCCTTAGAAGAGGATCCTCTTATTGTGCATGTTTCTAGAAGCTGGCATTGCAGTCTCCATTTTCCTAGGTTTGCACTAGCAGCATACCTCAGCACATAAACCAGGTGATGCCTGGTTTGCTGGAGCCAGCAAGAACTATAGTCACTCACTGGAAAGATCCAATGTCTGCAAGTGATGTGAGGAGTAAGAAACCAGTACAGGCATGCCCCAGTATCTGCTGGGGTTCCATTCCGGACCCTCCTGTGGATGTCTGATACTGGGGACACCTTTGTAAAGACATAACAGGGGAACATCGGTGGTTTTGCTGCAACAAGGTAAGAAAAAAGAGATGTGTTTAATGTTCCCCTATCTTTTTAATAGGCATCCCACTATCCATGGTTTCTGTGGATAACTGAGACCGTAGATACCAAATCAGTGGATACTGGGAAATGCCAGTATTTTTCCACATCTCCAACACAATACAGAAGCACGAAAGCAGGAGGTGGATTTGGAGAGCCCTGAAATAAGTGAAAGATGCCATGGAAGGAGATTTATGTGCCCCCTCTCATGTTCCACTTACATGTCCAACATCAAAAAATGAGCCAGCCAGTGAAACATTCTTGTACAGACCTGGCATGGAAAAAAGAAGGACAGCACCACTGTATGGATCTCTGCCAGTTCAAATATTGTGGTCCCAGTTGGGAGGCCTCTGAAAAATATTTCTGCATGGTAGCACCTTTACCAGGGAGGCTATATAAGGTGGAAGCGGCTTACGACCGACCTTGCCTTGTGGTTCCTCTTGGCTGCTGGCTTTGATGGAGACTTTCCATCAGAGCTAATTCTGTGGTAAGTAAACATTGGCCCCTTTGTGATACGTGATCATAGTGAAGGGTAGGGATGCCATTTAGGGAGAGGAAAGTCATTATGGATATGATTCAGGCTAGCTGTCAGTACTACAGCCCAATCCTATGCATGTCTACTCAGAAGTAAGTCCCTTTATACTCAGTGGCGCTTACTCTCAGGTAAGTTTGGATAGAATTGCAGCCTTAGTCAGAAGCAATAGTTGAGATAACTCTGGTTATACCCACTGACAGCACAATCCTATAAAGGATGTAGCGCTGACACAATGCCTTTGCATCAGCGCTACGTCATTAGCACTGACGTGGGGGCACCAAGCAGCACCCCCATGTCGGCACTAACACTCTGAAGCCAACACTACTCGTAGCGTTGTTTTTAGAGCGCTGAGCCTCCCTTGTGCTAACCGAAGCCACAGCTCTGTCCCATATTGGATGGGGATTAGTGGGAGGGAGGGAGGCTGGGGGTGGGACTTGGGCGGGACGTGGGCGGGCTTAGGAGGTGGCCATATGGCCACCTCCTAAGCAGTGGTGTCATCTAAATGATTTAAGAACAGGTACTCACTTTTGATTGGCACGTGTCGGGACCCGCCCACCGGAAGTGACGTCATAAGCCAGAAGTGATGTCGTGGCAGGAAGTGACATAAAAAAAACCCTTTTTGAGGCCTCAGATGATTTTAAACTGACCCAACAGTTGCAACAGTATTCCACAGCACCCCCAGAACATGTTAATGAGGCCTGGCATCATGTTAAAACCCCAGAGCAACTCATTTTTCAGTGGCAAGGAAAGGAAAGGCTCCGCTCGCTGCCTGCCTGGCTCTGAGAACATGCAGGCAACTCAAACATGCAGGAAATTCAAACGTTGCAGAGGGCGGAGTCGATGAGTGGGCGGGCGAATGGGCGGGGCCAGCTGTAATCCTAGAAACCGGTACTCACGTACCCCCGCATACCCCCTGCATGACATCACTGCTCCTAAGTCTGTCTGTGGGGCCGCATGGTCTCCTCGGATCTGCACCCCCTAGCCTCGGATATGGCGCTGCCAAGTCGGCCTCACCATTCTGGCGCTGCATAGAATTGCGCCCTGAGTCAGGGCCCATCTGTGAGGCCAACTGAAGTGGTTGTCTCAGGCAGCAGTCTGGTGGGGACCCCTCATCTCCATCTGCCTGCTTGCCTCCAATTCCCCTCCTTCCACGCTCTGGATTGGAAAAGGAAAAGGGAACAGAAAGGAAGAGGAAATGCTGCCTTGAGCTCTGGAAAGGCCATGAAGTACTCCCAGGTTTGGAGTCATGGTGGTGGCTGCACTCAAGGGGATCTTGGGCTGGATAGCTTTCCTCCAGGTTTGGAGGGTCGGGGGGTGTCCTAGGCAGGATTGAGGGTGCAATCCCAACTTGCGCTGGAATGGGCAGGCTGGTAGGCCTGCGCCGTATCCAACGCAAGTTGGGCACAAGCAGAAGCCACCTTGGTGCTAGGGCACGTTTGTGCCCTTACCCTGGGGTAGGCACCCTGTGCCCCAATAGGCTCCTTGGATCTGCTCCTGGGCTTTGGCTGGCGCTGTTGGTCGACACTGCTGCTATTGTCCGCCTAGTGGCAGCAGCACCGGTGCAAGGGTGCTGGTCGGCGCTCTCATATGCCAGTGCTTCTGCCATTGAGCCGGCGTTAGCAGCAAGCGTCGGTCCAACGCAGGCCATTGGATTGCGTGCCTACTGCATGTTTGACTGTTGCAATGATCAGTAAATGTGGCCCTATCCCAAATATCATTGTCATGTGTGCTTGTGTGGGCAACGCCTCTTTATTGAGATCTGCAGTGATGCACGCCCTTGCCCAGCAAGCAGCCTTCACATGGATTCTGTAGAGTGAATTGACCAAATAAGTGGGACGGACATTGCAGTGTGTTTCACATGCCTACAGAACATTTATATAGGGCTCAATTCTTTTCTAATATGTTGTTTTTAGTAAGACATTTCAGCAGCATCACACATAAGTGTGACAAAACTGGCTACTCTTGAGGGAAGTCATGGAATGAGAAAGATGGTTTGTGCGCGTGTGTGTCTTTATGGCACATTCCAAACACGCACTTATTATGTATGCCTCATTCAATATTCCATTACATGTGCCTCATCCAAGTCTCTTCTTATATATATTTCACTGATCACTATCTTTGTAATATGTTTCTTTTTCCCATCTATTTTTTTAAAATACATGTCTTGCTTCCTCATTACTGCAACCTAATTTTTATTTTATTATTATTTTAATTCACTGTGGTTTTTCAGTTCTTCTGCATGACTCTCACTCCCTCTCTCTCTCTCCCAGAGACCTTGATTTAGCTTCTTGGCCTTCTTTCTGTCTTCATCTCCATTAATTTCCCATTCTTTCCATTCCCATCCTGCTATGCACCTTCTGCTATTTCTACTTCTATTATCTAATCTGCAGTTGAAGATATTAGTAATGGCAGAGACAAATTAGGATGCGCTAATGAGCAAGAGGAGCCATTTTTAGGTACTGTCTTAAAAGCAGGAATGTAATGAAAAAGAGGAGACTCATCACCTCAGAGCTGAGGGGTGGGTTGGTGACAGTCCCTTCTCAAATGAGTCACAAAATGATGCCAGTCTTTCTTCTTGCGTCCCGCTACATAAACTTTGCACCCCTTTGAATATTTGGGAGTCACCATTCCACTATCAAGGGTTAATTATATGTAGAGGTGAGTTCCTGAGGTAGATGGTAGCCATCTGACAGCCCACTTTGGTCTATTATAAGGTAAAGGTTTCCCCACGACCGAATGGTCTAGTCGTGACCGACTGTAGGGGGCAGTGCTCATCTCCATTTCTAAGTTGAAGAGCCGGTGCTTGTCCGAGGACAAGCTTCCGTGGTCAGCATGACTATATGCCGAGGCGCACGAAACGCCGTTACCTTCCCACCAAAGTGATACCTATTTATCTACTCGCATTTTTACATACTTTTGGACTGCTGGGTTGGCAGGAGCTGAGACAAGCAATGGGAGCTCACTCCATTGCGCAGTCTCGAACTGCCAACCTTCCGGTCAACAAGCTCGCAGTTCAACGGTTTAACCCGCTGCGCCACCATGTCCCTGGTCTATTATAGTGACCCGTATTTAAGTAGATGTTACATGGAAGAGTGACAACATGCAAGCTCTATCTACACAGTCAAGGTGGGCCTAGATATGTATATATTCATCCCTGCTAGTAGGGGAACAGTAACCTATTCTGGGGGTCTCCAAACTATGGCCCAAGGGAAAATCCAGCCCACCACAAGATTTTATCCAGCTCACAGCAAAACATTTGACATTTTTACTCATTATATATCATTTCTCAGTTTAAGCATGGCATTATTTCTTTGTAACTCACATTTCTCTTTTGTTCTGAATCGTATCGTGCTGATTACAAACAAGATCCAAATAAACGTATTCATTCATTCCAATCTCATTTATTCATTTATAAAACTTATTTTTGGGGCCTGTGAAAATATGTGAAATGTACAATGTGGCCTTGGTACTGAAAAGTCTGGAGACCCCTGAATTTGTATAGTAGTTTTAAATACTTGTAGACTTGTTCTCTCTGGATTTCCTTAGAGTGCAATCCTAGCCTGGAGTTAGGCCAGCACAGTTAGGCCAGCAAAGTTTGGCTGGTACTGTACAAGGGACACCATAAAGTATGTTTGGACCACTTTTGGAGTCAGAGAGGCCAGCACACAGATGTGCGCCATCTTCCCTGACTGTGAGAGTGGTCCCAAAGCGCTCTGTGGTGGCTTTTGTGCCGGCTAACTCCAGGTTAGGATCGGGCCCTTAGACTTCTAAGCTTGTTTTCCTGTCTCATGTCTCCCTGCTCAAGTGGTCATGAGTAGTTGCTTCTCTTGTAAGCTAACCATCTTCCTGATTTATTAGCATTCTCAAAAAAATTTGCTTCTCTCATTCTTCCTTTGCTGTATATATACAATGCTTTGGGTAACCTACCTTTGCAGTGAACGAGTTGTTTTTTCCATAACTCTGCTACCAAGTATTTATGTTTGGGGATACTGCCAGATTATTTTAAGTTACTATACACAGAAAGTAAGCATGCCAACAAGAAGAGTGACAAGAAGAGTGCCTAGCCTTCTTCTTGATATGTTTGTTTGCAGATTTTTGTTTTAGAGGACGTGTACATCCCCATGTACAATTGAAAGTGAAACAACCCTGCAAGAAATATGTCAAGTAACCCACCAAGCTCTTCTATCACCATCCATTAAAATAATTTGTGGGTGGGAAGTAAGTTGGACAAGATTACATGACCAGGTGAAATTAGTGTCTGTCTTTTTATATTTAATTTTCATATCAGGAGAATTTAAAACCAAAATAATACAGGGAAACTGCCCTATATGTCTTTATGGCAAAGGTATATATTTGCCCAGAGTAGATGAAAGGGGGCACTAAGGAGCCACACTTTAAATCTTCCCACTGCTGTCTCGAAAGTGTCACCTCCCTCCATAACACATAGACGAAAACATTGAATGGTCGGATTGCTAGAAGTATGCTATTTCCATGATGATTGGCTTCAAGTGCAATTAAATCCAACCATATATTAGTTGGATTTGATACAGTTGATACAGTAGCTGGTAATCAGGAGTCAATGAGTGCACCATACATGATATATCCATTGTGTTTTATATAATTACTAGCTGTTTGTGACCCGGCGTTGCCCGGGGGCAGAAATTATCCCCAGGCGCTATTGGGAGGAGGAATGAGTGTGTTCTGCAGTGCACCCCCACCTCTGGGGGCGTATGGGGGGCCATGTATCCAAATGTGTTGCCTTGAAACTTTTTGCATAAGGATCTTTGCAGAGGAGTTGTATCAGCTCATCAGGAGGCGAATTAGGAACATGGCATATAATAGGCAGGGTTATCAAACGACGACGGAGCTAACCTTTAACCATTTAACTATTGCATAGAGGAGGGAATTTTGGCAGGTGCAGTTTTTTAAATCCTTCCATGATGAGCTGCACCTACCCAAACGTCCTCCTCCATACAATGGTTAAAGGTATAGGCATTCTGTCCCAGTTTGTATCTGGTAACCCTAGGCCAGTGATGGTGAACCTATGACACACATGTCAAAGGTGAGACACCATGATATTTGGGGTGACACACCAGAGTTCACCAATACCCAACAACTGACTTTGCTTCATTTTTGTAATGATTTAATGTTTCTTTATATAATGCATAGCCCACACATTATTGGGCTGTACTTTTTAAAATAAATTAATATAAAAATAATTGTTTCTCTTTCATTGGGAGTGGGGAGTGATATGCCAGCAGACTCAAGTTATTCATTTTTGACACAGCGAGTCCAAAAGGTTTGCCATCACTGCCCTAGGCAAACCATTTTCTACCAAAGATGCATTAGAGCAACATTGGTAGAAACGCAATCTCCAGCGCATCATTAGTAAAAAATGGGTTTGTTTTGGCCATCATCTTGCCCAAGAGCTACTTGAGAAACAGGATGGCACTCATATGACATGGAGACAACAGGCTACTATATTTGGGAGGAATTGTTATACAGAGTGAGACATACTTCTGTGGAAACATGCATATATTTGACATATTTTTCAATGTATACACAGTACATTTATTTCAAAACTATTGCAACCCTCTCCAAAAGTTTAGGATGAAATAAACTTGTTTGTTACATGAAGTGCAACCATTTTCAAAGTAAAAGTAAGTGACAGGAGAAGAAAACATTCTACTGGACCTTTAAAGTTTGTTTTATTGCAGCCTGAATGGGACATGGCCATGGGTATAACACAATTGAAGGTGTCAAGGACAAGCTCCTGCACTTTATCACAACACTGCCTCCTTCCTTGTGAATGAACACACTAGTTAGTCTTCCTAGTTTTGTGACAAAAGTGAGGAGATGTGGCCAAAAATTAACATTAGTACTATGCTGCAGTCTGGTGTGAAGAAAGAGGCAGAGAGAGGCAATTTAGTTAGCCTGAATTATTGGAGAAATTAAAATAACACTCTTGATCTGCCTAGGATACGTAGCCAATAAGGAACTAAATGGCTAGTTCTATTTTTCCACATCTTTTTCAGATATATCATTTGCAGTATTCAGCAAATGAGAGACACAGTGTGATTCTGCAGTTATCCCTGGGGAATGCCTGAGTCCATAAAGTCCATTAATGGATTACAGCCATGATGGCCATCCATATATGTAATTTTTTCATCTGTGACAGATGCAAAGTTGATCATATTCTTCTCTGTAAAATCTAATGACAATCTTCATTGAATAATTAATTGCTGTATGATTTAATACAAGTTACCCATGCTCTGGAGGTTGAGAAATATTCTCCATTTTTCTTAACTGTTTCAGGGTGTAAGGCCTGCATGACCCTGTGTGTGCAGTGTCGTAAGATAAGCCAGGGTCTGGGGTGTTTGCTGCCACCAGGAGCAGCACAGAAGTACTCCTCTGGGGGAAGGAGTCAGTGAGGGTGGAGAGAACAGGGGAAAGGGCAGAAGCAAAGGTCTGCGTTTGACCAGGAGACGTAGACTTGTCATAAAGCATGCACATTGAAATCCAGGGATTTGTTCCCCAGAGTTGCCTTATTTGAAGATGTACCACTCAGAACATCTAATAGCCTTTCAAATCTTCTCTGAGTTTAAACAGTGGTGTCACTAAGATTTGTGCCACCTGGTACGAGAGCTCATTGGCTCTCGGTACAATCGGTCTCATTGGTCAGTTATGAATCAAGGAAAACCACTTTGTGTCACATATAAGGCAGCTGTGTTTTCCCTTTTTGGTTATTTGGCTATAGCCTTTGATAGAATACAGGTATTTCAATGTGGTTTGTTTCATTGCATTCTGCATTATAAATAATATGATGGTATTATTCAAAAATAGCCCAATTTTCACAATTTTGGCCAGTAGTGCCGTCACACCCTCCCCCGAGTACATCACCCGGTAAGGTCTGCACCCTCCGCACACTCAAGCAATGCCATTGTTTAAATAGAAGCAGTTTAAACCTCTATTTAAACAGTTTAAATAGAAGCAGTTGGTGGGTTAAGTACAAAAGCTGTTCCTAGAGGAAAAAATACGGATGTGTGGCACTATATGTCTCCCAATTGTTCCATGCCACTGTGCTGCAATCTTGTACACATGTACCTGGGGATAGGACTCACTGAACACAATGATATTGGAACAGACATGCCCAAGATTGGGCTATAAGTATATAAAACTGCTTTTAAGCTGCTTTGCCTCAGTATTTCTAAAAATGAGGTCTTGACAATTATGGCCAGGTTAAATTCAACAGAACCAGGCAAACCCATCAGAATTACACAGAACTACACTGGGAGTAAGTTATTATTTACTCCTGAGAGTAAGTTATTATTTCTGTTGCCTCTGTCTCTAGTGTTGATTGTCTTGGGTCTTCATTTTCAGGGACAACCAATTTTGGGACAGACAGTGCAGAGAAGTTTTGGACTTGGCCTGAGGGACGTCTGGTTTCAATCCCTACTGGAGCTTGTTTCGGTGACCTTGAGCAGTCAGTGATTTGGCAGGGGTGGCTCCCTTCTCTGCTGCTGCTGCCTGTTCCACTTTCTCTAGTGGCTAGCACAGGGAATGCTGGGAGCTTTTCTCAAGCACAAGAGGATTGGGCCATTAGGCAGGTGGGGGAGTGGACAGAAACGTGTGAAATGAAAACTAGTTCCAAAATTCTATCTAATTCTGCCTTGCTTTCTCTTTTGCTCGTTAAAAGAATCCTGTTGGACCTCAGCAGAGCAGTGTGCAGCTTGCTCATCTGTGGATTTGTTACACAAGCTTGCAATCTGGCATCGGGTTAAATTTGGCATCTTGAGAATATCAGCTTTCATATTGATAAAAACAAGTTTCTACCCTCTTGTTAAATTTTTTCCTAAAAGCTTGGAAACGCACTGGCAGCCCCATTCCTCACTCAAGAAGCCAGATTGCCTGAAAGTCACATCTCACAAGGAGAGAGAAATGAATGCGAATAACAAATGCACGCAGCTTTGTTTCATTTGTAGAACCGATTTTCATTGCAAAAGGTTGGTTTCCTGGATGTACGTTTTGGATTCAGTTTGGTACTCATACAGCCCCCAGAATACAGCAGGCCTTTCAGCTGGTCTGTACTATATGAAGAAGGCAGAATGGTAGATCTCCATCCAGAATCAAGTTAATCAGCAGGAACATCCTTAACATACATCTGAGCCTGCAGTCAGAATGATCTACGTCTGTGGTTCACAAACGTTTTAGCACCAGGACCCACTTTTTAGAACGACAGTCTATTCACTGAAAGCGATGTCATGGCTGGACACCAGAGCCTGCTGCTTTCTTGAGAATGCAACAATAAGTGGGGTTATTTCTCAGCCATTTTCCTATAGCAAAGTGAATCAGAAAGAAAAAAGCTATCCACAACCTCGACACAAGCAAAACAATCATACAGCCTTCCCACTTTCCAGCATCCTATCTTCCCATATTTTTAATATGGCTACTCCAGGTGCTTTGCGACCCACCTGAAATTGGTTTGTGACCCACTGGTGAGTCCCAACCCACTGATCTACATCATGTAAGTTATGATCCAAGGACTACCAGGAGTGTAGAGTAAGGTCCTCCCAGCAAGCATTTCATTCCCTAGTTTGCACAACTATATTTGTTTGTGCTACAGGATGGCAGAAAAGAAAAAGCTAATGCCAACTATAACAGACTAATTCTTTGACTTGGAAAAGCATTTCAAAATATATTGACTAACATGTTACAACTTCTCAAACCTAAACATGTTGCCTTGGAAGAAGGAAGGCAACACTTTGAAGCAGAAAGACTTTCTAATCCACAGGTTTCGAAACACTTCTCAAAGGCATACAATGAGACTGTCACTGCTCATTTTATTGCTAATAATTGATATGGCATTCTTCGCATGCAGGATGCTTTACACTCCATGTTCGTCCCCATGACAACCCTCAGAGATAATTCATTAGTATTTTACGCCCCCACCTTTTACGTTGTTACACGAACTCTTTCCAGACAACAAATGTGTTGTTTATACAATCAACTAGGCATCTGATTTGTTGTAAGAATTTGTTGTTGGAATGAATGGAACCTGGGATGAATGTAAGCCTATGGTTTTGGTTCCTTTTGTTCTGAAAATGAACAGGTGGCAGAGGGGGGCATGAATAGGATGGGTGGAGCTGAATTGGGGCCCATTTTTCTTTCCATTTTTTTAGAATAAAAAAATTAAAAAATCCACTGCTGTAACTGCTGCTTTGCCACTGCCTGGTTCTAAAGCCAAAGCTGCCACATGGTAGGCACCATTATTTTTCTCATAGTCATGGTGGGATGTAATGTGCGTGAAAAGTTGTGGCTGCCTACATTAAAAAAAAGAAAGAAAACATTACTGCTTCCAAGACAACACTGCATGCCAGCATTACTGGAAAAAATATATATGCAGGCGTGCCCTGGTATCCATTGGTTCGCTATTATATCCACTATTTCAGTTATCCATGGATACCATGGATGCTGGGACACCTATTAAAAGATAAGGTAAAGGGTTGGGACGCCTATTAAAAAGATAAGGTAAAGATAAAGGTTTCCCCACAACCGAATGGTCTAGTCGTGACCGACTGTAGGGGGCGGTGCTCATCTCCATTTCTAAGCCTGTAGAGCTGGTGTTTGTCCAAAGAAAAGCTTCCGTGGTCATGTGGCCGGCATGACTATACACGGTTGCGCATGGAACACCATTACCTTCCCACCGAAGTGGTCCCTATTTATCTACTTGCATTTTTAGGTGCGTTTGAACTGCTAGGTTGGCAGGAGCTGGGACAAGCAACGGGAGTTCACTCCGTCACGCAGTCTTGAACTCCCAACCTTTCAGTCAGAAAGCCCAGCAGTAGCGGTTTAACCCATAGTGCCACCACCAGATAGGGGAACATTAAACAGATCTCTTTTTTTACCTTGTTGCAGCAAAACCACTGATATTCTCCTATCTTCAAAAAAGTGTCCCCATTATCCAAGTTTTCAGATATTCATGGGGGGGGGGGAGGGTTCCAGAATGGAATCCCAGTGGATACTGCGGTATGCCTGTATTTGCACCCCTAGGAGGTGACTGGTGCGCCTGTCACTGCCAACACGGGCAGTGGTAAAGTTGCAGTTTAAGTAAGGTTGTTATTGAAGTCAAAGGGAGGGGGAGGAATGGGACAGAAAAAGAGGCGGGAGGGGTGTGTGTCAAGACCAGAAAGAGGTTGTATCATCATCATCATCATCATCATCATCATCATCATCAGCAGCAGCAGCAGCAGCAGAAGAAGAAGAAGAAGAAGCAGCAGCAGCAGCAGCACAACCAATATCCTTTCCCTTTCCCAGCTCAATCCATCTTCCTTGGTCCACACGGACATGCGCCAGCAAAATCACTGGTCCAAGTAGACCCATCAGGGGCATCAGGTTTGCCCCTGGGCAAGGGAACATATATATGGGACCTGGTGGGGCTGTGGGTTAAACTGCTGAGCTGAGCTTGTTGACTGGAAGGGTGGCAGTTTGAGACCACACAACGCAGTGAGCTCCGGTCACTTGTCCCAGTTCCTGCCAACCTAGCAGTTCGAAAGCATGTAAAAGTGTGAGTAGATAAATAGGTACCACTTTGGTGGGAAGGTAACTGCGTTCTATGCACTATGGCGTATAGTCATGCTGGCCACAAGACCACAGAAGCTTGTCCTTGGACAAACACTGGCTCTTCGGCTTAGAAACGGAGATGAGTACCGCCCCCTACAGTCGGTCATGACTAGACCATTCGGTCATGGGGAAACTTTTACCTTTTTTAAGGGAACATTTGGAAGAATGTTCTGAAACTGTTCTCCTGCAGATCCAGCACTAGTGGTGCGGCTGCATCAGTAGGAGGGTGTTTAGATAGGATTGGGCTGTGAGAGAAGCAAATATATTGTATTGAGCCATCTCTTTGCTTTCTTTTTATTGCCTTGATGCAACAGAAAGAAGAATGATCACTTAGGCTATTATTAATAATGAGTTGCTTGCTTAATTCCCCATGCCATGCACTTGAAATGTACCCCGGAGGATTCATTTTTTGAAGTAGAAACATAGGCTCCTATAATTCAGCAATATTCTCCAAACATTATACATGGCACTTACAGTCGGCAGATCTCAAAAGTGCTTTGCAAAAGTGGGCTAGTAATTATTTTATTTTCATAAGTATTTTCTTGAATTCAATACTCAGGTGTGCCAACCTTCTAATTGAAAGCACTGTCAGTAGCAGTAGAAATCTCATTTGGATGTGCATTTAGACAGACACACATACAAATGGATGTGGAACATAAGTGTTATTTATTCTGATTGACCTCCGAGAGTTATTTTAATATTTCAGATCAGTTTCATTCAGTCAAAAGTATATCCATTTTGTTTTATGGACTGCTGGTTTGAAAGACGCAGCAGTAGATGATCTTGTGGGCACATGCACAATTAGTAGACTTAAAAAGTAAGAGAGTGCCACTCAGGGACTCTGAGAGGAATTTTATCAGGGGGTACAAAGTTTCTCTTGGGCTCCTTCCCAAAGGGGGAAAAGGAGGCGATGGGATTGGGCAGAACAGGGGCAGGGAGGGGTGAAACAGTGCATGGGAAGGATGGCAACAGCCAGAATTGCCTTTGGAGACCAGGTCTACCTGTCTCTGCAATGTTGGCAACTAGATGCAGTACAGGCATGCCCTGGTATCCACTGATTCAGTATCCACAGTTTCAGTTATCCATGCATACCATGGATATTGGTACACCTATTAAAAAGATAGGGAAAGAAACAAATATCGTTTTTTACCTTGTTGCAGCAAAACCACTGATGTTCCCCTAGCTTTCAGAAGGCGTCCCCAGTATCCACAGTTTCAGGTATCCATGGGGTGGGTGGGTGGGTTTGTAACAAAATCCCAGTGGATACTGCGACATGCCTGTAATACGGTCAACCAAACACACTCCAAAGTCTCTCTAAAATCTTTTAAATACAGGAAATCATTGCAGAAAATTAGCACCATCATATTTAGGTTCACACTAGCATGGGAAGTGTCCTGTGTGTGGGACGGTGGGGCATTTTTGGGCAGGGGTAAGGTGGGCAGGGCTGGCTGGCTTGGGACTGGGGTGGGACTAGGCCATATCCTAACCCTCCTTCCCAGCAGCCAAATCCATGCCAGAGAAATAGCTGGTGCAGATCCAAGTAGCCCCGTTGAAGTGGCTGTTGTGCTATAGTTCCCTGACTACAAATTGTGCTGCAGCCACCTCCTCCCCGGCACTGGATACAGTGCAGAATGGCTGGCCTGCCAGTTCCAGCACAGGATTGGGCTGCCCGCTGGGTAACAACTGTAAAAAGCGTTCTCAACCATTGTTCTTCAGTTCCTAGAATATTCTCATTAGTGAGCACTGATCATGATACTTGAATAGACCTAATTCAACATACAGATAGCCTTTGTTTGCAGGGATATATTTGCAAATAATTGTTGGTGTATTTATTTTGCTTTGCTTCTCCTGAGGCCTTATTAAACTTTCCATTCTCTTCACCTTCACTCTCTGGCCAGCAGAAATACAGATAACTAGGCAGAACTTTAATGCCTATGGTCTTGAAGAAAAAAAAAGATTTATGGGAGTGTTGTTTTTTTTAACCTGTAACAATTTGAAGATGGAAGTGGTAGTGGACTAAGGATGTAGCCTTAGTCATGGGTTGATATGAAGCAGAAAGAACATTTTCACAAAAAACAAACCCCACCATTCATGTTAAAGAAAAAATAATGCTGCAAGTATAACAGCATGTTGTGTCCTTAGATACATTATTTTACGTTATGCCAGACCCCTCAGGGCACAATCCTAACCAATTTTCCAGCACTGACATAGCTGTATCCATGGGGTATGTGCTGCATCCTGCAGTGGAGTAGTAAGTGAGAGGCCTCCTCAAAGTAAGGGAATGTTTGTTCTCTTTACTGCAAAGTAGCATTGCCCTTATCCTTATTGGGTGCCTTCGGGCAGAAAGGCGGGGTATCAATCAATCAATCAATCAATCAATCAATCAATCAATCAATCAATCAATCAATCAATCAATCAATCAAATAAATAAATAAATAAATAAAATCCTGGTGCTGGAAAGTTGGTTAGGATTGCGGCCTCAGTCATACACATTGGTAACTAGTTCCATTATTATATGGCATCTATGTTTGCTGAAGTAAAATACAAATTCTCATTTTCCTTCCTTTTTGGAGGAGGAAAATATTGTCAGCTTGCTTGGGAAAGGAACAGTGAATATCTAAGGACGGGTCTGTGGCAGTTTCACTGTTGCCACCAGATGTTTTTCCCCCCAGCCATTGCATGGCATGACTCATTTGGATATGGGGATACTTGCAATTCTGTGATATGTGATTGTATGGTTGCCTATCACTCTCTCTTGAAGGATCAGGGTGGCTACCTTTTACAAGAGACGTAAAAATATACATACAGATATCTAACAAAAACAGCAAGGTATACTGCTTAGCCCCATCAGCATTCATCAAATGCCTCCTTAACTCACACTTCTGAAAGCCAGCCCAAAACAGAAATGTTCAAATACTTTCAGGAAAGAATCAGTCTAAGATTTTCATGTATCTCTTATTGTACCAGTAGCAATCACATCTCTGAAGGCCTTGTCATGTGAAGTTGGCATAAGGACTGTGGCCAGAAAGGCACTGTCAGTTAATCTGAGAAATTGCAGCAGGACATATAGGAAAAGGTCGTTTTTCTACCTTAAGTTGGACTGAAACTATAGAACTTTATACATCCAGCCATCACTCTGAACTGTTTCTGGAAGGCTGAGCAGAACCAATGGGGATCTGAAAGCATTGATACGACATTCTTTCAGAAACCAACACCATCAACATATGGGGCTGCATTTACTGTATATCATAAACATTGCATGGGATACCACGGTTTCCCAAAAGGGATCTTTGGCTGCTGGAGGTCTTCTTGGGATAAAAAGGGAACATTTGCCCCTTGCCCCTGGGTGAGCCCAAGTAGCTACTATGGGTCAACCTGGATCTGCCCCAGTGATATCACTGGCGTGAGTCCATTGTTCTGTGCAGGTGGATCAGATGTGGGAAGGGGCTTTGGATATAGCACGTGCCACTGCTGCCAATCCCACCCCCTCCTGAGAATGATATGCTCTCCCTGTCCTCATTTCCTCCCTGTTCTATCCCCTCTTTGTCCTCCTCTGACTTACCTGGTCCGGCAGGCTTTGTGACAACTGCTGGTGCACATAGGAAGAATCCGGTTTTCCTGCCAGCATATTTAATTGGCTATTAGAGCCGTTGCAAAGCGGTTTACGATGCTTTTTTGATAGTGTGCATTGGTGAAACTCATGTTCTGCCAGTGCAGACCTTGCATAGGATTGGGCCATAATTTTATTCCACTCGTATGCTTGAGCACCCATATGTAAACTTTGAATTCTTTGCAATTATATGCAAATATTCATACAAGGAAGCCAGTGTTCTGTGAGAGTTACAAGGGTCAGAGTTCAGTGCAGCATTTGATGAAGGAAGCCATCGTTCTATTGCTCCACCACATATTAATCCTGTACTAGTGAAAAAAACCCATGTTCTACAGGTGCTTCAGTTCAACCAAGCAACCTACCAGCCAATCAACAGATCTATATACTGCTTTTCAACACAAGTTTACAAAGCAGTTTACAGGCAACTAATAATAATGAAGTTAAATGGCTCCCTGTCCCAAAAGGGCTCACAATCTAAAAACAATGCAGACCACCACAGCAACAGCCACTAGAAAAGACACTGCACAGGGGTGAAGAGGGACAAATTACTCTCCCGCTGCTAAATATAAGAGGAGCACCACTTGAAATAAATGCCTCTTGCCCAGTTAGCAGGGTTTGCATACTGGGCAAAATCCCCTTTGCACCGATATCTTTTCTGAATTGGCTGTATATCAACTGGGAATTTATTATTGGGAAGGGTTTGTTTTAACTTGGGGGGGGTTCTCGTTTTTTTTAAAAGGAGATTTTAAGTATTGATAGACATGAGGGACTTGAGAGTTGGGAAACGGTATAATAAAATCGAAGTCACATCAGTAGAGCAGAAAGTGGGAACACCTGCCACTCTGCTAGCTGCAGTTGGTGAAGGGTACAAAAAAAGAGATGATTGACACTGGCGTCCGAACACATACCCTGACGAGACATAGCAATATAGTTCAAGAGCAAAGTTATAGTCTGTGACGAGATGAAAGAATACAGCCTTTAAAAGTAAAACGCTTTGTGCACATAACCTCCCTATATATTGCTGCAAGTCTCTGAGGATCAACAGCCTGTTTACCATCCCCCTCAGCTCCCCACAGATCCAGATCTGGAGGCAGAAGACAGGTTCAGACAAGGCCAGGATGTCTGCCTTTTTGGCAGGAGTTGCACTTTCTTACCACTTAATAAAATGGAGTCAAGGTGCAAAAGATATATTGTGCTAGTACATTTCCCTTCACTCTTTTCTCAGCAAGGGCTGCGTGCCCCAGGTAAGACCACTTACTGCTCTTATTTGCACTTGATAATGGAGATAATAAATCTAATTGGAACTGAGGAAAATTAACATCTTCCCCTCGAAATGGAAAATGCAGAAATCAGAGATTTTAAAAACCCAGGCCAAGTAGTTTATTTTGTGTCAGTCGACAACATCAGAAGCCAATTTTTCATTAAACACAACAGCAGCTTAGTGTGATCATCTAGCCTAGGGCACAATCCTAACCTGGAGTTAAGGCGGCACAGTTAGGCCAGCAAAGTTTGGCTGGCACAAGGGCCACTGTAAAGCACATTTGGACCACTCTCGGAGTCAGAGAGGCCAGCACACAGACATGCACTATCCTCCCTTACTCCGAGAGTGAGTCAAACGCGCTCTACAGTGTCCCATGCGCCAGCCAAACTTTGCTGGCTAACTGTGCTGGCCTCACTTGAGGTTAGGATTGTGCTCTTAGTGTGATCAACATGACTCTCTTGGCAAAGTGAATTGTGTTTACAATTTTGTGTTCAAAGTGAATTTGTGTTTACAACCTATCTTTACAAAAAGATAGGTTGATTTCGCTCCTCAACCTACCTGCTGTCAAGTAAACTAGGAAGGAGGGTATCCACAGAAGGATTTGGGGATGCTTTTGGAAATGGAGCGTTTCCGGACTAAGGGAGGCGTGTCGGAGCGACGCGCAGGGGCAGTGCGACATCCTGGGGGTGCGGTTTTGGCGCCAGCCATGGGCGCACTTGGGCCTCCGTGCGCCCCTGGTGCCATGGCCTATGCTCCCTCCCTGGCCAGGAGGCTATCACGAGCCCCGGGAGTCTGGCGCTTCCAGACTGCCCCCAGGGATCGTGGGATGATGTCCCCTCCTGGTCACCAACAACCTCAAGTGGCCCAGGAGGCATTTCCCAGGCCCAACCGGTCCCAGTAGTGTAGCCCAGCGCCAAGACTGGATTCAGCTAATCCCCATTCCCAGCACACGAGGCACACCATGGAGTAAAATGTAATGATTTATTAAAACTGCAGGTTACAGCATAGAGGCTAAAGAAAGCCTTTCAAATCATGGCATAGCTTCAACAGCTTAATGCAGAGTAAAAACAACTATCTCCTAGTCTGACTACATTCTACCTATCACTCACCCAGCAGAGAACAGAGCCAGGTGTCTTGAAGTGCAGGATGGTCTCTCCCCCAAACCCTCTCAAAGGTCTGTCTCTTTGTTCTCACTTTCCCCCTGCGCTGTCCAGCCCCCCTGCTTCTCAGCCGGAGTCAGTCCTGGTACCGAGGAAGGTGTCCTTGAGATGTTTTTCTGCTGGAAGAACTTATCTCCCGGCCCTTGGCCAAGACATAACACCGTTCCAGGAACAGTTCCCACCAACAAGGTACAGAGAGGGGGTTGGGAAGGCAGGCAGCTAGCCCCAAGATGGAGTCAGCCCGGCCTGGTCCTTTGATGTGCGTGACAGAGGCCCAATACAGGCCTCCTTGGTTTTGTGCCCACTCAACAGTGGACACAGAGCCGAAGGGGCCCATTGCTGCTTGCTGGAGGCTACTTGGGGTAAGGGAGCAAATGGTCATCCTGAGGAGATTCTGGTGACTTCCCCGACACTCATAGGATTCAGCAGTCACCATTTTGGTACAACTGGAGCTGATAGTTTGGAAATGACTGCTGGTGGTGTGCCTAGTGCACCATGAGAAAACGCTTTTATGATAGCAAGATCGGCATTGGGCAGCCCAGAGGATTGGGCTATAAGAGTAGTAGCTGTGAGCTGGAAGACCCTATTTCAAGTCAACTCACTGGTTACATAAGAACATAAGAAGAGCCCTGCTGGATCAGGCCAAAGGCCCATCTAGTCCAGCTTCCTGTATCTTGCAGCGGTCCACCAGGTGCCCTAGGGAGGCATGAGACAAGCTGTAGGCATGGTTAGCTGTAGGAAAGCCATTCTCTAGGATGGGAAGGACAAGAGTATTGTCACACTAACTCAGTCTGCACCTGAACCCCCCTCTGGCTTTCCTTTCACACATGGGATCCAAAGCTTTCTTTTGCATTCACACGAAGAGAAAAGGTAGTGAGTTACCCCCATCATCCCTGTCCAGTGTTGTATGCTAATAAACGGTTTCAGATCTGAGAAGCAGCATTAACAATCCATCTTTCTCACCTTTCTCTCACTTTTGCAGTGGATTGAAGGGAGAAGGGGAGTGGAGGAGGCTGGAAGGCAGAATTTCCAACTTTCTGGCCCAAATGAAAAGTCACAGAATTCCTTTAAGGCAGAAGTTTCCACATTTGTCAAGTGATGCATTTTGAAATGAATGAGGGCGCAATCCTAACCTGGAGTTAGGCCAGCACAAGTTAGGCCAGCAAAGTTTGGCCTGCACAAGGCACACCATAAAGTATGTTTGCATCACTCTCAGAGTCAGAGAGGTCAGCACACAGACGTGCGCAATCTTCCCTGACTCCGGGAGTGATCTGAACAGGCTTTACGGTGCTGGCAAACAAGTTTGTGCCGGCCAAACTTTGCTGGCCTAACTCTAGATTAGGATTGTGCCCTGAGTCTATCAGGTCCCTAATGTCTGGCCCTTTCCATCCTTTATCTACAGGATCTTCTGCCTTGGTTCAGAGCTCAAAATTGAGACAAACTCTCTCTCTCTCTCTCTCTCTCTCTCTCTCTCTCTCTCTCTCACTCACTCACACACACACACACACACACACACACACAGAGAGAGAGAGAGAGAGAGAGAGAGAGAGAATTTTCTCTAGCCACATGCACACACCTTCCTCTCCTTCTCTCTCTGTCGCCTGTGTGTTCCCACACAGTTTGGGGCATTCTACCTTTTTCAAAGGTTGCCAGGGAGATGTCTCAGAGTGCAATCCTAACCTGGAGTTAGGCCAGCACAGTTAGGCCAGAATAGCTTGGTTGGCACCAGGGCCACCGTAAAGCACTTTTAGACCACTGTTGAAGTCAGGGAGGATGGCACACATCTGTGTGCTGGCCTCTGATTCCAAGAGTGGTCAAAATTCTCTTTAAGGTGTCCTTTGTACCAGCCAAACTTTGCTGGCCTAACTGTGCCAGCCTAACTCCAGGTTAGGATTGCACTCTCAGTGACAGCAGAGGAAAATGCAATTAGAGCATCTGCACAACTAAGAAAGGAAAAGAGATACAAAACATGTTCCCAGAAAATGTTCTTGGCCCCCCCCCACACACACCCCTCTTCCAAACTGTGACCACTGTTTGTTGGCAGAGTATAGCAACAACTCTGTGATTGCCCTTTTCTTTGCTGTGGTTGATCTTCAAATAAATTCCTGCATTGTGAGTTGTGTTTGTACATGAATTGCATGCAAATTTTATGACAGATGCATCTCTCAGAGTAGACCTTCTTTTTCCCATGGGAGAGATTGTCCATCATGAGGATAAAACAACCCAGTAGATGGTAGTGGTAGCTAATCTAAACCTAGCCCCCCTTTTCTTTCCTCAAACCTAGATTTCACCTGATCGAATCAAACTGCCTTCTCCTCAGAGAGGATGGCTTAAAATCCATTAAGCACAGACAGACAGTCCAGACGTGCTTTTGAAGTGTCTGTTACAGGTTAACATATTTGCTAATGAATCATTGCAAAGGAATCATGTGGAATAAGAATGGACTCTTTCATCTCAGCACTAAACACATTTACTTGGAAGCCAGGGCCAAGCATTTCAGTGCGCATAACTGTAGCTTAAAACCAGTGGGACTTTTTAGTGCTGTCTTTAGGTTTTAAATTGTTAATGGTTGTTTTGAATTCTTTCATGATTTTATAAGTTACCTTGCGGAATCTTTGGATCAAGGACAAGATGTAAATACAGTCAAAAATAAACCACCTTAGTCATGCTATCAAGCTACAATCACATAAATAAACATTTACTTGGGCAAAGGTTGAACTTAATGGGAACTTACCACTAGATAAATTCAGTAGATAAGCATAGGGGTCCATGTCCCTTCCAATTTCATCTTGTATTAGATGATTAACTGCAGTTAATGCAGTGGCTCCCAAACTGGGTTGCAAGCCAATTTCAGATGGGTCGTGAAGCACCTAGAGCAGCCATATTGAAAATATGCTAAGATGGAAAGATGGAAAAGGGGAAGGCTGTGGTTGTCTTGCTTGTATCAAGGTTGTAAATAGGATTTTTTTTCTTTCTGATTCACTTTGCTATTGGAAAACGGCTGAGAACTAACCCAACTTATTTTTGCATTCTCAGGAAAAGCAGCAGGCTCTGGCACCACAATGACAGCACTTCTGGCCATGACATCATTTCTGGTGGCTCTGGACAGATTGTCATTCTAAAAAGTGGGTTCTGATGCTAAAAGGTTTGACAACCACCGAGCTGGTCTATAAACAATCATGTCCCCTCTCCCCACCCCACCATCAGAGCCATTCACAGCTAGGAGAGTTGGCTTGGAGGCTTTGCTTTCTGTGAATGGCTTGGAAGGCAGGGTGGAGTTCACGTTACACAGGAGCTCAGGCTCCTGCTAAACTTAGTGTTTCCCCTCCTGTAGGAACACCACTGGTAAATTTTCCCACCACCTTCTTGGCACAGCATCCCCTTTACTCTCCCAAGAATCTTCTCCATAGACACCCTCTGCAATCGTTGGGTGCACATAGATCTCAGAGTGTATGGGATGTGGAGGGCTGCAGGGCAGATCAGCCAAAATAGCTCTCTTTGATTGAATTGCCTTCGTTTGGGAACCCAATACCTAGCTGGATGGACCAGAAACCTGATTCAGGTTCATAAGATAGTTGTGAGATTTTCTTGACCTGCCTAGCTTTGACATTAATTTTATAATGTACAGAAAGAATGAACAGAACAGAATGTACAGAAAGAATGAATTTATAATGTACAGAAAGAATGAAAGTTTCCAACTTTCCAGTGCTGATGCAGCCATGCAAATGGGCCATGCACTGCATCCTGTGGTGGCAGAGCAGTCATGGAGGACTCCTCAAGGAAAGGGAATGCTTAATCCCTTACCTTGGGGCTGCATTGCGCCTGCATCAGCACTGGAATGTTGGATAGGATTGGCCCTAATCTCACAACACATCAAGCATACATTCATTTTGTCAACACATTCCGCCCTGGCTCTATAGGAACCTCCTCTCAGAGCGCAATCCTAATCTGGAGTTAGGCCGGCACAGTTAGGCCAGTAAAGGTTGGCCGGCACAAGGGACACCGTAAAGTACTGTATGTTTGGACCACACTTGGAGTCAGAGAAGTTAGCCCACAGACATGCGCTATGTTCCCTGACTCCGAGAGTGGTCCAAACGTGCTTTACGGTGGCCCTTGTGCCGGCTAAACTTTAGTGGCTTAGCTGTGCCAGCCTAACTCCAGGTTAGGATTGTGCCATCAGTTACATAACCAGTATTGAATTTCTAGGAAAATAGGTGGTGTTCAGGTCTGTCTGGAAACAGCCCCGTCAATCTCAAAGTCCTTTTCTAGTTCTCTAATGTCTAGAGACTCTGTGGTCACTCATAAGAGAAACACACTCCGTCCCCTGACCAGGATAACAATGTCCATCTAAACTGTTTCGTACTTCAGCCCGAGCAATGAAAACAAAAAGCCCAGGCTGAGGCCTGGTGAGTCCCAGC
This sequence comes from Lerista edwardsae, assembly GCA_029204185.1. Classification (NCBI taxonomy): domain Eukaryota; kingdom Metazoa; phylum Chordata; class Lepidosauria; order Squamata; family Scincidae; genus Lerista; species Lerista edwardsae. Next base: position 1,736,642 of record JAJKFI010000018.1, on the reverse strand, counting down.
AAAAATTAAGCTGTGCATATAGAACAATCTAACCACAGGACACCGACTGCAAGCGTAGCAGAAATCTGTGCTTCCTTCCAGGCCTACAATGGTTTGCCAAAAGGCACTGAACATATCAAAAATCATCCTATTTAATTTATGATGTGTGGGTATCAAATAACCGATATAAAAATTTATGTTGTATATCAGGATGTCCAATCAAGATTGAAATATGTCTGGGGAAGTTCCAAATAAATTGACTCCTTCAGAATTTTCTCTCAGGCTACCATGTGATTGAATTTTATAGGTTTAACATTGTGAAATAACACTTTAGAGATCACAACTGTAATAACTGTCCATACCTTTTATAGGGCTTCTATGCTGTTGCTTTCTACATAAAATCAAAGGGCAGAATCCTTTAACATCCACTCTCTGCACAACACCAATACATTTCAGTGGGGCTTGTCCTGAGACAAGGGCTTGATGGATTCTGACCAGACCAGAGTTTTTCCTCAAAGAAGAGGTTTATAGAATATGGTGAAGACAGCAGTGAAGACAACACTTGAGATTTAAGACAGTATTATATTCATTGTTATCTTCACCAAACTATTGGTGACGTTTGTGTGTTAGCATGGTGAATTGTCACACATCTGCACTGATGGACATTTGTTTGTGGGGAATTTCACGTTGGCACAGCAGGGGTAGTATGCTTGTGGGAAATCTCCTGCTAGATTGGAAACTATGCATGTAAAAGTGTGCTGTGGTTGTCAATGCTGGATCTCTGCATCCAGCATTAAGGCTAGACATGCGATTCCCAGTACTGGACTGGAAACCGCATGAGCCACTTGTGTAGCTGAGGGGGGGAGTCACTGGGTTCACTTGAACCTGGGTGGCACTCTTTTGGGTGACCTGCTCCCCTCGCTTGCCCCCACCCCCGCTGAAAGTACATTCCGGTCACATCCAGAAGGTATTCTGAGGCCTTCAGGAGGTCTTAAAATGTCACTTCTAGTTTTTGGAAAAACTGGAAGTGATGTTTTAAGAGAAGGCCTTCTGGGGCTCGGGGAGAGCACCCTCCAGACATGACCTCAGGGTAGCGGAGGATGGCGCTGGAAGGGGTGCTCCTGGGCAAAACACCTTCCATCTATGCCATGGGCATAAGCAGCGCTGAATCGGGTGGGCACTGCTGTTACTTCAAACCATGCTGATCATTCATGAGGGAAAAGGGGGAGGTGCATTTTGAATTCAACCCCCCTTTCAGGCCTCCCATTCCCACCGACCAAATGGTTAGATCTTGATAGATGCAATTGCTCAATTTTTAGGTGGCTGTGGGATGTTTGGAGTGGTTGGCATGATATATAAAACATATACATCAAGAACCACTGCTCCTTAGCAGAGGCAGATCTAAGGGAGGGCAAAACTCTAAGTTTTGCAAGAAGCCTTACCTTGCAGTGGAAATCACTCCTCTCCTGCACCATTTAAGCCAATCCTCACAGGGAAAAGCAACATCTTGGCATTGCTTACTGGCTACAGCAGCAAAGGAGAGGAGGGATTTACATGACAGGGTAAGGCTTCTTGCAACACTTAGAGCTTTGCCCTCCCTGTAGATCCACCTCTGCTCCTTAGTATAAAATCATCTAATGTTTTCAGCATGTTTTTTTAACCTGTGGTGATGGCCTTCCGTTGTTTATAGAGCATATCCTGAAGATACTGTTTCTTGTGCTTGTGGAATTCCTGTGTGAATTTTATATATTTGGGCAACTATCTTGCCTTTTATGGAGTTGTTTGATTATTGTCCTTCTGGATCAAATGCTTACTATAAAATACTTTTTTTTTCATCGTAAACATTAGGTGCCCCTATATTGTGCACATGTTACATACCACATTTAGAGAAAAAGCAATGTATGAATCAGGTGGGGAGAAAAAACAGGCTTTGCATGTTAATGGTGGTGGAGAAAGATAAAGGTATCAAGGCTAACCACAGCAGCAGAGTCCAGGTGCTAATTTACAGGTGATTTCTCAATGTGCAACTCGGTGCGTGAGTGCGTGCGTGCGCGCGCATTCCAACTGAGCATCATGGAGACTCAACAGGTCAGATCTGTGTTCGTTTAATACAAAATGTCTAAAAGAACAGCATAGTAAAGATTCTGCCTCCCCACCCCTTGAAGAGAAAAGTCTGCAGCCCATCACAAAAATATGTATTCCAGAGTAGTCCTACTAAAGGCAAATGACCTGCAGAAAAGTAGTCTTAAGGACTGCAGCCTGATGTATTTCACTGTCCTAAGACTATATTAACATTGCTTTTTGCTTAAAGAGGTAGGAGTATGCATGAGCAAATCTGCTGACAGTTTTGTTGGCAGATTCATTGGCATTACTTCTGTTTAGTCACAGTTTATTTGGAAGCCTGACAGCTGACGGTACACAAATACACTCAGAAAGACTGGCAGATTCATAAAATCTTCCTTGCATCATAAATGCTTTCTTCCAGTTCACATAATCATAGGATGTACTAAAAAACTGAAAGGCGCCTAGATGTCATAATCACATCTTGGGTGCAACCCTAACCAACTTTCCAGCACTGGCATAGCTGTGCCAATGGGGCATGTGCTGCATCCTGCAGTGGAGTAGTAGTCACAGAGGCCTCCTCAAAGTAAGGTAATGTTTGTTCCTTTACTTTGGAGCTGCATTGCCCTTACCCCAGTGCTGGAAAGTTGGTTAAGACTGCACCCTTACTTTTCCAAACTGAGGCTGGGTCTTCCACTGTATCCAAATGCTCCTTTAACTCAAGACCAGCCATGTTTACTCAGAAGGAAGTTCTACAGGAACTTATGTCCAATGGGCCTTACTAAAAGGGTGTAGGCTGGGGTAATTGACCTAATGATTACCCCAGTTAAGTGCTGCTTCATACACCCATTAATACACTCTTGTGCCTGCTCCCAGACAGCTCTGTAATGATTCAAAATCATTCAGAATTCAAAAGGACTTGAGCAGGTCCTGTGTCAGTGCTGTAAATTTACTTGGAAAACAGTGAGTGTAGTTGTAGTTGCTGTCAAGAGCAATAAAATGGAAGGTCAGATAATAAATTAAGCGGAGGGAAAAAAAGTCAGTGACTCTGAGCTACAGGGCAGTGACTCTGATGTGTTTTGGATAAAAGAGCACAAATATACAGAGTTCAAATAATCTATTTGTGCTGGAGTCTTCCCAGATTTGAGTAGCCCAGGCTACGGGGCACTCTTTCCCCTGGCTGCTTTTTCTCTTTGACGTTGGTCCTTCTTCAAATGGCCATATGCCCCCAAAGCAGCTGCGTGCCTCAGAGTGCAATCCTAAGCTGCGCTGGAACGGCACAGGCTGATGCATGCAGCGCAGCTTGGGCTCAGCCTAGAGCCTCCATGGGGCAAGGGAATGTTGGGGCCTTTGTCCTGGGGTAGGCGCCAGCCATGCCTATGGCTACTCGGATCTGCGCCCCCTATATAGCAGCTGCAGATCTGAGTTCCCCATGCGGCCCGAATCAGTGTTGCATGGCCCAGGGACGGCACCCTCTCCCGGCCCAGAACCAGAACATGAGCGGCACACCGGCAGCAGCGCTGGCATGAAAGTGCCTTATGCAGAAGATTTAGGCGGGCAGAAGATTTAGCCGAGAGGGTTAATGCCTCCGTTTGCCCGAAGATAACACCTGAAGATCTCAAGGTCGTGAGCTAGGGACTGCCAGAAGTCTCTGCGACCAGCAGACCTTGGAAACTGCGGCTGATTACAAGCTGAGTTTCAGCTGCCTCGTGGGAGGAGGAGTGTGCTGAAATCAGCTGCATCTCTGGTGGCAGCAGGGAAGCCTCATCAGCCAGCAGACGGGTGGCTAAAGAAAGAAGGCTAAATCCAGAAAGAAAGATCTGTAGGAGTGTTGTTCTTGGAAGATAGAACATTCTGTAAATTGTAAAAACCTTCGGGTTTGTGAGAAAGTCTGCCTATGTAAACCGCCTTGAGTTCAATCATTAGAGAAATCTAGTGATATTAAGAAAGGCGGTATATAAATAAATGTATTATTATTATTATTATGGCTCTTTTGCAGCTTGCGTTGGCCCTACGGGCACATTGGATTGTGCATTCAGACAGTAGCAGGAGTCCCAGCTAGCAATTCGTTTTCCCCACAGGGAAAATGACATGAGGGGAGAGAGTTAGGGCGCAATCCTAACCGACCTTACAACACTGACATATGGGGCATGTTCTGCATTCTGCAGTGGAATAGTAGTCACGGAGGCCGCTTCAAGCTAAGGCTGCGATTTCCAACCACTGTGCCGTGGGGGTGTGCTGCAAATGCTCAGCAAGTGCAGCCTAGAAAAAAGGCGCCTGAGGGGGGACATGACTGAGACATACAAAATAATGCACGGAAGGGATAGAGTCGATAGAGGGATGTTCTTTTCCCTCTCTCAAAACACCAGAACCAGGGGGCATCTGCTAAAACTGAGGGTTGGGAGAGTTAAAATAGATGAAAGGAAGTACTTTTTTATCCAGTGGGTAGTTAATCTGTGGAACTCTTTGCCACAGGAGGTGGTGATGACATCTGGTCTAGATGCCTTTAAGAGGGGATTGGACGGATTTCTGAAGGAAAGGTCCATCCTGGGCTATAGGCAATGATGGATTGTGCAACCTCCTTACATTGGTGGTGGGCTACTTTGGAGTACTGGGTGCAAGGGAGTGGCAACAGGATGCAAGCATCTTGTTGTCTCATGCCTCCCTGGGGCACCTGGTGGGGCCGCTGTGAGGTACAGGAAGCTGGACTAGATGGGTCTTTGGCCTGATCCAGCAGGGCTCTTCTTATGTTAGGTGTGCTGCAGGAGTTTGGGAGAGGGTCATTTATTAGTAGGGCCATTGGGAGATGTGAAACCCCCCCCCCCCCAGCAGTGTAATGTATCTTGCGTCTTTCCTTGGTACGTTGGTGTGTCTTGATAATTTTAGAGCCTTGTCAGTGTGCCGTGAGATGAAAAAGCTTGAAAAATCACTGAGCCAGGGGAATGTTTGTTCCTTTACCTTGGAGCTGCGTTGCCTAGGTTAGGCTTATAAATAGGTTAGGATTGCACCTTTAATTCCCCTCTCTTCCATGTCCTGAGGCCCTGACACAGATTAGGCCACTACAGCTTTTCATAAAAAAGAGGAGCTTCCAAGTTAATGGTGTGCTGAAGACATTGCAAGAAATGATTCAAAACTTTAGCAGAGCTGAAATTAACACTTGTGTCACTTGGCATCAACATGAACAAGGTGAATGCCCAGGGAACTTAATTGGTCCTGTTAGCAGGTTTACTATGCCTGCCTAAACCAGTCAGATTATTGTGCCAAAAACCTCTGAGTCAGGAGCTTACAGATAGAGAATGAGGGCAGGATGTATCTCTCAACCTTTTTGGATAACTACTGCACGAGGACCAATTTCTGAGGGGTACTCATCATGCCAATCTCTGGAAGCAAAAATGATGCTTTGTAGGAAAACAAAGGGGCTGAGAACATAACTCAAATAGAAGCAAGGTCGCTGAGAGGGTTTTTATCAGGGAGTACAAAGTTTCTTTTGGGCCCCTTCCTGTCTCCACAGTCAATGAGATCATTGGATCATAATTCTACACATTATGAGGTATAAAACGTACACAAAATGTGAATGCTAGTCTTTACACAATGTTTGCAAACATTTTCTGTGAAATCCCTGAACATTCCGGCTTCCCTCCTTTGGCTCCTAGACCCCTTTTTGCCCCCAGGCCCAGGCATGATGTACCCCTGATATACCCCCTCTCATGGGCCCAAGTGAGATTGGAAAATGTTATTTTTGGACCCCCTTCTTTAGTTCTTGGTGTAGCCCAGGTATAATTAGCCCAGGTGTAATTTACCCCCTGAACCCTCTCTCATGAGTCCTGAATATAAGGGTCGGTGGCTAATACTTGTAGGCATTCCTACGAATAAAAAAAAAGTAAGCTCATTCAAAGGTTATTCCAACCCCCCGTTCAGTCTTCCACATTTTGTTCAAGAGCTCTGACCATCATCAGGAAATAAATCTAGTTGTCACCACTGTGACAGCTCTTTGAGTCCAAGTCCTGAACAGCTTAATTGGGGGAATGATCCAGTTTCAAGATTCATAGTCAGCATGACATCCTTGTGCAGTAAATTCTTTCATAGAAAGCCATGAATAAAATGAATACATTTCAGGAATTGTGATGGATTTCAGAACGTGGCTTGTTAAGATACCATGAACCTTCATCTTCTTTGTAACAACAAAAGGCAAGCAGTGTTCCTACACAGATTTTTCAGGAGGAGAAACGTCTGATGATTTTGTAGCCTTATCTACATACTGGCTGCCCTGGGCATCTTAACTGCGGTAACAATCCCCAGGTTTTTATGCAGGGGCCCACCAACTGGCCCCCTGCTTGCAACTGGGGGAGCATGAGCGTAGCATGTCAGAAGCAGCATTAGACAGATAGTTTATTGGCCAGGTATGAACATCATACTTGGAATTTGATTCGGCTGCAGGCTACTTACATACAATACTACACATACATAATAAGCATAAGTACACAAAAACAGATAAAGGCATTATTCAAGATGAAACACTGCCTCGATATTTATATTACTCCAACAACACCTCAGCATGATTATAAATTCAGCAGCTTAATGGCACAAGGAAAGAAACTATTCATGTTCCTAGATGTTTTAACATACGGAATCCTGTATCGGCGACCTGAAGGAAGAAGGTCAAACAGGTTATGACCTGGGTGCAGAGGGTCACAGCTGCAAAAATGTCCGTAATCATGCCCCCCCCAGCACCTCTTTTCCAGGCTGAAGAGCCTCAAACACTGCAGCCTGTCCTTGGGGTTCTTCAGCCTGGAAAAGAGGTGCCTGGGGGGGCATGCTTGAGACGTACAAAATTATGCATGGGATGGATAGGGTGGAGAGAGGGATGTTCTTTTCCCTCTCTCACAACAACAGAACCAGGGGACGTTCACTTAAATTGACTGTTAAAAGAACAGATAAAAGGAAATACTTTTTTACTCAGCGGGTAATTAATCTGTGGAACTCCTTGCCACAGGAGGTGGTGATGGTGTCTGTCCTAGGTGCTTTTAAAGGGGGATTGGACAGATTCATGGAGGAAAAGTCCATCGCAGAGGCAACCTCCTGACTTTAGATGTAGGATACCTTAGGCCAGATGCTACAGAGAAGCAGCAGGATGCAGGCATCTTGTTGTTGTGTGCTCCCTGAGGCATCTGGTGGGCCACTGTGAGATACAGGAAGCTGGACTAGATGGGCTTTGGCCTGAGCCAGCTGGGCTCTTCTTATATTCTTAATATTCACTCAATATTTCATATGAATTCTCCAACCCTAAATGTATTTACTCAGAAGCAGGTAACACCAATAAGATCTACATCCATCCAAGTATGTACAGGATATTTAGGATTATGGCCTTAATTAAAATTCTAATTTAAGAGTCTACTGTTTACTCAGTAGTCCTCTCAGCAGCTCTTGAAAATACAAGTCATTTTTAAAAAAAAAATAGGAAGTCTTCTTGATTTGTATCTTCTTGATGTTTACCTTTAATAGTTACATGACAGAAATCCAACAGGAGAAGCTTTTTCCAACCCTGGAGAGGCAGTGATGGAAAGTTTTATTTGTTGAACTTCTGCCTGTTAAGCAGCTGTTAAAAGTGAAAAGGCAGGAGCCACAGAAACTAAACTATACATAGCATGACAGTGATATGATTCGGTTTTATTTGGTAAACAGCTGCTGGATTCCTCCCCTCCCCCCCACCCCCAGATCAGTACCATGGTAGCAGGTAGGAAGGCTGCCTCCCACAGTTCAGATCCAGGCCAGGCTTCCTGGCAAGCCATTTTTTCTTGCCAAAGCACAGCTGAGGAGGTGAAGCATCTGAATTCTGACATGGGGGAATAGGATTAATACCTCACTCCCCTCTTGTAGCCCGGGAGGGACCCAATTCATATGATATTTGCCAAAGGAAATAAATGGCCAGCAACACATGTAACATCATGTGCACTTTGACTCCAAGCTGGATCAGAAGTGCCTTGAGAAATGGTTTAGTAAAATGGTTTAGCAGAGGGTTCAAGTTAGTGAGACAATCAACATGTTGCAAGGCAGTGGGAAGTGAGATTGCATAACGAGTTCCTTGATAAAAGTATAAGCAACCTAGAGAGGAAAAAAGGAAGCTTTGTTTAGGTGAAATTTGTTAGGTGAAATTAGGTTATTTGTGGACTACAGTTCGGCTTTTAATACGATATTACCTAGTAGGCTGTTTCTCAAGATGCGTAGTCTGGGCATACATCAGAAGATCAATCAATCAATCAATCAGGTACTTATATACCGCTTTTCAACATGAAGTTCACAAAGCGGTTTACAGGCAAATAGTAATAATAATAAAGTTAAATGGCTCCCTGTCCCAAAAGGGCTCACAATCTAAAAAAAGGCAGACCGCCAGCAACAGCCACTAGAAAGACTGTGCAGAGGTGAAGAGGGACAGTTACTCTCCCCCTGCTAAATATAAGAGGAGCACCACTTGAAAAAGTGCCTCTTGTCCAGTTAGCAGGGGTTAGCTTGTCCAGTTAGCAAGATCTGCCTGTGGTTAAAGGATTTTCTGACAAACAGGCCACAGTCAGTAAGGATGGGATCCCATTACTCTTCTACTCTAATATTAAGCACAGGAGCCCCTCAAGGCTGTGTGCTAAGCCCCTTCCTTTATTCCCTGTACACATATGACTGCACGCCACTGTATAGCACCAATGCTATTATTAAATTTGCAGACGATACAACAGTAGTGGGGCTCATCAATGAGAACAACGAGACTGTGTACAGAAAGGAAGTACAAGGGCTGATATTGTGGTGTAAAGAAAACCATCTTACACTTAATGCTAAAAAAACTAAAGAGCTTATCATTGATTTTAGGAGGAAGAGAGATGCGCATTTGCCTTTGCTCATAAATGGTGAGGAGGTGGAAAGGGTTGGCAGTTTCAAATTTCTGGGTACCTACATTTCATCGGACCTCACATGGACATTAAATGCCGATACGCTAGTGAAGAAGGCGCAGAAGAGGCTGTACTTCCTAAGGGTGCTTGGGAGGATGAACCTTTCTCAGCGTCTACTTCTGGCTTACTACCGTAGCACCATTGAGAGTGTCCTCACATACAACATTTTAGTATGGTATGGGAGCAGCTCTGTAGGGGATAAAAAGGCACTACAGAGAATTATTAAAGTGGCCCAGCATACCATCGGGCTCCAGCTACCCACCCTTGAAGATATTTTCGCCACCCGCTGTTTAAGGAAAGCACATAATATCCTTAGAGACTTTTCCCATCCAGCTTACAACTTTTTTGAATTGTTGCCTTCTGGCAGAAGGTATAGGACTATTAAAACTCGGACAACACGTTTTAAGAACAGTTTTTACTCTAGAGCCATAACAGCATTGAACAATGAACTGAAGTACCAGTAGATAGGGGCAGTCGGACTGTATTATTTCCTATTGTGTGGATGTTTATCATTCCCTATTGTGTGGATTTCCTGTTGTGTATTATTTCCTATTGTGTGGATGTTTGTGTTTCAGAGGAGGAATTTTTTGAAGGGGGGCGGGGATTGTGGGGATTGGGGGGGATTGTTGGGAATTCAATGTGTGTGTTGGTTTGGTCTCTGGGTGTCAACGAATTTCATTGTATTGTGTAATACAATGACAATAAATAATAATAATAATAATAATAATAATAATAATAATAATAATAATAAATGGAAAATACAAAAGAGGTGAATATAGGAGTACTGAAAGTGTAGGGGGAAATCCATCCATCTGATGTGGAGCACTACCAGTTCCAGATTGCTCGCTCTCTCCCACCCTTCCTCCATCTTGGGAAACATTTTGTGCCTGGCAGGACTGGAACGCCAAGCCTGCCATGAAAAAGCAGCCACTACATGTGCTTAACAGAGAACAGCTTAACAGAGAACAGCTAAGCCCGTGGGTCACAAAATCAGCCTGCACACATGGGGGCGAGAGACTTATATTAGAGCCTCTAAAAGGGGAAACACTCCATTTTGTGGATGGAAGGCTGTGAAGACCAGACTACAACATGTCTTCGCCCCAGAAGAGATTAGGAGATCCATTCAGAAAACTGGCACCAGTGCCCAGAGCTCCCATGGAATTGGATATAGTCATCCTTTGTAATTCTTTCCATCTGTATCTCCCATCCTCCCTGCCCTGTTGAACTCTATATGCCTGTGTTACCTTGCGTTCCTGTACTCTATTGTCTTTAGTATTTGCGGCGATTGCTTTATGGTTCACATCTGCATAGTCTGAACTTGGTGCATCCTACTCACTGCATTGTATGCTTTGTCGCCCGAGTACCCTTCCCCATCCTGATATCACCCTGTCTCCGCTGTTTTGTCTCCTTAATTAACCCCCTATGGCCTATGTGGGCCATGCCCACATTCCATTGATCACCCCTTTCTCAACCTCTCCCCATGGATGGGGACCACCCAGACTGAGGGGTGTGTGTCAATAACCAACCAAATGTCATAATGCCCCAAAGAACCAATTAGATATTCTCCAAAACCCCAGGTTCACCAATAATCCAGCCTGCAATAATCAAATGTATGTTATTGGTTGTTTGTATCTCATTTACATGCTAGACTGTATAAATGCCTGTTGCAACTGTGTATCAGTACATAGGTCCATGTCATTTTTTTCCTGCATGGAATGCCGCTTGCATCCTGTGTCATTTTATTGCAATAAAATTATTTTTCTTTGGAAACATCAAAGTCCAGCTGGCTTTCTTTTTGTTGACTGGCAACTTTTGGGAAGGTTTGCTTTGGGAAGATTTGGCTTCACTTTCACAGGAGACAATGCACGCCGGGGAAAGAAACCTCAATTTAGCAGGTTTCTGTCTCTTTCTTAAAGAGACAGGAGCCTTCAGGGGAATCTCTCTCTTTTTAGGATGATTTCCACACAACACATCCAGAGATGTCATTCAGGGGGAACGGACCAGAATGGGCGTTCCGGATCCTAACGGGCTCTGTGGCTGGTTCCGGGTTCCCGACAAGTGCCAATCAAAAGTGAGTTCCTGTTCCTAAATCATTTGAATGACACCACTGAACACATCCATAAAATATCATTTGACTCTTTATTAACTCTCTTGTTAATGAGCCACACATTTACCTCTCAGTACTTCTGTGACCAAACATTTGGAGAAGTGAAGTTGCTCCAGGGTTACAAACTCCAAAATGTCCCAGCCCAGAAGGCTGGCAAATAGAGCAATACCCTTAAGGAAGCCAATTTGAACTTCAGCTGCCTCAAGGAAACACAACTCCTGGAATCTGTTTGGGATAGCCCTAGTGGCAGCAATTGATCTCTTTTCCTGCATCTCTCTCTCCTGCCTCAAAATCATCATGGCTTCTGTTCTTCCCTTGAGCAGGACAAGCAAATAGCTTCTAGGAAAGCTGCCTGGCCCTTTTGCTGAAATGCAATTTTGAACTTTCTGCCTACATCCTGGCAGAGCCTGGAAAGAGCCATCTTGACTGACTGGAATGGAGGCAGAATGTTTGCCTTTCCCCCACAAAAGCTGGCTTGCAAACTGTTAAAGTTTCCTGAGCAGCTGATTGTTCTTCTGAGCCATTGCACTGACAGCCAATCAGTATTGGAGGCTATACTGCCACAAGTGTAATGCAATACAGATAGCACATGCACACAGAAACATGTGGGGACTCTCTCTCTCAGAGAGAGAGAGAGAGAGAGAGAGAGAGAGAGAGAGAGAGAGAGAGAGATATGTTTGGAAATCAGAGGTTTCAAAGGGCAATGATACACTTCACAAATAATTGTGGCTCTAAAATATGAAAGTTACATTGATTTGCAGCTTCAGGTCAGGGGTGCTACTTGCGTTCAACATTGGGGGGGCATAGCCATGCCCCTTAATGTAGCCACGCTCCTTGATGCACCCAACATCATGATGTCATAACATTGTGATGTCATGATGCTGGGGTGTGTGGCCACACACTTCGCTGGCTCCCAGAGCAGGGCATGTTTGCCCCCCCCCCGCGGCCACTGCTCAGGCAGTTGGGTAGACCATCAGTGTCTGCTTTCCTACTTACAGTGACTCGCATGACCTACCAGTATAGGTCTAGTTTTCCCAATAGTCTATTACATGTTTTTGCGTTCCTTCTATTTTAGGTACAATTTCAAAAACAGGGAGAAATTGCAAAGAAATCATGTTTTTAGCATAATGCATCATAGTTGCAAGGAAATGCAAATGAGCTCATTTGGTCTGATGGTCTGCCCTACTTGAGCAGCAGCAGGGGGAACAGCATGCCTTCACAGCTCTGGGAGCTGGAGAAGCGTGCAGTTTCTCCCTGCCACTTCCCCCCGCCCTGCTGCATGCTCGTGGTTAGCTCTGCTCTTTGCAGAGGGGGGCACGGGGGGGGCGAGATACTAGGGTGCCACAGCCACAAAATATTGGGAGGGCCACTTGCCCCCGTGCCACACCCAAGTCGGCACTACTGCTTCAGGTAAAACAAAATTAGCACCTAAAATAAATCACTAAAATATATTAAGAATTAAATTCCTGATTGCACATACTGTAATATCAAAGTATTTATATACCGCTTTTCAATACAAGTTCACAAAGCGGTTCGCAGGCTAATAATAATAATAAAGTTAAATGGTTCCCTGTCCCAAAGGGCTCACAATATTTTAAAATGGAGACCACCACCAGCAACGGCCACTAGAAAAGACACAGTGCTGGGGTGAAGAGGGACACCACTTGAGAAAGTGCCTCTTGCTTAGATAGCAAGGGAAGCAGGGGTAATATCCCATCCTTTGCCCAAGAAGTTGAAGGTGACTTACATGATTATCTCTACCCCTATTTTATCTTCACAACAACCCTATGAGGAAGGCTAAGCTGAGAATGGTGTCAGGCCCAAACAGCCCACTCTTCAGCAAGTTGCTTGACCACTGCAAGAAATGGTGACTGGTGGCAGATGGGCCATAACAGCCTTCCTGGAGTGGTAAGTTAGTGGTGGGGATCAATTGTGTGTGTGTGTGTGTGTGTGTGTGTGTGTGTGGAAGAGGAGGATTGAGGTGTTCTGTGGGAGGAACCAAGAGTGGGGAGGGTGAAGGATCTAGTGGCAATGTGTTCTGCCAAATTCCCTGCCAGGCCACCCCAAGGGCCGTAATGCTAACTAGTTTCCCCACAGATGGGCCTCAGAGATAGGTAAGAGGGAGAGGATTCATTCACCCACTGGGACTCCTTTCTTTCAGCAGCTTTGATTGGGATCACCGGCTGGCCAGCTTCCTCCAGACTGCCCTCATCACTGGCTTAGCTCCAAACTACTCTAAGTCTAGCACCAATAAACACCACCACCAAACAATAGGCAGTCAGCTTGCCCAAGCCATAACTGATGGGATGTTTAATAAATCCTGACTGGTAATGGGGGAAAGCAGAGTCTTTGGTGCAGCGTGTTCCCCTCAGAGAATTACCTCAGGATCTTTCTCTCTCACTCTCACTCAGTCTCAGGCTGTTTGCTAGGAAATAAATACGCAGGCACTGGTAAAGCTTTGTTTCAAACTTGTAACAGTTTACTTACAGTATATAACTTGAAACATATTTTACAGCTTCTGACAATCTGGTCAGAGGTATGCCTGTAACTTAGTATTAATCATGCCCTAGATAGCTGCATGATCTTGCATGCTAGTATGTGAGTCAAAATGGCCGCTCTGCCTCAGAGCTTCTTAGCTGGCACATCTCACTGCTACGAGGACAAGCTGGAAAGAAAGATACAATGTATCCAGGAGACAGGGGGATAAGCTGTTGGTTAAGGCCACGCCTTCTGCTTAGAAATCACAGAGAGGAACATTTTGTTCAGTCGCTAAGTCGTGTCCGACTCTTCGCGACCCCATGGACCACAGCACGCCAGGCCTCCCTGTCCTCCACTAGCTTCCGGAGTTCACCCAATTTCATGTTCATCGCTTCGGTGACACTATCTAACCATCTCATCCTCTGCCGCCCCCTTCTCCTTTTGCCTTCAATCTTTCCCAGCATGAGGGTCTTTTCTAAAGAGTCCTCTCTTCTCATCAGGTGGCCAAAGTATTGGAGCTTCAGCTTCAGCATTTGTCCTTCCAGGGAGCAATCAGGCTTGACTTCCTGTAGGATGGACCGATTGGACCTCTTTGCAGTCCAGGGGACTCTCAAGAGTCTTCTCCAGCACCATAATTCGAAAGCATCTATTCTTCGGCGCTCTGCCTTTCTTATGGTCCAGCTCTCACAGCCATACATAGCTACTGGGAAAACCATAGCTTTGACTATGCGAACCTTTGTTGGCAGGGTGATGTCTCGGCTTTTGATTAAGTTGTCTAAGTTCACCATAGCTTTCCTCCCAAGAAGTAAACGTCTTTTAATTTCATGGCTGCAGTCACCATCTGCGGTGATCTTGGAGCCCAGGAAGATAAAGTCTGTCACTGCTTCCATTTCTTCCCCTTCTATTTGCCAGGAAGTGATGGGAGTGGTGGCCATTATCTTAGTTTTTTTAATGTTGAGCTTCAAGCCAATTTTGGCACTTTCCTCTTTCACCCTCATCAGCAGGTTCTTTAAGTCTTCCTCACTTTCTGCCATTAGAGTGGTGTCGTCTGCATATCTGAGGTTGTTGATATTTCTCCCAGCGATCTTGATTCCAGCTTGTGAATCATCCAGCCCTGCCTTCCTCATGATGTACTCTGCATATAAGTTAAATAAGCAGGGTGACAGGATACAGCCTTGTCGTACTCCTTTCCCAATTTGAAACCAGTCGGTTGTTCCATGTCCAGTTCTAACTGTTGCTTCCTGGCCCACGTACAGGTTTCTCAGAAGACAGATAAGGTGGTCTGGTACTCCCATCTCTTCAAGAACTTGCCACAGTTTGTTGTGATCCACACAATCAAAGGCTTTAGCATAGTCAATGAAGCAGAGGTAGATGTTTTTCTGGAACTCTCTGGCTTTCTCCATGATCCATCGAATGTTGGCAATTTGATCTCTAGTTCCTCTGCCTCTTCGGAAACCAGCTTGTACATCTGGTAGTTCTCGATTCACATACTGCTGAAGCCTAGCTTGTAGGATTTTGAGCATCACCTTGCTAGCATGTGAAATGAGTGCAATGGTGCGGTAGTTTGAACAATCTTTGGCATTGCCCTTCTTTGGGATTGGAATGTAAACTGATCTTTTCCAGTCTTGTGGCCACTGCTGGGTTTTCCAAATTTGCTGGCATATGGAGTGCAGCACTTTGACAGCATCATCTTTTAAGATTTTCAGTAATTCCACTGGAATGCTGTCACCTCCACTAGCTTTGTTGTTAGTGAGGCTTTCTAAAGCCCACTTGACTTCACACTCCAGGATGTCAGGTTCAAGCTCAGTGACCGCACCATTGTGGTTATCAGGAACATTGAGATCGGCCTTATAGAGTTCCTCTGTGTATTCTTGCCACCTCTTCTTAATCTCATCTGCTTCTGTTAGGTCCTTGCCGTTTTTGTCCTTTATTGTGCCTACCTTAGCATGAAATTGTCCTTTGACATCTCCAATTTTCTTGAAAAGATCTCTAGTCTTTCCCATTCTATTGTTTTCCTCTATTTCTTTGCATTGCTCATTGAGGAAGGCCTTCCTATCTCTCCTTGCTGTTCTCTGGAAATCTGCATTCAGTTGGGTATATCTTTCCCTTTCTCCCTTGCTTTTGGCTTCCCTTCTTTCCTCAGCTATTTTTAAAGCCTCTTCAGATAGCCACTTTGCCTTCTTGCATTTCTTTCTCTTTGGGATGGTTTTAGTTGCTGCTTCCTGTACAATGTTACAGACCTCCGTCCAAAGTTCTTCAGGCACTCTGTCTACCAAATCTAAGCCTCTAAATCTGTTTGTCACCTCCACTGTATATTCGTTTGGGATCTGATTTAGGTCATACATGGAGGGCCTAGTGCTTTTCCCTACTTTTTTAAGTTTAAGCCTGAATTTTGCAATAAGAAGCTCATGATCTGAGCCACAGTCAGCTCCAGGTCTTGTTTTTACTGCCTGTATAGAGCTTCTCCACCTTTGGCTGCAAAGAATGTAATCAATCTGATTTCGATGTAGACCATCTGGTGAAGTCCATGTGTACAGTCGCCGTTTGTGTTGCTGGAAAAGGGTGTTTGCTATGACTAATGTGTTCTCCTGACAGAACTCTATCAGTCTTTGCCCTGCTTCATTTTGTACTCCAAGACCAAACTTGCCTGTTATTCCTCTTACCTCTTGACTGCCTACTTTAGCATTCCAATCCCCTATGATGAGAAGGACATCTTTTTTGGGTGTTAATTCTAGAAGCTGTTCTAGGTCTTCATAGAAACGGTCAACTTCTTCCTCTTCAGCACCAGTGGTTGGGGCGTAGACTTGGATTACTGTGATGTTGAAAGGTTTGCCTTGGATCCGAATTGAAATCATTCTATCACTTTTGAGATTATACCCCAGTACTGCTGTTCTCACTCTCTTGTTCACTATGAAGGCTACTCCATTTCTTCTAAGGGATTCCTGCCCACAGTAGCAGATATAATGGTCATCTGAATTAAATTCTCCCATTCCTGTCCATTTTAGTTCACTAACTCCCATGATGTCGATGTTCAGCCTTGACATCTCACGTTTGACTACATCTAACTTACCTTGATTCATAGATCTGACGTTCCAGGTTCCTATGCAGTATTGCTCTTTGCAGCATCGCACTTTCCTTTCACTTCCAGACACATCCACAGCTGAGCTTCCTTCCGGTTTTGGCCCAGCTACTTCACTCTTTCTGGAGCTACTAGTACTCGTGTTCTGCTCTTCCCCAGTAGCATAATGGACACCTTCCGACCTGAGGGTCTCATCTTCCAGTGTCATATCGTTTAGCCTTTTAGTTTTGTAATCCATGAGGTTTTCTTGGCAAGAGTACTGGAGTGGGTTGCCATTTCCTTCTCCAGCGGATCACGTTTAGTCAGAACTCTCTACTATGACCTGTCCATCTTGGGTAACCCTACATGGCATAGCTCACAGCTTCATTGAGCTACTCAAGCCCCTTCGCCACGACAAGGCAGTGATCCATGAAAGGGAGAGAGGAACATATAGAGGGGAAAAAACACACACAGGTTATTCATTTCCTTATCGTTTCTATATACTGCCCCCTCTGGACAGCAGACGGAGTTGCACATATCCCAACAATAACTGCCTCCTCCACTTGGTGGCTCCAGGAGCATGGCAGCCATACAACTGTTCCCAATAGTTTCCCACAACTACCTTATCCAGCCTTTCCTTTGTCCAGTCCAACAGTCCTTCCGGCAGTCAGTCCAGCCAGTATTCCATCAGTCCATCCATCTGTCCAGCACCTACCTGGTGCTAATCACCCTTTAGTAATCCATCCAGCATCTACCTGGTAACTCCTGCCTCCAAATTTATACTGAGGCCAGCCAATCAGTGGGCAGGCTTTAATTCATCAGCCACACCCATCTGCACCTGTGCTAACCTCCCTTCAGAGCCAGAGCCCTTATCAGCTTGCAGCTGTGTTCTTGCTGCAGGAGTTCTGGGATTAACCCCATAATCCCTGGTTTACCTGGACAAGGGACCATTGCTGATACCATTCCCTCACTCCTCGGGGTAGCTCCTGCCTTTTCTAATATACAATGGCATACGCCAGATCTATTGTTTTAAAAAAAACAAAAAAAACATCCACACCCCTTTTCTCTCCTTGGAGATACACCACCAAAGAGATGGCAAATGTCCAAAGAGACCTAGAGGCAGAAACAGGGCTTACATGGAGGTAAGTACAAATAATTTTGATTTATCTCTCAGATTGCCCTACTATTAGATGCAGCGCATGCCTTTTTGGCAACACTCCATTGGCGGTAGTAGTGGGGGTTGGCTTGGGGCCAAAGTCACCCAATGAACTTAATGGCTGAGCAGTGATTTGAACTTGGGTCTCCGTGGTCCAAATCCAACACACTAGAACTATACCACACTGGGGGCTCAATCCTGAGCGCTCCTGGTTGTGTTGCAAACTGGCTGCAAGGCATGTCCAGCGCAGGCGGTAAGGGTTTACCACCCATGCTGCAGCAATGCTGTCCTCGCATGCCCAGAGGTGCCCCTGCAGAGCCAGCGAGCAGTAAGTTTTACCATTGCTGGTGTTGTGGGAATTCTGGGTGGGTGGGTGGGAAGGTCGGAACTGGGTGGGGGAGGGGCGAGATGGGAGTGAGACTGGTGATGACTTCCATCGCTGGATCTTTTCCCTCTCCTCTGCCATGGCAGCCCAATATGGGGCTGCTTCAGTGATGTCATTCAGGGGGAACGGACCAGAACGGGCGTTCCGGATCCTAACGGGCTCCATGGCTCGTTCCGGGTTCCCGACAAATGCCAATCAAAAGTGAGTTCCTGTTCCTAAATCATTTGAATGACACCACTGGGCTGCTTGATTCTTTATTGGTGAAAGAGAGTTGAGAAACCCCATTGCAGGAGGCAGGGCTTTCCCCGGGGAAAGGGGACGGACGTACCCTTCTCCTAAGGATACGCCAGTGGCTGCCGCTACACTCGGGATTGGGCTGCCTGTCTCTATGAATTAACTCTGTATAAGTCCTAAGGCAGTTAGCAGCCCCATCCTAACTAGGTCCTTGCGTGCACCTTTGGCAGCCACTTTACGACAGCAGAACACTGGACAGCAGTGCACTGGCCCAATCCTTATTAGGTTGATCAATAAACTGAGCTGAGCTACGTAATGGAGTTGTCATTGTCCCCTGCCCGGCAGGGCTTTCTACGTCTTTGATAGCCATGGCACGTGCAGAGCTTAAATAACTGAACTTTCCCCTATCACTTTAAGTCCATTGTGGGAGCAGGTGCATTTGTTGTATTTCTGCCTCTCACACGTCTGTTTAAGGCATAGGAGCTCTGCCAGAAATCAAACAAATAAATTAGAAATGCATGTAAAATATGGATTTTAAACACCATGAGGAATTTGCTGGCCCTGAGCCAGAAAAGCTAGGCATGGCTAACTCCTGTTAAAATCAGTGGGACCAATTAGTCACAACTAACTTGACTCCTGTTGGATTTTAAGGGACAAGTGCAACTCAGGTTTTCTGGACTAGGACCAGTAATTTAAGTGCAATTCCCCCCCTTTTTTGGTGTTGCAGTTTATCTTGTGTATATGCAAAAGATCAAGAAATGAGAATCAGGCCACCACTGAGTGTATACAGTGAAAACAGAAAAAGCAACAATCATCAGCAGGTTAGGTATAGAAAGGCTCTGGAAAGTTTTGAAGTGTCTGTATACCACATCAGGGACACATTAAAGCGCTTTATACCAATTCAGATTAAATCCATCTAGGTTAGTGTTGTCTAAATTGATTGGCATTGGCTCTCTAAAGTTTCAGATAGGAGTCTTTCCCAATCCTATTTGGAGATATCCTACTAATAGTGCGAGCCAGTGGTTCCCAAACTGTGGGTCGGGACTCAAGAGTGGGTCATGAGCCAATTTCTGGTGGATCATGAAGCACCTAGAGCAGCCATATTGAAAATATGGGAAGATGGGACACTGGAAAGGGGAGGGCTGTGTGGTTATTTTGCTTGTGTCAATTAAATGTTGTAAATAGGCTTTCCCCCCCTCCTTTCTGATTCACTTTGCTATTGGAAAATGGCTGACAAATAACCCAACGTATTGCTGGATTCCTAGGAAATCATTTCCAGCCATGATATCACTACTGGTGGATCCTGAACAGCTTATCATAAAATGTCTGAGAACCGCTGGTGTTAGGTGTGTCTGTTCAGAACTAATTCCCATTGTGTTCAATAGGGCTAACTCCCAGGAAAGTATGTTTCGGATTTCAGCCTTAGCGTCTTCCACATGTGCTTTGCCCCTGAGCTATGGTCCTCTCCCAAAATGTATTAAAGATACCAACCTCTGATCCCCTGCCAGCTGAGCAAGGAGGGCTTGGAAACCAGGACCTGTCACATCCCAAGCATTACATCCAGTGATGTCATCTACAAACAAGCTGCCGGAACGCTGGGTGGGACTTACGCTCTGATTGGCTGCCTGTCCGTCGCGTTCCGCCGCCTGCTCGTGCTGCCCTGGCCTCGGAGGGGGCACTGGATTGCCAGGGGGGCGGGGGTCGCGTGCCAGGTGCCTGGGTGAGCAGCAGTGTGGCGCGCCAACCATGGGCACCCCGGGCAGGCGGCGGAACGCGACGGACAGGCTGCCAATCAGAGCATAAGTCCCGCCCAGCGTTCCGGCAGCTTGTTCGTAGATGACACCACTGATTACACCCCTAAACCAACTAGGCTGCCTCAACACTTTTAGAAGTATGCATCCTCTTTCCCCTGATGCATGGGCTTGGCTGGGAACTGAACCCAGAACTTCTTGTCCAAAGTGAGACTCACATCCCAACAAGCTTTCTCCTTTCCATTGCGTACCACTTCACACACACTCAGGGCGCAATCCTAAACTGAGTTAGGCCAGTATAAGCTAAGCCAGCAAAGTTTGGCCAGCACAAAGGCCACCGTAAAGTACTTTGGACCACTCTCAGAGTCAGAGAGGCCAGCACAGAGACGTGCGCCATCCTCCCTGACTCCAAGAGTAGTCCAAACATGCTTTAGGATTGCGCTCTCAGTGGCTTGGGAGCTTCTTTTTCTAGGTTGATCATTTCTAGTGGGTTTAACTTTGTGTTGGTTCATGGCCAATATGTATCAAATGATGTGTAGAGAGGTAAGTTTGTAGACATTTAACTTGAGGCTAACTTGCTCATAGAGGGTGGGATTCATATTCCTTTGAAGTCTTTGGCAAATCTCGGCTGTCTTGTAATATAATTGAACAACATTCCAACATTTCATCTTTCAGATGGCCAAAAAACCTCCTACTACCTATATATACTTACTATGACTAAACAGGTGTTTCAGTATATCTATTTTTACCCAATAGCTGCCCCAGTTCAAAGCAAGCTAGCCACACCCAGGCCCTGTCGAAATCAATTTACGTGACTAACTTGTCAGATTTCAACAGGACTTAGCCATGACTTTCTTTGAGGCAGGACTAGAATGAATGAATGAATACCCCAGCCCAGCATAAAAGAGTGAGAAGCAAACATAATTCCCATAAAAACCACTTAGCCTCCAATCCTATGCACACTTACCTGGGAGTAAACCCCCTTGACTATAATGAATAGACATGCCTAGGATTGACAATCATTAAGATAATAAAACTGCATTCCTGTCAGCTATTTTGCAGCCATAGCTAAGAAAACGTATTGAGTATATCAATAACATACCATTTTGCTCCAAGGACTTGTACTGGCTCTTCAACTTCTAATTCTGCTAAGATTTATTTTGATGACAGTAAGTAAGCTCTGCATTCTCCAGCACTAAAGATGTTGTTTACTAGATCTTCAGGAGCCCTGAAAAGTTGCTCAGAACACAACTGCGGGTTGAAAGGATAATAAAACTCTTTCCTGTTGAAAGCATTCAAACTTCCATTTCTCTTTCTTGTAAAGGAAGGGTTCATGACTGACATCTAGAGGTAGTCTATAAGACAGCTCTCTTTCATGATAGAGAAACGGATGCTTGATCAGTTTACCAGAGCAGTAAAAATGGTGAGAAAATGTGCCTGTTGAATATTTCATTAAGTAATATTTGATGGACTCTGCAGAACCTTCTTTGGTTTTGTAAAAAAAGAAGTGAGATGCATGTTTGCTGCTAAGTCAGGTTGAATACTCATAAGAACATAAGAAGAGCCCTGCTGGATCAGGCCAAAGGCCCATCTAGTCCAGCTTCCTGTATCTCAGCGGCCCACCAGGTGCCCCAGGGAGGCATGAGACAACAAGACGCTTGCATCCTGTTGCCACTCCCTTGCACCCGGTGCTCTGAAGTAGCCTCTACTACTCAAGCACTGAGGCAGCAATCCTATGCGTGCACACCTGGGAGTACATTCCATTGAATTCAATAGGACTTACTTTCCAGTAGTATTGTGCATAGGATTGTGCCGTTAAAAAATGTGACACATGCATTTAGTGGCAGTACAGTTGTACAACTATGAAACTCTGTGAGTATGTCAGTGCAATCCTAGGCATGTCTACTTGGATGCAAGTCCCATTACATTCAATGGGGTTTACTCCCAGGTAAGTGTGAATACGATTGCAGCCTGTCATGAGAGTGTTCTAGAAATGAAGAATTCGTTTTGCAAAATGTTCAGTTAATGATTGGGGGCCCAATTCTATCCAGCGTTCCAGCACTGATGCAATGTAGCCCCGAGGAAAGAGAACTAATATAATGTTCCCTACCTTGAGGAGGCCTCTGTGACTGCCTCTCCACCGCAGGATGTAGCACCTGCCCTGTTGGCATGGCTGCATTGGCTCTGGAAAGTTGGATAGGATTGGGCCCTGTGTTAGGGGAATTTTCTTTAATTACGGTTCTCAGCTTGAAGCAACACGCTGAAGAGCTTCCAGGTGAGATGCCTTTTATTCTTGTTGATTCGAGACAATTGCCTTGGAAGCAAATGGCTAAATCTTAGATGTTGGAAGTGCTTCCCCTGCCCAAAGGGTCCACACTTTTTATACTATTCAATTAGCATGTTACATAGTCACAAGGCAAACTTGACTTAATGCTCATATTCAGTAAAACATTTTTTTTCTTGCTCTTGTGACACACCAGAGACTGCAGTCCCTGATTTGCTAAGAAGCAACCACAATCCACCACACAGATGAGCATCTATCCTTTGCAATCTTGAGTAAGGCGCTAAAAGAAGCCTTGCAGCCTACTTTAAATAATGGGAAATGTACTACCAGGCCACAATTCACCAGGAAAAGAATGGAATTAAAATGACTATTACAGGCGTGCCCTGGGTAGAGGCGTACTGGGGCTTTTGGGTGCCCTAGGCATGCTGCGTAACGTCATGACATCACAAAGAGGGAGCGTGTGGAGTCCTATAGGGCAAATGGAGCAATTTTGCTCCCCCCCCCCCAAAGCATGTTCTCCTTGCTTCCTGACTTGGAAGCAGGGAATGCTATTTTGCTCCATTCACCTTTGCAGGCACTCTGAGAGCCAATGTGTCCCCCTCACGCTCCTAGTCAAGGGGAATATGCGTGCTCCTGCAAAGGCAAATGGAGCGATGTTGCTCCAGCTGTTTCTGCAGGCGCCCTGAGAGTCGGCACTTTTTTCTTCACTCTCCAACTTGGAAGCGAGGGGAATGCATGGGAGGGCTCCTGCAAAGGTGAATGGCGCTATTTTGCTCCAGTTTCTTCTGTAGGAGCCTTGTGAGGTGACGCATTTCCTTCGTGCTTCGACTCAGAAGTGAGGTGAACGTGCAGGCTTCTGCAAGGCAACTGGGGAGATTTCATCCCAGCCTTTGCTGAGAGGCTGTGCGCACGCCAATTGCTTCTCCAGTGGGGAAACAATTGGAGAGCACATGCTTGCGCTCCTCCACTCAAACAACGTCGATTGCTGGTTCTGTACTATGCTGCACAGCAGGTCTACCACTAGCGCCTGAATCCACTGAATCCTAAGGAGTGCCGGCATTGTAAGGCCTGAATCAGGACTGCCGGGGACGGGACTTAGGATACAGTGCAATGGCTATCGGTCGTCGCCAGCCACAGTGCCACCCTGTTATGCCCACGGCATGCCTCTAGCACGACTAGTGCAGCCGAGGGGCACAGCTGCACCCAAGCACCGGCGCTGCTGCTTACACTGGTCCAGCACCTGACTCGCTGGCACAGCCGCGCCTGACGGCACGTTTGCAACAACATTGGATAGATGTATCCACGGATACAAGGGATACTGCGACTCCTATTAGAAAGAGAAAGGTAAAGGTTTCCCCACGACCGAATGGTCTAGTCGTGACCGACTGTAGGGGGCGGTGCTCATCTCCGTTTCAAAGCCCGTAGAGCCAACGTTTTTGTCTGAGGACAAGCTTCCGTGGTCATGTGGCCGGCATGACTCTACGCCATAGTGCACAGAACGCCGTTACCTTCCCACCGAAGTGTTCCCTATTTATCTCCTTGCATTTAGGTGCTTTCGAACTGCTAGGTTGGCAGGAGCTGGGACAAGCAACAGGAGCTCACTCTGTCATGCAGTCTTGAACTCCCAACCTTCCGGTCGAAAAGCCCGGCAGCAGCAGATTAACTCGCTGCGCCACCACGTCCCTATTAGAAAGATAGGGGAAACAAATCTCCTTTTTTTACTTTGTTGCAGCAAAACCACTTATCTTTAAGCAAAACCTTATCTTTAAAAAGGTGTCCCCAGTATCCATGGTTTCAGTATCCACAGTGGGGTCCGGAATGGAACCCCAGCGGATACTGGGGCATGCAGTACAGCATCACACAGAACCGCATTTGGGGTTCTTATTTCCACCTCAATTGCAAATGACAATTGGTCCTTGGCTGAGTTTGGCATGGTTATAAATAATGCTAAAGATGCAGGCAAAACCCTATCTGTTTGAGCAACCTGCAGACCTAAAGTGCATCTAGCTTACTCAGGCCTATTCTTAGTTTTATGGGTAGCAAGACAAAATTAGACACTTTTGTTCAAGGAAAATGTAGCTAAAGCAAACTGAAGGATGACCTTGCTTTGAAGCCAAGAAAAGTGTGAAGGACAAGAAGGCAAAGAAGAGGTAGCTTTAAATTGCTTCATTCTTCTCACAGCGGACCGCTGTAATTGTTTACTATTCATTGTGAGCTTTTTGGCAGTTGTGAACTTTTAAAAGTGAGAATCCAAAAGGAAGGACATTACATAATGCTTGGAGTAGAGTGTCCTATCGATCCTCACATTCTATGTGGAGCTCCTCTCTTGGTGACGAGGAGGGCTTAGAGCATTTTAGAGTCTGGCTTTTTTCAAGATGACTTTTCAGAAAGCTCAGGCAATGTTTAAGGAAGAGTCTGAAAAGAAGAATGACCTCGGGTTGAACTGGTATTGTCATAAGCTCTATCACATTCGGGTGTCGCAAGAGCAAGAGAAAAAGGTGGATCAATAGAGAAAAGCGATGGAACTTTACATACTGACATAAGATTGTCAGAAGGATACAATGGTTGCTATTCTTTGCCCTTTGCGTGTCCATTTTTTTAGCCATTCTGCATTTTTTAATTCTTCTGTTTCCACATTTTCTGCTCTTCTTAACTTTTGCTTGCTTGTTTCCTTAGTGCACAACCATCATCCCCAATGCTACTAAAAGCAACATACAGTTCTAGGCAACCCCCGTCACATGCGTCTAATCAGAATAATTTTAAGTGTATCTTGCTCTCTTTATTAGGCAGAGAAGTGACATCTGCTACACAGAGTATAAAAACTGAGCAAGGCTACCAGTAAATAGCTCCCTTGACACAATTAATTGCAAAGCTGATTATGTATTAATATATACAAATGACAAAGTTAAACACAATGTCAAAAAGCAAGAAATGTAATCAAGAATTTATTATTCTTCCCTTTC
This sequence comes from Lerista edwardsae, assembly GCA_029204185.1. Lineage (NCBI taxonomy): Eukaryota > Metazoa > Chordata > Lepidosauria > Squamata > Scincidae > Lerista > Lerista edwardsae. The sequence goes on along the minus strand of JAJKFI010000018.1, from coordinate 1,711,251 downwards.
TGTTTAACTAGGAAGGCACATGGTCTGTGACTTGGGGGAAGGGTGATGGCTGGAAATAAAGTGCACATCATTTTTGAGTGCCACAAAAGATACTGGGGGTAAATTACATTTAATTAATTGTTACCTAATATAATAGTAGAACTACTATAGTAGAATAGTAGAACTGAAAAGCAGTGTAAGAAACAGATTAATACCTAGACAATTGCCTACATATCAATCTGTTTCTTACACTGCTTTTCGGTGTAAGTATAGGAATTGGATAAAGTATTATGGCATGTGCATCGCTTATAAATGTGTATATATACAGTATATCTCCAGACAGTGACTGAAGTACACCTCTGATAGCATCCAGAGGTCCTATGGACCAGAATAGCGGATTGTTTTATCGTCCAATCTTGGTCCCAATCCCATAGACCCACATGGGTCAAGAACATTCCCCTAAAAAGTACTGGCATCCCCCAGCATCTGCGGGGGATATGTTCCTGGCGCCTCCCATGATTACCGGAAATCAATGACAAAAATGAACCTGATATCTGTGCCGCCACATGCCTATTACCTTTGTTTATCTTCATTACAGTTGCATGAAATGTCTCTTGGTTTAACTAAACAAGCAGGCAGGTAGCCTCTTGAAATTTCTGTATATGTTTTGCTTTAACAGACAAGCAGGCAGGCAGATGCTAGAGCGGAGACTGAACAGTAACAGGAAGTTGTTTGCTTTTTAGTCTCTCTTCTAGCCTGCCTGTTTCCTGTTGGCAGTTAACTTCCTGCTAGCATCGATCTAGTCTTTTCAAGCATTCAGGCTGCCTGCACGTCACTATAAGCTTGAATGACCTGTGGAGCATCACATGCATGTTTACTCACAAGTAGGTGAACACCCCTTGGTTCACTTCAAACGGCAGGCCAAAGGGAACACAAAGCCACCAGAATTGCCCCGATCTGATGAACGTGGACCTCAAATGCTCCAGAAGGCAGCCCCTACCCCATCATACGAAAAAGGATAAAATCAGAAGCTTGAGTGGCTGGTAAAGTGAAACTTTTTAAAAAGTCTCATTAAACTAGGTGGGCCCCGATAGAGTGTCATTTTACAAAGTGAATCCCAGTGCTACAACGTTTGGAAACCACAGCTCTAAACAATGTTAATGGGCATGTGGGGGGTCGTGGGGGGGGCATGGAGACAGGATGGTGGTGACCCTGAAATGCCTCCCTTGCTTGTACTTGTGAAAGCGATAAATTGATGATATGGGATCACCTCCTCATGAATTGGTACAAGACAAGTGCTTATAAGTTCTTTCTTCTTTCGCTTGTCTTGTATTGCATTATATTGTAAGTTGTTTTGGCAGGGATTTTTCTAATTTTATTTATTGTGCAATGTTTTGTATTGTTTGTGCTTAATAAATAGCAGTCATCATATAATCAATTGCACTTTTTCTTTTGTTCACAAGGATTTTCTATTCTGTACACATCCTGGTGTGGAGACTATATGGAATGGAGTTGAAACTGCGGTTGCAATCCTACCCAGCGCTGGGGTAGGAGAGCTGGCCAGCCAGCGCCCTATCCTGCGCCGGGTAGGTGGAGGCTGGAGCCTCCCTGCGGCAAGGGAGCATGCACTCCCTTACCGTAGGGGAGGCTCTGGCCTCCCCTATGTGCTCCTTGGATCTGCGCCCACTCTTTAGTGGGCGCAGATCCGAGGAGACCATGTGGCCTCCCTGAAAGAGACCATATGGCCACCTCCCAAGCCCGCCCATGTCATGCCCAAGTCCCGCCCCGCCTCCCTCCCTCCCTCCAATCCCCTTGCCGCCTTGGCACGGAGCCTCCCTTGCGCTGACTGGCTTTGGTTGGCACAAGAGAGGCTCAACGCAGTCACAGCAGGGCCATGTCACACAGCCCAACAAGAGGCCCAACAAGAGCCAACAGAGGCTCAACACAGTCACCAGTCCTGTTGCCTTAGCGCCAACGCAGGGGTGCCAATCGCGCTCCCGCATCGGCGCTAAGGGCGCAGTGTCAGCGCAACCCTGTTGCGCTGACGCTGCGCAGGGTTTAGGATTGCGCTGTGGGAAGGACAAGTAGAAAAGGAGATGACATTTTGAGATGCAAGGAGCCATTCTTCTCCACTACCTCCTCTTGCAAGCCACATTTGACTGGAAGTTGGCCAACAAGAATGATGTTTGGGGATTGATGTATGATACTAGTTAATTGTTAAAATTTGCAACTTGGCATTTATTAGCTATTAAAGTAACATCAGCTGTTCAAAGTAGTATTTGTGTATTTTTCCGTATTGTGAGTTTTCAAGGCTGCAGACTTCAAGTTGTAAGGCATTGCTGGAGGCTAGATTATTATAACTGCAAATAGAATACATCAGATCACACCAGATTAAAGGGAGAAGAAAACAATTTCTATATATACAGAAGACTGAGCTTGGTGGGAAATCTATAGTAGAGCAATGAAGTGGTTTGTTCGATTTTTTTCTCTCATATACAGACAATCACTTTTGCACCACATATAGGAAGTCATTATTATAGTTATTCTATTTATGGAGAAATGTGTAGCTAAAATGTAGAAAAATTATTGTTCTGCATATCCTCAATCTTTTTATTGAAGAAACAAATCACACACTAAATTACATCTGATTTGCATGAAATGTTGCACGCACCTAGATTCTCGGCATGAGCTCGGGAAAAGACATTGTTTTAATTCCATAGCCCTTTATAGTTGATAGTTTTATTAAATTTTCTCATGCTATAATTCTTCCTGTGTTTCTATTACATTCAAGGAACCCTCCTGGGTATAATTTAACATCTGCACAATGCCACTGCTGGTAATGAAAGACTAATATGTACTGCCCAGACTGAGAGTGGAAAGAAGGGGTGTGCTGCTTCCATTGGTGGTGTGACTGCATAGTTTTTGACAGGAGAAGGATTAGAGAAAGAAAAGACCTGTTTTCATTGCTAAATTTGGAGACTTGTATGTGCTTTGCCTTTCTCTTTGTGGTCTTTCCCAAATTACTATATATATATTGTGATTTCAGAGATGCCACGAAGTTGTTGCCCTTGCAGATGCTTTGCAATGTCTCTCTTGAGGGAAAGAAAGGGTTACTCTGCCCATGCGTAGAAGAAAGTATTTCTCCTGCATTTCCTTACTTTCAGAATATCCATGTACATGATGCTTTACACAAAAGAGTCACAAGGAAGACATCAGAAGAAGTAGGGAGGTATATGAAAAGAAGAAGTGGGTGCAGAAGAAAACTGTGGAAGAAAATGCAATTGTTACTTATCAAGTACACATTGGTAGGGCGCTAGAAGTTTCAAAAAAAAATGTGGGTCTTGAATTTGCTCTTCCATCTTCTTTCACAGAGGCCAGAACAGAGTGATGTACAGTTTTCTTGAGGCATAGTGATTTGTATTATGGGTCTACTTTCCTCAGACTTATGCCAGTCATTTTGATGGTGTGTCTGAAGAGAGGAAAGGGGCAGAGTGACCTGGGAAAGAGGGGATAGGAGCAGTGGTGTCATCTAAATGATTTAAGAACAGGTACTCACTTTTGATTGGCACGTGTTGGGACCCGCCCACCGGAAGTGACGTCATAAGCCAGAAGTGATGTCATGGCAGGAAGTGACATGAAAAAGCCCTTTTTGAGGCCTCAGATGATTTTAAACTGACCCAACAGTTGCAACAGTATTCCACAGCACCCCCAGAACTTGTTAAGGAGGCCTGGCATCATATTAAAACCCCAGAGCAACTCATTTTTCAATGGCAAGGAAAGGAAAGGCTCCGCTCGCTGCCTGCCTGCCTGCCTGGCTGGCTCTGAGAACATGCAGGCAACTCAAACATGCAGGAAATTCAAACGTTGCAGAGGGCGGAGTCGACGAGTGGGCGGGCGAATGGGCGGGGCCAGCTGTAATCCTAGAAACCGGTACTCGCGTACCCCTGCGTACCCCCTGCATGACATCACTGGATAGGAGGATGAACGGTATGCCAGTGCCTCCAAGACCTACCCCTCCCTGCCCGCTGTCCTATCCCTCCCCACTAGTGACACACTTCTGCCACCAACGTAACAGCACCTATGGGGGCCTCTGGATAGTGGCATCACTAGGGAGGTGTGGAGGGTGCGAACTACACCAGGTGACACACTCCGGGGTGGTGGTGACACCACTCTGGCCAACATGGTGAAAACCTTGATATTTTCGAAGAATACTATTGTGTTATATATCATTCGATGTGGAAGTTAATCCAAAACACAGTGAGTCAAACCACATTGAATACCTTTTGATAACTTTTCTACCAAAAGTTATAGCCGAATAGACAAAGAAAACAACTACCTTATGTAACAAAAAGTGGATTTCCTTAACTCAAAACTGATCAATGAGATTAATTGCTCCAAAAGTCAATGGGGTATTATTAAGACACAGCAGGGAACTAAGATGGTATTAGTATGACAATGCAATCCTAACTAGGGCAGGGGCAGGCAAGCCAGGTGGCCTGGGCTACATGCTAACAGTGGAAGGCAGCTGGAGCTCACCATGGAGCAATTAAATGTTCTCTTACCCTTGGGTAAACCCCAGGCAGCCCAGCGGAGCTGCTTGGACTTGCGCCTGCTAAGTAGCAGGCGCAAGTCCAAGCAACCTCAAGCGGCCTGGAGCAGGGCTGTGTGGCCTGGGGCTGGGACTCCTCTCCCCAGGGCCACCCCACCCACGAGGCTGCCCTCCCTCCGTCCTCCCTCCACCCTGTTCTGCTGTCCCTAGCCCCCTCTAAAAAGCCACATGCTGGCGTGGTGGCAGCTCACCTGTTGCCACCTGCGGCTTTGCTGGCTTGGCGCCCGTCCTTGCACCATCCCAGTGCGGCCTTGGCTGGGGCAAACATGCCTTAAGGTGCATTTGTTTCAGCCTGAGTCAGCACTCATTCCCATGTATCAGAGTAAACACTCGAAGTTAATACTAGAACTCCTATTCCTATTCCGTTGTATGAATGACATCAGGTTGGTTTTTGTTGGTTACTGATTGGTACTGTTATATATTTAAATGAAGTTAATGCGGGCTGCATCCACCCTAGTGATGTCATGGCACTTAGACTATGCATATATTTGGGATTTATTCTGTATGGGCTGGTACGGGAGGAGGTCTATCATGGGGGTGACCTAAAGAGCTTTCATGCTGGCAGAGGCGGATCTAAGGGGGGGGCAAAGCTCTAAGTTTTGCAAGAAGCCTTACCTTGCAGTGGAAAACACTCCTCTCCTGCACTGTTCTAGCCAATCCTCACAGGGAACAGCAACATCTTGGCGTTGCTTACTGGCTACAGCAGCAAGGGAGAGGAGGGATTTACATGACAGGGTAAGGCTTCTTGCAAAACTTACAGATTTGCCCCCCCCTTAGATCCGCCTCTGCATGCTGGGTGACACAAACCCTAGAGCCACCATTGCCACTGCCTCTGGAGCCACCATTGCCCAGGCTGCGCTGCATGGTTTACTGCACTGCTGCCCATTAGCAGCAGCAGTTTGGATGCGGACAATGGCAACCCTGTTTTTGTTCTGCCGTAAAGGGCCTTGCACGGTTGGAATGCCAGTTCTGGCAATGCAAAGCCTCAAGAGGATTGAGACCTCGGTATCATAGCCCTGCAGTCTTCAAAGTGCTTAAGTTTGAGTAGTATGCTTAGCTTTAAGCGATGGTTTGAATTTGAAATGGGAGAAAGGAGGCCGCCATTAAATAATACAATTATTCTAAAATTAAATGAGTCCCTGACCCTTGGTGATATCCCTCTTATGACCGTATTTGTGAATGAAAGCCACAAAATGTTGCCATTAGTTAACAGCTTGTGAAAAGGAAATAAAAAGGAATTACTCCAGCCCAGGACTTCTGTTTCCATCCTGTCGTTTTGCATGGAAAATGCAATTTGAATTCAATTTTAATATAACCTTCCCACGCCGTCTTTAAAGCTGCTACAATCTACCTCCTAAATGATCTGACTTCTAAAGGTGGGTGAACTATTCCCTCTGAGAACAATGACATTTAAGACAATGGCGCAAAGCTTTGACAATTGGGACAATTTTTTTTCCTAAAGAAACATTTTGTATACTAATGGCATTTCTGAGGAAAAGACCAGACTCTTCATTACCAGTCGTAGCATTAGCAGGTACTTATGACAGCCTAATTTTCCACAGATAATCTTTACACTAAAAGAATGAAGATCAGTAAGATGTCACTTGAGTGCTAAGATAATAGAACAAGTTACAATTTAAAGTGGAAAATCTCGTGGAAATAAAGTCTGAGGGTGCACATGAATTATTCACCCAGGTTTCAATAACCTAGGCCTACAAATGGTGTTTTGTGTTTTGCTCTGCATTCTTTTGCTGCTTTTATAACAATATATGCCACTTCCCTGCTATTTCACAACACCCTCCATATTCTTGTTTCGTGTAATCAAATAATAACTTATATATCACTTTTCAACAAAGAAGTTCACAAAGTGGTTTTCATAGCAAGATAAATGAAGGCATGATGTCTTGTCTCCCATTTTTTTTTAAAAGACACCTAAGAGAGACTAGCAATCAGCCGCTGGAAAAGGTGTTATGCCAGGCTGAACAGAGATAGTTACTTCCCCCCTGTAAAATATAAGAAATTGCTGAACTTGCAAGGGCAGCTTGGACTTCTGCAGTGATCTTTGCTAAGGAAGAACATTAGATATGGAAGTCTGAACTCAGTTGTTCCAAAACTTTTTCGACTGGCAGCTCCCTTGACCTACTGTACCCATTAGGGGCACAATTCTGTTCATTGTATAGGATGGCAAGTTTTTGTGAGGATTCCTAGCTGCTTTCTCTGGCTCCTCGGGGAGCCAAGGCTCAGTTTGGGAACGACTGACATAATTCCAGGGGCGTAGCTGAAGACAGCACGGTTTAGGCGGCAACAAGCTAAGCTTGACACTAGTGGCCAAAATGGTGACAATCTTGACATGTATGAATAATACCATCATGTTTTATAGCACTGGAAATGTAACTTAATGCAGAAAGCAGTGAAACAGCCCAGAGTGTAATATCTTTACTCTAGCAACTGTTATGGCCAAAAAACCTGAAAAACATAACCGTCCTGTAAAAATTGCTGGTTTAGATAATTTTTTTAAGTGGACAAGAGGAATGGAGGAACCACACACACCATGCTGAGCTCTATGGAGGAAGGATTGTATAAAAATGTGGAAGATGAATGAATGAATAATTTTGTTGTATGGGTAGATGTTATCATACATGTATGATGTTATCATATCATACAAATGACCTACCTATGCAACTGTTAGAGGGTGACGGTATGCTTGGGGCAGCGGGAGGGGGCACACTGCTTTCCCCCTATTTTTCACCTTTTTAAAAAGCCCAGGCATGCTGTCACTTCCTGTTGTGACATCACTTCCAGGGCATCGTTTTGCCTCAGGCTACACTTTCCTTAGCTATGCCTCTGCATAATTCATCTGCATTCTGTTGCAAATCCGATAGACCCATATGCAGTGTTCCTGCTAGGGTGTGCACATTTGCACAATTCCCAAATTGAGCTGAGTCCATGCAGCATGGAGCTTGGCAAGTTTGGTGGTGACATGATGATGTCATTGTCCAACATCCAGAGGCAGCATTGCAACAAGTTGTGACACTGCAAAGCTGCTGAAGGGGTCCACATGCCAGTGCAGACCCCTGAGTGGGAACGTTGCTCATATAATCAGTTCTAATCTACCACCAAATAGTAGGATACTGAAAACGTCATCCCATCCCTTAATTACAGTAAGTCTCAAAATTCAGACCACATGAATAGAACCAAAAACCACTCCAAAATGCCTGTAAGGCAGATAGCTTGAAATGACTCAAGCCAAAATGCCAAGCTAAATATAGATCATTCCATTAATGACTTGTGATGTTAAATAATGTAGAGTTCTGTTTTGTATGCCCCAACGGGTTTGGGCCTGCCAAGTGATGCCTTTTCTTTCCATTGTTATGATTAAAATTTTGCTTGGCAGATGCAAGTTACAATTCAGCCTGAAATTATTGTGAATGAGTTAAAAATTCAGTACAAATATATATTTCAGAGTATTAGAATTGAACTTCACCACAATAGTAAAGACATTACTGTGAGCCCTTTTGGGGCGAGGAGCAATTTAACTTTATGATTATCATTATTATTTTCCTGTAAACTGCTTTGTAAACTTAGTGTTGAAAAGCAATATATAAATACGGTTCATACGGTTGATTATTGTACTTTAAATGCAAAGATTGCATGGACTTCATACAGACGGTGTAATAGCTCAGCGGCTTAAAAAACAAAACAAGAATCCACCAAAAAAGAGAGAGAGATAAAAGTACACACATAAATGCCAGCTATAAGTTCCCAATCTTATAAATATTCTGAAGCTGTACAAGTCCCGTCACTTTGCACACTATTCTTAGGGGAGTTTTAATCAGCACATGTTGTGCAGTGGCCCATACAAAATGCATTTAGCCTAGGGATTATTCACCTGACCAAGCCTTTTCTGTTGACATTCTCTCCCGCACAGTGATACCGTGCAAAGAAGGGAAGATACAATCATCTAATGATATCAAAGCAATCAAACCGGAATTGCGCTGAATTTTAGGGATACTGACTGTAAACTGCTTGAAGCCATGTAAATTAATGGATAGAAAAGTGAACTAGCTATAGCAACAACCACCTCGGTGACTGCAGAAGTGAGCCACATGAACCAAAGTCTCCCAACCTGCTCTCGTACCTGCCAAGTTCTGAAAATTCACCAGAAGATGAATTAGGCCCATGCCCTGATAATGAAATACACCAACCCTCCCCTCTCAGCGCTGTGCTCCTCATTGCTCCTATTTTACCCATTAGTAAAATGAAGACAAGGCAACCAGGCTATTGCAAATGCATGTGTGAAAAAGTGTGTGTGGGGGAATTCAACTACTGTATTAAAGACTCAAACGTGTATTCTTACACATCATTTATATTATTGTTTTTAAATTATGATTTAGGCATGTTGGCAAAAGAACCCAATAAGAAGCTAATTATGAGCTAGATATTTTTGCCTATACACATTGTATATAGCAAGATCTTGCAATACCTGCTTGCAGAATTTTGAATCAGGGCTGTCTAGCTGCAATTTTAAGGCTTAACATGTAAAACTTAAGGCTGCAATTTTATGCACACTTTCCTGAAAGCAAGCCCAAAGGAATACAGTGGGACTTGGCATGCGAGTAGGCATGGATAGGCATGCACTGTTGGAGCCCAAGCCATGTCTATTCAGAAGTAAGTCCCATTACAGTCAATAGGACTTACTCAGTGATGGCATGCTGGCGGAATGGGCCGGTACGCTGTACCGCTTCCTCCCGAGGGGTTGGCAGCGAAGGGCGCCATTGCGTGGCAGAAGCCGTGCGTCTTTGCGCCCTCCCGCCTGCCCCTGCACTCAGTTCTCTCTGAAATGGAGCGATTCCGGGTGCAGGGAGGCGTGGCCGGGCTCCGCCATCGGGTCGGAGAGCTGCCAATCATCTGGGCGTTCCGGTTCTTGGCACGCCTGGATGACATCACTGGACTTACTCCCAGGTAAGCATAAAGTCAGGGTGACCAGATACCAACTGGGACATAGTGCCTGTATCTTTAACCATGGTATAGAAGTAGGGAATTTTGGCAGGTGCAGCTCAAAATGGAAGGCTTTAAAAAGCTGCCCCTGCTAACATTCCCTCTTCTATACTGTTCAATGGTTAAAGATTTTCAGTGGTTAAAGATGTAGGTGCTCTGTCCTTCATTGTATCCGGTCACCCTGAGTAAAACAAAATAGCAAGCTCTGCAGCACCCAGCTTGCAGAGAAACAGAATTGTTTGTTTTACTTTACAAGCTGAGCCGAGCACTTAAATCCAGGGCTGAATTATTTTAATTATTCAATTAAAGGAAGCCACAACTGTCCAGAACAAAGGCAAAGCTTACCAACTTTAAATTGGGTGTCTCCTGACTTGCCAGGTGTCCCTTATTATAAGGGACTTCCCATATTTAAGATTTAAAAATCGTGTCCTGTATCAATGTTGAACTGGACTTAAAAAATCCCATTCTAAAATTCTGCTGCTGTTGCTGCTTGCTGCTGCCTCACCACAGCTAACTGCATAATTTTTATATTATTTCTGGTAACCATGGGGTGGTTTGATAGGAAGGAGTATCCCGATACCTGTGTGTACCTTCTTGTCATTTTGAAAACCTGGCAAGTCAACTCCTGCATGTGGCAGTGTCGCTGCGCCTGCAAGATTCAAAAGATTCCGGAGCCCCTTTGTCTCAAGGGAGAGAGGTGGAAGCCCTTTAAGATCTTGTAAAGCTCACCTACCAGGTGTTGCTTCTCATTCCACTGGGTTGTATCTACAGCGGTGGTATTCAATTTTTTTTGACCAAGACCCACTCTTTCTTTAGAATGGCATTCATGTGGGGACCCAATGCTGTCGTTAACCTGGAAGTGATGTTGTGGCAGGAAGTGACATCATCAAGCAGGAAGTGCTATCATTGTAACATAACAAAATGACACTCCTGAAATGTAAATTGACATTCTTGGACTGCAGCAATTGTACAACCATGAAACATCCCTGACAGAAAGCAAGATGAGGACAAAATATTATATAAAAGCACTGAACTAAGAACAAAATTTTAAACTCATGAACATTCAAACTGTTAACACTCACAAAAGGAAAATAACAAGAGTAAGGTCTGCAGTTTCCAAGATGGCGGCTCCCAGCTTTCCGCAACCCACCAAGTGGGTACTGACCCACAGTATGAATAACACTGATCTACAGTATATCAGGCCTGTTCTTGTTTTTTCAGACTGTAGGAGATGGCACGCAAGGTTTATTTTCATGCACCTCTGTGAGGAACAAATCCATGGTTGGGAATTGCTGCAATGTTCATTAGTGTTTGCCTGACTTGCAAGCAGACCTATTTTGGAAATGGAGGGCCTTTGCAGGAAGCGGCTCCGGAATGACTCTCTTATTTCAGGACAATCGATGCCCATCTCTTCAGGGAGCAGGAATAAACGAGAAACCTTCATGCTGCCTAATTTTTCAAAGCAGTATTAAAGTACTGTATGTTTCTTAATCTTGACATGCTTTTGTCATGAAAGAAATGATGATGGAAAGGGTGGAACAGCACAATGGACATTGATTCTTGTAGAAAATGCTGGTTGGGGATGATGTGAGGCAGGATAGAGGGACACCTACTGGGATATTATTGGATCAAATGGATTGCACATGGATTAATACAAAGATGATCCTGTCTGACTAATCTGATAGCATTTTTATTTTTAGGCAAGAGGACAAAAGAGCAAACAGGAGGGGGCTGCAAATTTTATTTACCTAGACAGTGTGATGTTTTCATGGTAGTGGTACATTAAAAAAGGCTAATCGGCAGGGACAGCTATATGGGACAGAAGGTGAAAATGCTTGAATGGATCACGAAGTGGCTTAGATATTGATCACAGAGAGCGCTGGTGGGTGAAAAAGCTTCAGTGCAGATTTAGGTAACAACACAGTGAACGAATGAGAATTGAGCCATGGTTTGTTCCTTTTGTTGTACATGTAAGATCTGGGAAGCCAGGAAGCAATTTAGTGCCATTAAAAAATCATTGTTGTATAGGCCAGCAGAAACATGTTGTTGAATGAATATTGCTGAATGCAAGTGAATGAAGAGATTGTTGAATTCACATGATTTACAGTCCAATCCTTCATTTACTCAGTGAGTCCCACTGGAAAATTTGAGGGTCGTATTTGCACACATTTAAAAGGTTCTCCAAAGTTTGAGCCTTCTGTAAACCATCAAACTGATCTTTCACAAAGACTCAGATATGCCCACAAATGGTGGAACTGTTCTTATTTGGAATCTCCTTCAGAGACTTGAGGTCCTGAGTGGATGTGAATGGCAGCACAACCTGTGTCAGAACACACATTGTGTCAAATGTGTGTTTCATGCACAGAGGGCGCAGGTGGAAAGGATGTTTACCAACAATCCTTTCCCTTCCTCTCTTTCCCCCGGAAATGTCGTCCACCAAAATACTTGCCTTCCAATAGGGCTTACCATCAATCTTGCAGTCCCACTGCAAGATATGCACCTGGGAAAATGGACTTGCAGAGTGGTTTCTTCTCAGTTGAATAAGCCATATCCCACCCACTTTATATCTGATTATGGCTGCTATATATTGGGTTCCATGCAATAGAAACTCAGACAAGGCTTGAACGTTTATTGCAACAGGCAACAGTTAGACCTGAACTGAAGGGCAAGACCCCAACCCCAGTATAATGTTAACTCCACCCCCAGTTTTCCCAAGATTCATATGCTCAGGACTCCTGTTTGGAGGGTGATTAGCTCAACCCCTCCAGTTCTCTTGCAGGGCTTAACCCCAGGCTATTCTCCTGTGTACATAACAATGGCAATCTGTATATGCCAATTGTGGGTCTGCTGCCATCTCTTCTAGTACAGAAGAGTCTGTAACTCACTAGCAGAGACAATGCTCAGAAGGTCCCAGGATCCATTCCTAGCTTCTCCAATTAGGGCTAAATAAGACTCGAGTCTGCAGGGGCGGACCTAGTCAAAATGGCGCCCGGGGCACCCAATAGAAGTGCGCCTCCATGGGAGCCTAGGTCTACCCACCAGAAGCAGCCCTGGGTAGACCTAGGCTAGACCTAGGCATTAGAAACGACCGTGGGTAGACCTGGGCTCCCCTCAAGGGAGCCCAGGTCTACTCATGGCTTGTCCCAATGGGTAGACCTGGGCTCCGGAGCCCAGGTCTACCCGCGCAATGCTGTGGGGGCACTGGCGCCCAGGGCTCGTGCCCCCCTGCCCCCTAGATCCGCCACTGCGAGTCTGAAACACATGGAGAGCTACTGCCAGTCAACTTAAGACAAAATTTATTGACTTAGATGAACAAAGAGTCTGACTCTATACAAGCCAGTTTCTTAGGTACTGTTTATACCTTGAGGATCAAGTTCCGAAAGAAAGGTTTAGGGCCCAATCCTAGCCAGCTTTCCAGTACTGATGCAGCCGCAAGGCAGCCTCGAGGTAAGGGAACAAACAATCCCTTATCTTGAGAATGGTTCCGTGATTTTTCCCCCACTGCAAGATGCAGTGCATGCCCTGTTGGCACAGCTGGAAAGTTGGATAGGATTGGGCCCTTATACCTGAACAAGTCCCATCAACCCTTTCTATCAGCACTGAGTGTTAAATAGATGAAGTGTTTTGAATAGGAACCTAATACATACTGATACTCCTCACAGAGATGCATGGCATTCATCTTGTAGTCTCTTGTCTTTCAAACATGCAGAGTCCAGGCATTAGTAGTCTGAACGACTGCTTGACCCGGCAGTGACATCTGCAAATGCATCACCTGTCAATCTAACAAACTGCTTGAGATTCTGGTTTAAATTTCAACCCTAGAATCAGCCAGGATTCTTCATTTGCCACAAATGAACAAGCACTGTGGGCATCCAAAACCTGGAGAAATAACTCTTTGATACCTGCAATGCAGTCTCTTCTTGATTCCTCTCAATGAATGCACAACTGGGTGACGCTCTGCCAGACTTAGAAAATGAAATGCACACAGCAGCATGAGCAGATTGACACCTGATCCAGTCTTTTCAACATGGAGTGGATGTTCCTGTACAGCAAATTATTTTTACATAAGTAATTAATAATGGAGAAACAATACAGTGTCAGAGAGCATCCCGGGGGAGAAATTGTCAGCCTATTTATTCATTTATTCTTTTCTAAGCAAATTGATGGGAGAGTCTGATGTCTTTCCGGATTCTACACAGATGATGGAATGGCAAACAAGTTGCATTTAAATAATGGGCAAATCTACCAATTAGTCAAAGCCTAATCTTTATGCCTTAAAAATGATGAAGTGCACTTAATGCGGCCTTTGCCAGTTTGAAGTGAGCTTAAAAAAATCTTGGCAAAAAGCAAAGACATTGATCTAAAATTTTAGTCACAGATTCAATAGTACATTAATCTAGGGGGGGGGGCCTTGACTGCGACTGCGACTGTCACAGGGATTTATTAATCGAAGTTTAATGCGATGTCACCAATTGTCTGTGCTCATCTAATAAGCTTCTGTCTGAATCCTGAAAAGATCCAAAATAGCTTCATTTCATTTTACCACTGGTGGTATACTTTTAAGAAATTGGAATCTGCAATATACCTGTTTGCAGAGTCAAAGCCAGGTTTTAGACAATATGTTGGGATGCTATTATGGTTAATATGAGAAAGGAAGAGGTATAAGATTAAGGGCACAATCCTAACCGACTTTCCAGTACTGGGGTCAGGGCAATGCAGCTCTGAGGTGACGGAACAAACACTCCCTTACCACGGTAGTTAGGCATTTCAGGATTCGGCCCTGAAAGTGTCCAACAAGAAATGGGCTGCAGTCACCATTCACTGGGTAATCTGTCAAAGCATAATTTCTGGCCTCAGTATCTGTTGTTTAAGCTTCTGAGCCAATTGGGATGTTCACAAACAAGCCGTAACACCTCAGCTGCTGAGCCAATGGGAAAGCTCATTGCAGTACTCTGAAGCTGGGGCTTTCATAACCAATAGCAAGCCTTGTTCCTGCTTGGGTAGCTTGATTGGCAATTAGGAATTTGAAAGAGGTGCAGGCTCCCAAAGCAGTCTTCTCATGTATTTTGTGTACTCCTCATTGGTGCTTTGCCTCCTTAAATTTCAAGCATTCCTGAAATTTGACTCATGATGGTTAGCTTGAAGATCCACCAGGGGGTCATACGTCTTTGATATTTAAGCCTTTTTTATTGCACGTATTCTGGGTGCACAGATCAGCAAAGGTCTTAAAAAGGCTTCCAGGCACATGCAGCTGCACACAGGCGCTTTGTGTAACGCAGCTCGCTGATCATGCAGAATTCCCACCTGCATGGAGACCCTACATCTACTGGGCACACCAGTTCTTCCACTGAATGCAGGTCGTTTGGAAGAGGGGAGTGGGGGAACACTCCCACTTCCCCTCTGTGCTTTCAGATATAGAGCGCAATCCCAACTGGAGTTAGGCTGGCATCAGCGAAGCCAGCAACGTTTGGCCGGCACTAGGGCCACCGTAAAGCATGTTTGGATCACTCTCGGAGTCAGGGAGGACGGCTCATGTCTCTGGGCTGGCCTCTCTGACTCCAAGAGTGGTCCAAACATACTTGACGGTGGCCCTTGTGCTGGCCAACCTTTGCTGGCTTCGCTGATGCTGGCCTAACTCCAGGTTAGGACTGCGCCCACAGTCTTCTTTTTTCTACTACGCTTGTGTAGATCATTGTGTCAATTTTTTCTTTCTTCCTGGCCTGTGGATTCTGGTTTTGAGCTATAAAACTGATATCTTGAAAGACAGCTTCAGCAACTTTGAACTCAGAAACGTTGTTTCTTAGAGTCAACTCAGACCTTCACCTTTAGGTCAGGAGGCTGTAGCTAATAATCAGCCAAGTCCTTAACGCACTCTAATGTGGCAATTACTATAAAATAAAAGACTTGGTGATTTTTTTTTTCTTCCTCACCCAGATGGAGAAAATGTAATTAGCCGATCTTATAATGAAGAAAAACCAGGCTATGACAACATTTTTGAGCACGGATGCTGAGTCATCTACTCTTACACCTGAATACGCAGATGGCAAGCAACTCGTGTTGGCAGGTGCACCATGCTTCACAAGAAGACCGTATCAAAGTTCCAGTAGTCAGCATTGCTTACTTATTCACTCCAGAGATAAAAGGGCAAATCAAGGAAAAATAAATGCCAAATCAGACTCTTCAAAGAGCTATTAAACTGTAAACATCTTCAGTGAAGTGTGACAAGTATGCGTCTCGAGGGTAATCCGTGTATTCACTCTCAGAGATGACCAAATGTTTACAGAGTGATGCTACTGCAAATCATACCTAGTGTGATGTCACAACTTACAGACAAGGGGCAAAGAGTTGTTGAAAGAAGTGGTAGGAAGGTACAGGATTGCTTCTGATCTCAGAAACACACAAAAAAGCCCCACAAATCTGCCTTCCTATTAAAGTTGAACAAGAAAGTATATGAACAAACAGATGAAATTTAGATGTTAGTTTACAGCCTAATCCTATGCATGCTTACTCAGAAGAAAGTCCCAGTGAGTTCAATGGGATTAAGGGGCAAATCCAATGCAAACCAAGCACCCAGGGTTATAGCAGTGCTGAAATTGTTGCCACTGTACCCAGAGGTCTCCTTGGGGTAAGGGAACAATAGTAGCCCCAGTGGGTCTACTCAGATCTGCGCCCACTATTGAGTGGGCACAGAACCAAAGGGACCCATGTTCTGTTTCCCGGCTCAGGATGGGGCAAAGGATTTGGCAACAGAGTCTACTTCTGACTCCACCCCTCTTCTGGCCCTGGCCCGCTTTGTGATCCACCCACCCTACGTCCAGTTCTGCCCCTTTCTGCCTCCACTGTCTTTGCGGCACTGAGGTCCAGCTTTATGACACTCTTTACAACACCCAGAGCTGGCTGTAAGGCTACATTGTGGGTGGTAAACCCCATTGGATTGAGTTGCCTGATCCCAATCCTATGGTTTTCCCTCTGGCCAATGCAGCCGCACCAAAAAGGCCCACATTGCATTCTATGGTGGTGTTATGATCAAACAGCCTGCAGGGGTTAAGTAAAATTATGTTCTACTTACCTCCTGGTAGGCTGCCTGATCTCCAATGAGTCTCCTTGGATATATGCCACCTATTTGCTGGTGTATGTCCAAAGAGAGTAAAAGGGCAGGGAAGTTTAAAACAGGGGGGATAAGTTCCAGTGTGTGCCATTGTCACTGGATCCATCTTGTGCCTTTTCCCCTCCACTGGCTTCTGCCCCTCCCTGCCCAGAAATACCCCCAGTCCTCCCATTTCCTTCCACTCTCTGCACTCAGCCTGCCCATGCCTTTGACTTACTGACCCTGGGAGGTCTAGGGAAGCTTCGGCTACCACTTGCCATTTCTAGCAGAACCTGTTTGCACATTAGACAGTGTGGCATTTTGTGATTCTAGAGGGTAGAGTGCTCAATGTTAGGACTGGGCTGCTAGATGGACAGGTTGGGCTGCCCAATCACTACGTGCATGCCAATCTCAATATTCCGGACTTGGAGGAATTTCCCTAGTCTATAGATCAGTGGTATTCAAACTTTTTAGACTGGGACCCACTTTTTAGAATGGCACTCGTGTCGGGACCCACCAGAAGTGATGTCATTAACCTGAAAGTGATGTTGTGGCAGGAAGAGACATCATCAAGCAGGAAGTGCTGTCATTGTAACATAATAAAATGACACACCTGAAATGTAAATTAGCATTATTGGACTGCAGCAATTGTACAACCATGACAATATGACAATATGCAAGATTAGGACAAAATATTATGTAAAAGCACTGAACTAAAATATTTTTTTTAAACCTAATTTGAAAATTCAAACTGTTAACATTCACAAAAGGAATATAACAAGAGTAAGGTCTGCAGTTTTCAAGATGGCTGCTCCCAGTTTTTCACGACCCACCTGACATCAGGTCGCGACCCACCAAGTGGGTCCCGACCCACAGTTTGAATAACACTGCTATGGATACATGTGGAATTTCAAAGGCTTCTTGGAAGCAGCTTTTTAGACTGCTGAACCTGCACAGAGGCTTCTGGAGAGTTTCCAAAAATACAGATAAATGGACAAAACACAGGGGAAAACAGGGCATTCGTTCCAAACCTGGAAATACCAGAGATTGACTCTGGAGATTCCTTCTGCATGGAAAGTGTATGTGCTCTGTATAGGAACATAGGAGGAGCCCACTAGAGCATTCTAAAGGCCCATCTACTACATCTTCGTGTCTTCCACAGTGGCTCACCTGATGCCTCTGGGAGCACACAAGACATCAAGATACTTGTGTGCTGTTGCTGCTCCCTTGCATCTGGTACTCAAAGATAGGCTACCTCTAAAACTCCAATATTACATGCAGCCATCATGACTAGTAACCTATTATGGACTTTCCTTCCATAAATCTATCTAATCCCCTTTTAAAGGCATCTAGGCCAGGTGCCATCACAGCACCCTGTGGCAGGAGCTTCCACAGATTACTTATGCTGTGGATAAAGAATGTGCTCTCGTTTGTTCTTTACCATTGAGGTATGGCCCCTCCCTGAGCCATGAAGTGCTCACAAACAAAAAGTCTGTGCTTTGATGTTAATATTTACCATGACATTCAAGACCTTATTTCTGATAAAGTGCAAATATTTCCACATTTCAACAAATGTTAGCAGCAAAACAGACGCTGAGGGTAAATTTATGGAACAAATTATTCATGAGAAAGTTATTTTTCTTTTAGCAGAGATAAATACAGGTGTGTTTTTTTTAAAACTTCTTTCCTTAGGTAAAATTATTCCTGATAGCACAAATGACCCTAAGAAGCACAGTTGCCAAAGTGAGAACTAGATGCCTAAGCAGACTGTTTAAAAATTGTCAAAAGCATTCCCAGAATTAAAAGTTTGTTATAGCATGCAAGTATTTGTTGCTAAGCACCGTGAATCCCTCCTGGTTCAGAAGCCAGATTTCAGCAGCCAAACACCAGTGCCCTATTTGTAGTGTCACCTAATTCTGATTGTGAACTACAGCATTTTTAATATTTCATTGTGCTTTTCACCAGGAATTCATTGCCATTGATGACATAAGGTTGCCTCTTCTTCTATTCTAGAGTGTTTCAAGGATCAAAACAGACCAATGTTAATTATGTATAGACTTATCTGAATATAAGAACATAAGAAGAGTCCCACTGGATCAGGCCAAAGGGCCATCTAGTCCAGCTTCCTGTGGGCCACAGTGGCCCACCAGATGCCTCAGGGAGCACACAAGTTCCTACCTGAGTAAAAAACACCATCTGGTTTTCTTGTTGAGGCTGTAGTTTTCTGCACTATCTTCTTGCACAACCTTCTGCTTCTGTATGGGATGGAACCGTCTCGCCTTCACTGCTTTGCATCCACCAAGCTCTGCGAAGTTGACCCATGATTGGAGAATCAGCAGGGAATCTGATGCTGAATGCAGCACGACTGAACCACTTTCCACCTGATAATAAGAAAAAAAGGTTTGCAGAGTTAAAAATAATAATAAAGAAACATGATAGGGAAATGAACACACATTTAACAACACTTCTGTTTTGTCTGCTTATTAGAGAACACACTTGATTAATATTTAAAATATTTTTAATATTTAATAATATATGAAGAACATTTACAATGGTTACACTGTATATCGGAATATACAATAAGTACATAGGAATATACAAAGAAGTATTTATAAAAAAATACATGTTTATAATAAGAACTATTTTCATTCTTAAAGGTAGGAAAGGATGATGAAACAGAAGAACGTTCAGCCAAACTACAGGCAAGCAAATGCAGCTCCTGTTTTTATATTTGCTTACAGCCGTTGCAAAAGTTATGGTGCCTGTTTGTTTTTCCCCCAAGCTCCTTCTTGAAATATGTGTCCATGTTTGAAATTGGCATTGAGGGCGATGCAACCTTTTCCTGTCCCAACCAAGAGAAAACCACTTTTCATTCAATCATCACAGAAATGTGTAAAGATGTAATTAGCAACACAAAATATATAATGGCAACGCAGATATTGAGTTGGGTCAGTTTTTGTATGCATATCATACTTTTTGTGTGAGCCAACATCTCAAAGACGTTAACCATGGCAATATCTGAGATCTTTGTAGGTTGGAAATGACTATTATTCAGAGTTATTGCCAAAGACAACCTCTGTGAGCTTCCAGATCACATTATGATCTGGGACAGCTCCTGTGAGCATGAAATAGTCTCCCTGTGGAATATCTGAATCAGCCCTCAGTTAACTTGTCATCAAACATTTACAATGTCTCATCCCAAATATAGGTCTTTTCATTGAAAATTTATATTATATCTAAAGATTGTCACGTAGTAATTTATCACATATTTGTATGTATGTATGTATGTATGTATGTATGTATGTATGTATGTATGTATGTATGTAT
>JAJKFI010000018.1:1660601-1679302 GCA_029204185.1 Lerista edwardsae | reverse complement strand
TCCTTCCTTCCTTCCTTCCTTCCTTCCTTCCTTCCTTCCTTCCTTCCTTCCTTCCTAGATATCTAGTAGAATGGTGTAATGCTTGTTTAATATTTTTTTTGTTTTATGATTATGAATGTATTGTATAATGTGTGGAGTGTTGTTGTTTTGTGTTACATGCTGGTCAATGACCGTATTGATAATAAACTAAAACTAAACTTGGGTGCCATCACCACAACTTGTACTGGTCTGGCCAGGTGGGCACTCTGGTGGGGGTGGGTCCCCATCCAGTGCCCAACTCAAGACGTAAGTTCCATTGCCTTCAACGAGGCTTACTCTCAGGAAAGTGTGCATAAGATTGCAGCCTTGTTTTTAAAGTTCCACTTCTGCTTTTACATTTCTCTGCCTCTCTTGCTTCTATTATGAGTAATTTGGAGACATTTCTTCCTACATAAACTGATACAAGGGGTAAACTATACATTACATGCATCAATTGCTTGGCAGTTGCATTCTTGTTTTTTACTCTTGTAAATAGCAGCTGTTAGGGGCCTGAATCGGATCAGGCCACAACGGGGTGGGTGGGTGTTTTTATCTTTTTTTCCTCTTTACGGCTCAAATTGGATTGCGACTCTTCTTGCAATTGCCATTTGCCCTGAGAGGGGAGCTCCAACTGGTGCCATTTTGCAAATAGGAAATTAAGTGTGGCAAGAGATTTACTCTAGAAAGGGACTCTTTCGCACTTTTCCTGCTCATTATCAAAACTCACACATACACTCATACACCTCATCTCTGATTCTTTCAGAGGAATATGTGACATTTGGCACCAATCCCTTAGCTTGAATTATTACACGTTGCACAGGTTGACTTGGATAGATGGGGGTTGGGAAGGGCCTTGAAGATTGAATGGCTTGATATTAACTTCTGCCCAAACCTTTTAGGGTTTAGCAACCTACTGAGCGATACTGATATGTGAGGGATCAATTCTACAAACTGCTTTTGGAGAGGAAGGGGAAAAAAAATCTAATATCTACTATACTTCAAAACAATTTCAGGACTGGCACCTTTCTTGCAACAACAAAAGAGATGTTGTTAAAAGAAAGACCTGTTTGCTAATCACGGTAGATCTCTTTCGAAAATCTATTATTGTTAATGTTTTTTTTATTTATTGTATTTTGATGGTTTTATTTTTTAACAAGTGAATGTTGTGCGTTGCTTTGAAAGTATGGAAAACCTGGCTATATGTATCTTAGTAAAAATAAATAAGTAGTATATTTTCACTAGATATATAACTATTTTAAAAAGGAAATAAATTTGTCTTGAAATCAGGCTTTTCTTCCTACACAAATGGATGCAAGAGGCAAACTATACATTACGTACATCATCTGCTTGGCAGTTGCATTCTTGTTGAAAAAAATGCAACAAAATGGAAAATAGTTTCCTTGTAGTGTCCCTGAATTCTGTAGTTTCTGAATTCTGCCTTATTTATACAACTTCTTTTTTCCCCAAGTTGCTTCTTGATCGTCAGGAAGCATTGCCAATAATTCTGCTAATGAGTGTGTATATGGGTAATGTTGTAAACGTTCAGTGCTGCTTCAGTAAGGGTTGTGGCTGTAAAGCTGTGCATGAATCCATTCTATGGTCTCAGCTGATTTAGGAGGGCACTGTGTTATTGCTGCTTATCTGCTTTCCTGGGGATGCTCTGATGTTTATTGTGAAGTATGCTGTAAGGCAAGGAATGAAATGTTTGGAGAAAGTGGGAATTCAAGATTGAACCATTAATGTATGGCAGGGTAGGATTACGAACACTCTCCCCCGTCTGGTCAATTTATATTTAGAAACTTCCTGGCTTAATTATAATACAGGTTACAACACTCATGATGTGTATGCAAAGCCATGAGAACATGTGAAAATTAGGAAAACGAACAGATCAGTCACTTGAAACTAACCAAGTGAGGGATCCTCCACAAGAATTGCATATAATAGCAGTTTTTAGTTACCAGTCCTTTTATAGCTCTTTGTTTCTTCAGGAAAATATGCTTTTAAAAACCCCTGCTTCCTAAGACAGCGGCCTTCAACCTTTTTCATGTCACAACCCCAATAAATATATAAATACACTGAAGTATGAGACTTGGGACCCACTGCCAATTCTTCCCCACTCCTGAAACCTAATCTGCCCCCTTCGCCGTCGACCCCACCTGCCACATCCCCCCCTGCGACTTGTACCTTCACAACAACCGTACGAGGTAGCAGCCTAAGCAAGACTGGTCTTAGGAACTTCAGGGCAAGACAGGAAGAAGAGGCTGTGCAGATTATATCGAGAACTCAGTTTTGATAAGGCAGTGCCATTATTGGATTGGATCCAAAGCAAGGCTTTGAAAGGTTGCTGCGACCCTCAAAATGAGGCCTCGCAACCCCATTGGGGTCCCGACCCACAGGTTGAAGTACACTGTCCCAAGAGATGTGATCAAAGGGAATAAACCACGGTTCTGAAGCTGTCAATAAGTGGCTTAGAGTTAAATAATATTCCCTGACAGCACGGATCAGACTATGGAGGCTCCTGGACCAAACCCAACCCACCAAGAATAACCAGCTTGCCTCCAAGTTGCTAAACTCAAGAGGCAACATACATGTGAAAAAGATGGTAACCGTTGGTAGTCCACACTGGGATGGGGAGACTTTTTGGTCCTCCACCTTCTCCCCAAGTGGCCCACCTGAAGTAAATTCGTTTCTCAAAATCTGAATAATATACATATACAAAATGTAAATGTACCAAGTCTAGCATTGAACTGTTTTTGGGCACAATCCTAACCAACTTTCCAGCACTGACATAGCTGTGCCAATGGGGCATATGCTGCATCCTGCAGTGGGCGGGGGGAGTAACAAAGGCCACCTCATGGTAAGAAAATGTTTGTTCCTTTACCTGGGAGCTGCACTGCCCTTACCCCAATGCTGGAAAGTTGGTTAAGCTTGTGCCCTTAAACAGCGCCATGTAGGAGAGTGGACATCAGAACTACTGAATCAACATAATCAATAGGAAAAAAAGATGTACAGTATATATAAAATGAGGGCTGCTTGAAGAAAAAGGAAAAACAACATATTATTGGTTCCTGCAAGGTGTTATTTTAGTACAGAACTAAAAATGAAATGAGAAACACTTCATTTTAAACGAAATTTCCTGAAATAAAGGAGAATCACATCAAGTGAACATTTTTCATTGCAGAAGCTCTGAGGGTTTTTTCTTCTTCACCTAATTGAGACAACTCAGTATGCCAAACACTCATTCCCAAGTGCTTGCATGGCTATTATTGACACTTCATAAGTAAAGGGTTTCAAGAAGCACACATGAACACATGAACCGAGTTATAAATCGGAAATGTCACCAGTGAGGACAGGTGTCCTTGTGGAATTTCTGCTCCTGAGGTTACAAGGGGCAAGAGAAAGACGAGAAGTAAATGCTATTAAATTTTAAAACAGACTCATTCAGAAGAAAATAGATTTGGAAAGCAATGTTATTATGTCATTAAGGGCGCAATCCTAACCTGGAATTAGGCTGGCACAAGGGCCACCATCCCTTTCATGGATCACTGCCTTGTCGTGGCGAAGGGGCTTGAGTAGCTCAATGAAGCTGTGAGCTATGCCATGTAGGGCTACCCAAGATGGACAGGTCACAGCAGAGAGTTCTGACTAAACGTGGTCCGCTGGAGAAGGAAGTGGCAACCCACTCCAGTACTCTTGCCAAGAAAACCCCATGGATTACAGAACAAAAAGGCTAAACGATATGACGCTGGAAGATGAGCCCCTCAGGTCGGAAGGTGTCCATTATGCTACTGGGGAAGAGCAGAACACGAGTACTAGTAGCTCCAGAAAGAGTGAAGTAGCTGGGCCAAAACTGAAAGGAAGCTCAGCTGTGGATGTGTCTGGAAGTGAAAGGAAAGTGCGATGCTGCAAAGAACAATACTACATAGGAACCTGGAACGTCAGATCTATGAATCAAGGCAAGCTAGATGTGGTCAAACGTGAGATGTCAAGGCTGAACATCGACATCCTGGGAGTTAGTGAACTAAAGTGGACAGGAATGGGAGAATTTAATTCAGATGACCATTATATTTGCTACTGTGGGCAGGAATCCCTTAGAAGAAATGGAGTAGCCTTCATCGTGAACAAGAGAGTGAGAACAGCAGTACTGGGGTATAACCTCAAAAATGATAGAATGATTTCCATTCGGATCCAAGGCAAACCTTTCAACATCACAGTAATCCAAGTCTACGCCCCAACCACTGGTGCTGATGAGGAAGAAGTTGACCGCTTCTATGAAGACCTAGAACAGCTTCTAGAATTAACACCCAAAAAAGATGTCCTTCTCATCATAGGGGATTGGAATGCTAAAGTAGGCAGTCAAGAGGTAAGAGGAATAACAGGCAAGTTTGGTCTTGGAGTACAAAATGAAGCAGGGCAAAGACTGATAGAGTTCTGTCAGGAGAACACATTAGTCATAGCAAACACCCTTTTCCAGCAACACAAACGGCGACTGTACACATGGACTTCACCAGATGGTCTACATCGAAATCAGATTGATTACATTCTTTGCAGCCAAAGATGGAAAAGTTCCATACAGGCAGTCAAAACAAGACCTGGAGCTGACTGTGGCTCAGATCATCAGCTTCTTCTTGCCAAATTCAGGCTTAAACTGAAAAAAGTAGGGAAAACCGCTAGGCCCTCCACGTATGACCTAAATCAGATCCCCTACGAATATACAGTGGAGGTGACAAATAGATTTAGGGGCTTAGATTTGGTAGACAGAGTGCCTGAAGAACTTTGGACGGAGGTCTGTAACATTGTACAGGAGGCAGCAACTAAAACCATCCCAAAGAGGAAGAAATGCAAGAAGGCAAAGTGGCTGTCTGATGAGGCTTTACAAATAGCTGAGGAAAGGAGAGAAGCCAAAAGCAAGGGAGAAAGGAAAAGATATACCCAACTGAATGCAGATTTCCAGAGAACAGCAAGGAGAGATAGGAAGGCCTTTCTAAATGAGCAATGCAAAGAAATAGAGGAAAACAACAGAATGGGGAGGACTAGAGATCTTTTCAAGAAAATTGGAGATGTCAAAGGACAATTTCATGCTAAGGTAGGCACAATAAAGGACAAAAATGGCAAGGACCTAACAGAAGCAGATGAGATTCAGAAGAGGTGGCAAGAATACACAGAGGAACTCTATAAGGCCGATCTAAATGTTCCTGATAACCACAGTGGTACAGTCACTGAGCTCGAACCTGACATCCTGGAGAGTGAAGTCAAGTGGGCTTTAGAAAGCCTCACTAACAACAAAGCTAGTGGAGGTGACAGCACTCCAGCGGAATTACTCCAAATCTTAAAAGATGATGCTGTCCAAGTGCTGCTCTCCATATGCCAGCAAATTTGGAAAACCCAACAGTGGCCACAAGACTGGAAAAGATCAGTTTACATTCCAATCCCAAAGAAGGGCAATGCCAAAGATTGCTCGAATTACCGCACCATTGCACTCATTTCACATGCTAGCAAGGTCATGCTCAAAATCCTACAAGCTCGGCTTCAGCAGTATGTGAATCGAGAACTACCAGATGTACAAGCTGGTTTCCGAAGAGGCAGGGGAACTAGAGATCAAATTGCCAACCTTCGCTGGATCATGGAGAAAGCAAGAGAGTTCCAGAAAAACATCTACCTCTGCTTCATTGATTATGCTAAAGCCTTTGATTGTGTGGATCACAACAAACTGTGGCAAGTTCTTGAAGAGATGGGAGTTCCAGACCACCTGATCTGCCTTCTGAGAAACCTTTATGCGGGTCAGGAAGCAACAGTTAGAACTGGACATGGAACAACCGACTGGTTTCAAATAGGGAAAGGAGTACGACAAGGCTGTATACTGTCACCCTGCTTATTTAACTTATACGCAGAGTACATCATGAGGAAGGCAGGGCTGGAAGACTCACAAGCTGGAATCAAGATTGCTGGGAGAAACATCAACAACCTCAGATATGCAGACGATACCACTCTACTGGCAGAAAGTGAGGAAGACCTAAAGAACCTTTTGATGAGGGTGAAAGAGGAAAGTGCCAAAATTGGTTTGAAGCTCAACATTAAAAAGACTAAGATCATGGCAACCACTCCCATCACTTCCTGGCAAATAGAAGGGGAAGAAATGGAAGCAGTGACAGACTTTATTTTCCTGGGCTCCAAGATCACCGCAGATGGTGACTGCAGCCATGAAATTAAAAGACGTTTACTTCTTGGGAAGAAAGCTATGGTGAACCTAGATAGCTTAATCAAAAGCCGAGACATCACCCTGCCAACAAAGGTTCGCATAGTTAAAGCGATGGTTTTCCCAGTAGCCATGTATGGCTGTGAGAGCTGGACCATAAGAAAGGCAGAGCGTCGAAGAATCGATGCTTTTGAATTATGGTGTTGGAGAAGACTCTTGAGAGTCCCCTGGACTGCAAAGAGATCCAATCGGTCAATTCTCCAGGAAGTCAAGCCTGATTGCTCCCTGGAAGGACAAATGCTGAAGCTGAAGCTCCAATACTTTGGCCACCTGATGAGAAGAGAGGACTCTTTAGAAAAGACCCTCATGCTGGGAAAGATTGAGGGCAAAAGGAGAAGGGGGCGACAGAGGATGAGATGGTTAGATAGTGTCACCGAAGCAATGAATATGAAATTGGGCGAACTCAGGAAGCTAGTGGAGGACAGGGAGGCCTGGCGTGCTGTGGTCCATGGGGTCGCGAAGAGTCGGACACGACTTAGCGACTGAACAACAACAACAACAAAGGGCCACCATAAAGCGCGTTTGGATCACTCTTGGAGTCAGGGAGGATGGCACAGTCTGTATGCAGGCCTCTCTGACTCTGAGAGTGGTCCAAACACTCTTTACAATGTCCCTTGTGCCTGCCAAACTTTGCTGACCTAACTATGGCAGCCTAACTCCATGTTATTCCATGTTATTCCCCTTGACCAAACCAGGTGTTTGAACCCCACTGGCCAAACACCTATGAACCAAATCGTTTAGAGTTGGTTGATCCCCATGGCCAAATACCCTGTACCAAATACCAGAGAGAGAGAGAGAGAGAGAGAGAGAGAGAGAGAGAGAGAGAGATTGCCGTTTGAATTTATTTACTGCAGTAAAGGGAGTCCAGACCACTTCTTCGAATAATACACAGTTACAGACTATATAGACTCTATCCAGCCAGAAGTTCCCTCCTCTGATCACCATTGGCTGAGTTACTAAGAGGTTACATCCTACCCGTCCACCTTGTACATATGTACCCCCCTAAACATGTACCCGCACCCTGTACATACATTGCATGTGCATTCAAATGAGTTACTGAGACCCCAAAGGAGGTCCAGTTACTATTCATTTGATCATTAAGCATGCACCATTTGAAATTACTTTTACTTTTCACCTAATTCTTCCCTAGGTCATCTTGAGCAGTTAGTAACCAAAACATTTGCCCTTATCTACAGCCGCTTTCTACCAGCAAAGCATCTGCAAGGCTATTCTCCTTACTTTTGAGCCAACTTTTAACAGCTAATAGTGTATGCTGCTGTGTTAATATTGCCTGCTCCAAATAACAAGCTTTATCCCAAGTTCTCAGTCTCCTCTTAGTACTTTTAGCGTTTCTGCCCCAAATCACAGGCCTTTATCCCTTTCATCCAAGTTAGGGTTGCATGCTCAAATGCAGAAAAAGATGAAAGGCAAGTCCACGTTTTGTTTCTAAAAAGAGAAAGATGTGTCTCAAAGGAATATTCAACCTCTGCCATCTTCATGCATCTGAGGGCACAATCCTAACCTGGAGTTAGGCTGGCACAGTTAGGCCAGCAAAGTTTGGCCAGCCCGAGGGCCACCATGAAGTGTGTTTGGACCACTCTCGGAGTCAGGGAGGATGGCGCACGTCTGTGTGTTGGCTTCTCTGACTCTGAGAGTGGTCCAAACATACTTCACCATGTCCCTTGTACCAGACAAACTTTGTGGGCCTAACTATGCCGACCTAAATCCAGGTTAGGATTGTACTCTGAAACACTGTCTTATGCTAGCCTCAGATCTGCCCACAAATGACCACATGGCTGGCAGCATTGACAACTTTTTCATGATGCAATGTGCAAGAAACAAGCATTTTCCGTGAGTGGCTCTTGGTAAGAGAAAATGTAATTGTAAAATTAGTCTACTAAAGCGGCCCGTTAAGACATTCATAACGGCTTACGTTATGAAATTTAACTTTCTGTTAAATACAATCATGTTATTAAAACCTAGTATTAAAAGAAAAGCTTATAGACATAACACCTAGCATCACAAGGCATATTAAGAATAATCAACACACTATATCAAGGCTCTAAAAGCCTTCTTGAAAAGGTGGGTTTTTAGGAAGCTTCTAAGAGAGCCAAGTGAGCCTTTCTGGAAAGGGAATTTAAAAAAATCCTGCAATACCCCACAGTAAAGACCAACCATACATTTCTGTTGCTAACTGAAAAAAAAATGCAATGCCCCCCCACCCCGTCCCAGCAGATCTGAAGGCACTTGGGAGTAAATGTGGAAGAAGATGCTCGTTCAGATAGGCTGGCCGTTTTAAATTGGCATCTGCTTTTATATTCTGTTCAGTTTTCAGAGAACCTTTCAAAGTTACCAGTCACATTTGGAGTTTGTTGGTAATGATGATATAGAATTAAAATATTTGTTGTCTAAACATGAGCTTCCCTGAGCCCTTTGGAAAAAGGGCAAGATATTAGGGCAAAAAGAAAAAAAAATGGTCCTCGAGATTTGTGTCAGCACCATAATCGCGTTGATCTGTTCTGTCTGTTGGTCTGTCTGTCTCAAAGCCAGCTTAATAGTAACTCTGTCTCCTCAGAAAACTGATGTTTCACAGGAGGGGTTAATGATTCCTGCCACAGAACACGAAACACCCTAATCAAACTACAAGTTCCCAGATGCTTTAGAAGGTGCCATGCAGGGCCGTATTAACCCAGGCCTGGGCCCTTAGGCTTTCAGATATTTTGGGTTCCCTTCAAAACTCTTTAGGAAAGTTCCTGCCACACTGAATGGAAGCCTCTGTTGGAGAGGCAGGGGAGCAAGGTTCTCCCCCCACCTTTACAAATACGCCCTCTGCAGCTTACACATAAGACCCCTAACCTTAGGCAATCTGGCCACAGGAAGGCTTCTCACACAAAGACCCAGACTTGCATGGAAGCTTCCCACCACCACTCCTAAAACAGCAGAAAAGGCCAAGGCAGCCGGACCACACAGGGCCACCCCATGCCGCTGAGCCTTTGAGGCAGCCTGTGCAGTCCAGGCCAGGGCCAAACCAGCCAACCCCTCACGCTGCTGGGCCACTGAGGAGTGGAAGTGGGTTCAGCCTAGCCTTTGCTGACTTCAAGGTCCACATCAGTGGGCCATGTTCATGCCTTCGAACCAGTGATGTCATGCAGGGGGTACGCGGGGGTACGCGAATACCGGTTTCTAGGATTACAGCTGGCCCCGCCCATTCGCCTGCCCACTCGTCGATTCCGCCCTCTGCAACGTTTGAATTTCCTGCATGTTTGAGTTGCCTGCATGTTCTCAGAGCCAGGCAGGCAGGCAGGCAGCGAGCGGAGCCTTTCCTTGCCACTGAAAAATGAGTTGCTCTGGGGTTTTAACATGATGCCAGGCCTCCTTAACATGTTCTGGGGGTGCTGTGGAATACTGTTGCAACTGTTGGGTCAGTTTAAAATCATCTGAGGCATCAAAAAGGGCTTTTTTCATGTCACTTCCTGCCACGACATCACTTCTGGCTTATGACGTCACTTCCGGTGGGCGGGTCCCGACACGTGCCAATCAAAAGTGAGTACCTGTTCTTAAATCATTTGGATGACACCACTGCTTCGAACCCACACTTCTCAGCGTGAGATCGACATTCCCTGGAGACAGGGCCTGCCCCACATGGGAGAGCTCTGAACGCCTTGCCTTTGCAAGGCCAGACTTGCTGTGGTCTCTTGCAGGTTGAAGGGTTGGTGGGCTGGATGGGTCCCCCCAGGGGGCCATATCTGGAGATCCATATATTAGGCTGACACGCAGACATGCCAACTTGATGGGTCCTTTAGTCCCTGTAGGGCCCCTAGGCTTCAGCCTACTCAGCCTAATGGATAATACGGCCCTGGTGCCATGCCATTTAAACTGGCATGTCCATATAATTTCCCATCATACATCTGTTGGGCATATGGGGCAGGTGTATATCAACAAAGGTAAAAAACTAGTTTGAATTTGAACTAAGCAGCGTTGAAAGTCCATTGCACCCCAGTCTGCACCAAAGTAGATTATTCTTTCCATTGCTTAGCTGGAGCAACACCTCTATCTGTAAGAGTGAAGAAATGGGGAACAGGTATGTCAAAGAGGCTTTGCATAGGAAATTTGAATGGGGGAACCTGTGGTGGTTGAATCCTCTGTTTCAATGGCTCACATAGGTACCTTCTGTTAGCAGAACTCAGGAATTAAAGTAGTCCCACGCATGGCAAAACTGACTTACCTCAAGAGCATGACTGGGACAAAGAAAGAGAACTGCAGCTATTGTTACTCTCAGGTGTGTCTTGAGCAATGAGAAGCCAGGCCCTGGTCTGACTCCATTTTCTGCACTTGCAGGCAGTGGCGTAGCTAGGCCATTTTGCACCTGGGGCTATTTTTTTACACACACCCCACGGCAAAATTATTTATTTATTAATTCATTCACATTTTATACCTCCAAGGAGCTTCCTCCAAGGAGCTAATGGTGGTGTGCACTTTTTTGGTCATCATAACAACCCTGCACAGGAGGTGAGGCTGAGACAGTAATGAGAGAGGCTGAGATAGTCACGACAGGAAATGAATAATAATAATGGCCAGCAAATAAATGCAGTGAATATTCCCCCACAAGCAATGGATAAACGTCTGAATCCTCCCCTGCTATTGCTCCTCTGCATATAGTACCCAATGACATACTGCCCCTGCATCTGGAGGTTCAATGTAGCCAACATGGTTAATAACCAATGATCGACTATAGTCAACCGTATTTAGAATCCACCTTAAAAGTCATCTAAGCCAGTGACCAACACCACCCAAACTTCCCACCAGTGACATCAACTAGGGGTGATGGCAAGGAGTTCCACAGACTACTACAACTAGGATTGATGTCACCAGGGTGCAATCCTAACCTGGAGTTAGGCCAGCAAAGTTTGGTTGGCACAAGGACCACCTTAAAGCGCTTTTGGACCACTCTCTGAGTCAGGAAGGATGGCGCACATCAGACCTCTGACTCCAAGAGTGATCCAAACATACTTTACGGTGGCCCTTGTGCCAGCCAAACTTTGCTGGCCTACCAGTGCCAGTCTAACTCCAGGTTAGGATTGCGCCCCCAGTGAGGTAACATATGGTGTCACCCCCATTAACTTTATTTATTGATCAGTACAGGTCACCTAGCAAATCAGTAAACAAACAAACAAAAAAACAAAATGCCAATGGACAACTTGGTGGCACTCACACAACTGAATAAGTGTTCTAGTTTTAGCTCTGATGCATGGAAAAGGAAGCTGATATAATAACTAGCTCCGTGGTGTATCTGTAGCTAACACCTTGTTAGCTCCCAGAAGAGAGCAACCAAAATGACTACTGGGCTGGGGCACCTCCCTTATGAGGAAAGTGTTTGTGTTTGTGGCTCTTCAGTCTAGAAAGAAGGCACCTGAGGCGGGGGGGACGACATGATTGAGACATACAAAATTATGCGGGGTGGGGTGGATAGAGTAGATAGAGGGAACATTTTTCCCTCTCATACAATACCAGAACCAGGGGACATCCTCTATAGCTGAGTGTTAGAACAAACACAAGACAATATTTCTTTACTCAGCATGTAATTAGTCTGTGGAACTCCTTGCCACAAGATATGGTGATGGATTCTGGCCTGGGTGCCTTTTAAAGGGGATTGGACAGATTTGTGAAGGAAAACTCCATCACAGGTTACAAACTGTGACGGGCATGTCCAGTCTGCGATAAGCTGGTTGCTGATCATGAGGGCTAGGTAGGGATTTTATTTCTGTCATCCAAAGTGGCCATGGATGGCAGGTATTTTTTTGGGGGCGGGCGGGCGGTATTTTGCTGGTGAGGGAGGGACAGGTGTTCAGTAGATTTCATTATTTGCACTTGTGTTTAATAAAGTCAAACCCCAACCTCATTCTGGTGTCTCCCTTGGGGGGTGGTTCAGGGGCAATAGGCTACTTTGGAATGCCAGATGCAGGGGAGTGGCTGCAAGATACAAGTATCTGGTTGCCTTGCGTGGTCCCTGAGGCACCTGGTGGGCCACTGTGAGATACAGGGAGCTGGACTAGATGGGCCTTTGGCCTGATCCAGCAAGGCTTTTCTTATGTTCTCATTGGCCAATTTTGAGTTAAGGAAATCTATTTTTGTTACATAAGTCAGGTTTTTTTTGTGTATGTGTGACTATAATAGCTATTTTCAGCCATTTTCATCTCATGGGCACACTGACAAGGCACTAAAATTGTCAAGGTACACCACATTGCCAGAGGGGGGCTCACATCTCCAATGGCCCTATTAATAAATTACCCTCCCGCAAAATCCTGCAGCACACCTGCAGACTATTTGTGGCATGCCAGTGTGCCACAGTACACTGCTTGAAAATTGCTGGGCTTAAACCTTTGAGATACAGAGAATTCAGTAAGATACAGAGAATTCAGAAAATACAGAGAATTCAGTAAGAGGGTGTCACTAACACCTTTTGAGTCAAGAAAATCTACGTTTTGTTACATAAGACCAGGGGTGTCAAAATCACTTTTCACGTACAAAGGGCCAGTTAGCATTCATTGTGGCTGCTGAGGGCTTGAAGTTATATCAATGAGCAGAAAGTGACACCATGAAGCAGGAAGTGACAAGAAATAAGCACTTCGTTCTTACCTAGAAACACTTTAGATATAGAAAGCCCAACTATCACAAACTGCCTCTCAGCAGCACCACTTCTTCTAGGAAGAAGGACTGAGCTGGGCATGGCAGCCAGGGAGAGCCAGGAAGGAGGCCTGAGTGGGTTAGGAGCAGTGGTGTCATTCAAATGATTTAGGAACAGGAACTCACTTTTGATTGCCACTTGTCGGGAACCCGGAACCAGCCACGGAGCCCGTTAGGATCCGGAATGCCCGTTCTGGTCCGTTCCCCCTGAATGACATCACTGGATAGGAGTAACACACACACTAGTTTCTTAGTATGTTTTGCTTGCTCTGCATTCCTGCACTGGCCTCCCTCTGTGCCTTTGCTGGTGGAAACTTCGTTTCCTACTCTCAGCACCCCCTGCAGGGTCAGATGACTAATTGCTTGTTTGCTGCAAGAGGTCAGGAGACAAGGCAAGTGACACGGGGGAGGGCAGATGAAAAGGTTCTGTGGGCCTCATTCCTATCTCCTCATGCAGGCCCACAGGCTTTGTGTTTGACAACCCTGTATAAGAAATGTGTGTTTTGGGGTGTTTTTTTTGGGGGGGGGGGGTTGGCCATAACATTTGCTTGCATTAAGGTATTACACTCTGGGGGTTTTCATTGAATTCCTGGTGGAATTCCACATCCAATGGTATACGGCATGATGAACTTATTACTTAAAACAGCTATTTTAAAAACCACAATTATTACAAAAAGTTTTATTTTTGATTTTTACTTTTTTGGCCATAACGTTTGATAGAATAGAGATATTACACTCTGGTTTTTTTCATTGAGTTATGGGTGAAATTCCACATCCAACGGTATGCAGCATGTGGTATTATTCCTTGAAACTACGATTTTAAAATTCATAATTTGTTCAAAGTTTTATTTTCAGTTTTTACTCTTTTGGCCATAACTTCTGCTAGAATAGAGATATTACACTCCATTTTTTCCCATTGAGCTCTGGATGAAATTCCACATCCAACAGTATGCAGCATGATGGTATTATTCCTTAAAACAGTGATTTTGAAAATCACGATTTATTCAAAAAAAATTATTTTCGGTTTTTACTTTTTTGGCCATATCTTTTGATAGAATAAAGATATTACACTCTGGTTTTTTCATTGAATTCTGGGTGGAATTCCACATCTAATTGGTATACAGCATGACCATATTATTCCGTAAACTCGCAATATTCAAAATTTGGGGTTCAGGGGTGACACCTCCCTGAAGATGGCACCTGGGGTGCTGCGCCCCCTGCCCCATAGGTAGATACACCACTGCTTGCAGGCCATTCACCCCTCACTCTCCACAGCTGGTGGGAAACAGGCTCCTTTAGGGATCGCGATAAGGTGGAAAAAATAAGACAGGGAAAGAAGTCAAATGAGATCTCTAGTAATGGTAGGAGATAGCAACTCACAAACCAGCCTAACAACAAGCTCCCTCTACTGATGGAGGCAAACATTTGCACCCCATTTATTGTTATTACAGAAGTGTAGTTAGAATGCTGTCGCTTCTCCAACACCCTCCAATATCCAACCTCTCACATCTTCACACATTATTCTCCTGCTTCACACATCTTGCAGTTTGGCATCTAAACGTTTCTGGCAGCTTTGAAGAACAAACAAACAGCAACTAAAAACTGAACACATGTTAAGGAACAGTGTTATAAAGTGGGTGCAGATTCGGATGATGTCAACACCCACAAAAAGCAGTTCAAGTGAGTCAGACTGATTCTATCTTGCAGGAGTAGGAAGATCGAAGGATAGAAGGCCAATTTTGATTCTTAAAAGCAGCCCTGCCATTAGGACAGCATAGATGTTTAAATCCAAAGGGGATTCAGCCTGCCCACTTATTGCCTTCCATGTCTTCAAAGGGACAATGGCTCCTTTGTAATCTTTCTGCCTTTCCTTCCAAACCATAGGAAGTTATTGACTTTATAGGCACTTTAAAAACACAATCTGGCAGAAAGAGAACACAAATGTTCTCTGAGGCTATGAGTTCAAATTCTTTCCTCTTTGTGTCAGTCTCTTTTTTGCTCCAAGTCCTTAGTAGAGAGGAACAGAAAATGAGCTGCGAAGGGTAAGGGTCGAGTTTTTTTTTAATCCTCTTTTTGAGTCCAATCATTCCGCCCCCCTTTTTTTTACCAGGGAAGGCGTTGTTACTAGATCATTCCTGGGAGTAATAATAAAAGATGTCTTCTAAAATGTAGTGATTGTACGTGCTGATAGGACTGCATGTTTTGATATGGAAGATGGCTTTGTTTCTTGATTTTGGATTGAGGATCTAAACACTTCTCTACTCAAACTTTATCATTGTAACGAGAGTCTGAATTCTAGTTTAGAGCTGAATCCAAACCAAAACTTGGGAAAAAAAGGATATTTGTCAGTATAATGTGAGTTTCTAGCTTAAGTCCCCTCCAGATATTATACTTCTGAATACAGCATGTACCTGGATGAACTGGAGCATGATACTCTCTGTGGCCATATCAACACACATGGAAAAAACCCCCATGAGTTAACCCCCCCATGAGTTAAAATTGGGAGGTGAATAGCTTTATTCTTGACACGTTTTGACTGAAGAGAATGAATAAACTTCAATGTACACTTCAAAAAAAAAAAAAGTTCAAAAGACATTCACTAAACAAATCCCGAAGCCATCTTTTTCATTTCCCTTGAGAAAGTTGAAATACACTGTACTGGGAATAAAGCTACTCCCCTTTCAATTCAGTTCCCCCCCCCCTCCATGTGCTTTGGTGGTGCACTGCAGCTGGTGTGAGCCATTGTTTCTTGGCATCTGTGGCCACACCCTTGTTCTCCACACATTCAGTGCTTGCTGGCAGAGGAAAGTGCTGAGCCCAGAGAGACTTTCTCCTCATGTTCTAGGATCCTGGCCAGCCAGCATTCCAGAGCATGAGGACAAAGTTTCTTTGGGCTCAGTGCTGACATCTGCAGAGAAGTGCTGAGCTCAGGGAGACTAGGAAGTGTGAGGAAGGAGCATGTTGGCATGGAGAGATGGGGCTAGCCAGATGCTGCTGTTTGCACCCAGGAATAAAACACCCGAGGAAGAGTTTTGAATCAGACACATTAAAGCAGGTCCGGTCTATCCATGAAGAGAAAAATGCCATTAGCATTGGCAGCAGGTGGGGGAGGGGAAACAAACACCTGCCATACCCTTCCAGTTCACCACTGATAGAGCCAGCCTCCTAACTAGCCCCTTCCTCCACACAGACTCTTTAATCAAAGCAGGAAGTGTGGAGTGTGTGGAGAGTTTCCCCAGCATGCATTGCAATTCCTGGTTCATTTAAAGAGCCCTTTGCAGAAGAACGAGTGAGGTTACTTTCTGATTCTCGGGCTGCACTGATCTGGCTCCTTCGCCGTGTTCTCCTTCACCCCAAGGCTCTTTAAAAAACAGTGCATTGTTTAAAAGCAGCTTGGCAGAATAAGGAGCAAGAGGAGAAGGCAGAAGGT
Organism: Lerista edwardsae; assembly: GCA_029204185.1. Lineage (NCBI taxonomy): Eukaryota > Metazoa > Chordata > Lepidosauria > Squamata > Scincidae > Lerista > Lerista edwardsae. Next base: position 1,662,914 of record JAJKFI010000018.1, on the reverse strand, counting down.
CAAAAGCCCTGTGCTCTGAGGATCCAAATGCACCCATCCTGCCCACTCACTTGGCTCCTTTCTCTGCTGCTCTTTAATCAAAACAGGAAATGCAGAGCAGGGCTGGCTTTAAGCCAATGTGACCAATGTCGTCACATTGGGCCCCGTGCTTCAGGGGCCCCACACTAGCAGGGTGAGCATATTGCCTGTGGCTGCAGCTAGGATCTCTATGGGCTGTAAGTCAGTGGGGTGAGCAGCTTTACCTTGGTCTCTCCTGCCTGCCTCTGCCTCTGAACAGCCCAAGATGGGCCACCTGGAAGCAGTTGGCAGTGATGTTATGATATCACCACCAACTACTTCCACATGCCATGCTTTGCACGTGGCACAAACAGCACTCTTCTTGGTGAGTGGGGGGCCCTGCAGCCGCTGCCCCCCCCCAGGAATGCCCCACATTGGGCCTCGCTGCTGCTAGAGCTGGCCTTGATGCAGAGCATGCTAGGATTGCTCATCTAAAGAGCCTGTGTGGAGGAGTAACCTCTCCTTTCTCCACATGAGCTCTAAATGAAACAGGAAATGTGGAGGGCTCTGAGAGTGCTCCCAGAATGCTCTGCATTTCCTGTTCTGATTAAATAACTTAGGAGGAGTTGCGTTGCAGCTAAGGGGTGCATGAATGAGGGTTGGAATTATTGGGCTGCTTCAGGTGACCCAACCACTTTAGCTTACCCAATATTGGCAGCGGCAGTGGCACTGATATCCTATGGCCCCAGCCTGAGCTCAACACATCCCCTTGGATCCATTGAGATTTATAGCAGCCAAACAGCTGGTGCACACTAATGTAGGCCCATTGGGAACAAGGCAATGTCAGAGTAGATAAGCAAACAGATTTTTAAAACTGTTTTTTATTGTTTTACCAGCCAGCCCATAACATCCAGTGGATCCAGTGCAGCTGGAGGGTGCACCAGCACCACTGCACGCTCTGGACCCTCCCAGGATAGGATTGGGCCATAAGATGTCCCAAAGCCGAACAACCCCTACCCATTCTCTGCACGTGTGAGTGAACGTTCAAGTAGAAAGCAATCGTGGAACAGATCCTACATGAAGTGAGTAAATTCTTACATAATAACTGAAATTTTGTTCTTGTTCCGAATCTCCAAAAGTGAGTAAATTTTGACATCCTAATGTGAATATGGGCATTCTCAGACAAATGTGATTTTTCAAAAAGTCAGAGATACATCAGTGCAGGTTAAAACAGTCACCTAAATGAAATTCCCCGCATTCCTCACTGGATGTTTGACATGTGAAGGATTATGCCAGTGACATTCACAAAATATGGCTGAGATAGTCAACATTCATGTGTGAAAGTTTCCATTCACCATATCTAGAAGATTAACTGCAACTATTATAACACTGGGCCCCATCGTTTTCCTGCCAGCAGCTCAATGCAGCCAAGTCAAAAAGGATTGTGCTGCATCCAATGGTGTTGGCAGGGCAAATGATAGGTAAGTAAAAATTACTTTTAATTGCCTCTGTGTAAGCCCTGAGGTGCCTATGGGTCTCCTCTCCTTAGACACATACCACCTCTTTGGTAGTGAATGTTCCCAAAAGGAAAATGGACAGAGAGATTTAAAAGAAGAGGGTTAAGGACCAGCATGCACCATTGACCCTAGATCCAACCCCTCTTGTCTCCTCCCCACCCCGGTTCCTCCTTCGGAACATCCTGCTCCTCCTCCCCCCAGGCTACAATCTGCCCCTACCACTGACTTACTGGTGCTGGAGGACCTAGGAAGGCTGCTGCTATACAACCTGCACTGCGCACGGGTTTTTGGCATTTTGCAATGTTGTACGTCAGGCTGCACACACTGCTGAAGCATTTTGTTTTAGTGGTGCAGCCCAACCATAGGATTGAGCTGACAGTCAACATGCACATTCATGGATGTAGTTCTTGAATTTTAGAATATTCACAGTATGTGTATGGGATTGTCAATATCCAATCACATTTTGGACATTCACTATAATCCATCCATCCATCCATCCATCCATCTTTCTCATTTTTAGACCTCCCACTTCCTCCAATTACCCTAGGGTGGTGTACATGGTTCCTCCTATCCATTTATACTCACAACAACCCTGTGAGGTAGGTTAAATTGAGAGTTGGTGACTGGGCCAAGTTCAACCAGAAACCTTCACGGCGGAGTTTTACTGCAGAGTTTTACCACGGCGGGGATTTGAACCAGGATCTTCAGGTCTAAGTTCAACAGCAGAACCATTATACCATCACCACTTCTCTCTCTCTCTCTCTCTCTCTCTCTCTCTCTCTCTCTCTCTCTCTCTCTC
>JAJKFI010000018.1:1630110-1660591 GCA_029204185.1 Lerista edwardsae | reverse complement strand
CTCTCTCTCTCTCTCTCTCTCTCTCTCTCTCTCTCTCTCTCTCTCTCACACACACACACACACACACACACACACACACACACACACACACACACATTTACATTGCCAAAAAATGTACTAAATTTTGAGTTACTTCAAACCGGGTTTTCGTTTACAAGGTATTTATTTAGTTTCCTTCCTTCTATGGCAGCAGGATCCAGCAGCCTAATATTCTTCACTTATGTTTGAGTTTCCAGTAGTTCAATAACACACATCAAAGCTTATTAGATTTTGCCATTCGATTAAGCTAGAACAACAGCTGTGCATTCTGCCCTCTTACATTTTTAGTGTATCATCTCAACTCTCAGTGCTTTGCTGAGATGACATCCATACTTTCCTGTCCTACATTATTCACTTTGAAGGAGAATCAGTTAATTCTGCATCCACTGCAGGTGCATAACTTCTTTAAGTCTACAGTGGAAAATCTGCTAGGAATTCTTCCAATCTGACCAACAGACTTTCAATCCATCTTGTCATTGGAGTTCATGTGTTCAGTGAGAATAAAAGCCATCATAAATGGGCCTACACAATTGACATAGCGCACAATCCTAACCTGGAATTAGGCCAGCACAAGGGATTTGTGCCAGCCCAGGAGTGTTGCAAACACATCGTAAAGTGCATTTTGAACACTCTCAGAATCAGCGAGGATGGCACACATCCATGTGCCAGTGTCCCTGACTCTGGGAGTGGTCAAATGCATTTTAGGGCGTGTTTGTGAAACTCCTGGGCTAACACAAGTCCCTTGTTCTGGCCTAACTCCAGGTTAGGATTGTACTCACAGGCTCCTCCTCTAAAAGGAGTCGGAGATATATATATATATATATATATATATATAAAGGTTTTGGTGATAGCTGAGTAAGAGCCAGATGCTATAAGCAGAGATTTTTGAAAATGGATTTTTAAAAATTTATTGAAAATGCAAATGGTAGTGTATTTGGTTTTTATTTAAATACAACTTATATTTTAATTTTAAATTAAAAATTAAAGTACCAATTACTGGAAAAGTAATATTTTAACCAGATGCCTAAACTTGCTCCTAAAATTGCTGGTGTGGTAGTGGGGTGAGATCAGGAGAAGAGCCCTGCTAGATCAGGCCAAAGGCCCATCAGTCCAGCTTCCTGTATCTCACAGTGGCCCACCAGATGCCTCAAGGAGCTCACAACAAGATGCCTACATCCTGTTGCAACCCCCTTGCACCTGGAATTCTGAGATAGCCTACTTGGAGGAGGAGGTTGCACAACCCTTCCTGGCTTATAACCTGTGATTGACTTTGTCCAAACCCCTTTTAAAGGCATCCAGGCCACAAACCATCAACACATCCTGTGGCAAGAAGTTCCATAGATTAATTACCCACTGGGTTAAAAAATATTTTCTTTTATCTGTTCTCCAAACACTCAATTTTAGTGGATGTCCCCTGGTTCTGGTGTTGTGAGAGATGGAAAATAACATCCCTCTATCCACTCTATCCATCCGTTGCATAATTTTGTATGTCTCAGACAAGTTCCCCTTTAGGTGCCTGTTTTCTAGACTGAAGAGTCCCAAACGCCGTAGCCTTTCCTCATAAGGGAGGTGCCCCAGCCCAGTAATCATTGTGGTCATTCTCTCCTGCACCTTTTCTAGTTCCACTATGTCCTTTTTGAGATGTGGTGACCAGAACTGTGTGCAGTACTCCAGGTGTGGCCTTACCATCGATTTATACAATGGCAGAAGATTTAGTCGAGAGGGTTAATGCCTCCGTTTGCATGAAGATAAGAGCTGAAGATCTGAAGGTTGCCTGTTTGGGACAACTGGAAGTCTCTGTGAGTGGCAGACCTCGTTAATTGCGACTGATTAACAGCTGAGCTTCGGCTGCCTTGTGTGAGGGGGAGTTGTGCCAAAGTCATCCGCTTCTCTGGTGGGAGCAGGGAAGCTGTTTATCAGCCAGCAAGAAGACAAATGGGTGGCCAGAAAGACTAAATCCAGAAAGATCCATCTGTATGTGTGTAGTTCTTAGAAGATAGAACACTTCTGTAAAAATTGTAAAAACCTTCGGGTTTCTGAATAAAGTCTGCCTATGTAAACCGCCTTGAGTTATAGTCATTAGAAGAATCTGGTGACCTAAGAAAGGCGGTATATAAATACAAGTATTATTATTATAACAATATTGGCTGTTTTGTTACCAATCCCTTTTCGAATGATTCTGAACATGGAATTGGGTTTCTTCACTGCTGCCACACTCTTGTTGGCCACTTCCATCAAGCTGTCCACCAGCACCCCAATATTTCTCTCCTGATCCATCACAGACTGCTCGGAACCCGTTAGCTACCTGATATTGCAGAGTTGCACCTAAGTCTTGCTGACACCAGGTTGTTCTTACTGACATGGAAGCAGGGTGAGGAAGGTCCACCCACGACCTTCCTGGGTACAGCCAAGGTAGGATGTTGTTGCCCCTGTGGCCTGGGAGAGTTTTGCCTATACTTGCTTCTGGGCTGATTAAAATAATTAAAATAACCATAATTAATTTTAAGAATAACTGAAGTCTAGAGTCCTCCAAGCATGATCCCCCATTGGCTATTGGGCCTTCCCATTGCATAGGATTCTTGTCTCTGCTGTACTGTGCGCTGTAATCACTAAGCACATTCTTCCCTGCCATCCTGTTTTCATGTCTCTATCTGTTGGTGCCATGAATACGGAGCAGAAAGGCTGAATAGGGGTTGTGGCAATTCATGTAAAAGTATTCATATGAGGATTATTCTGAGTATTTATATACTGCTTTTCAACCAAAGAAGTTCACAAAGCGGTTTACAGAGAAAATAAAATAACGTCTGCAGCGCCGGTCTCGGTGCCTTAGCACCAACGCAGGGGTGCCACTCGGCACCCTCGCATTGGCACTAAGTGTGCAGCGTGAGATTGCACTGCCAGTTATTTGCTATTTAGCAGGCGCAGATCCGAGGAGTGCATTCCCCTACTTCCCCTCCCTTATACTGTGCAGGATATGGTGCAGGCCTGTCGGCCTTGTCATTCCAGCGCAGTAGAGGGCTAAATGGCTCCCTCTCTGAAAAGGCTCACGATCTAAAAAGAGGCAAGCAAACACCAGCAAACAGCAACTAGAAAAGGACAGTGTGCTCAGGTGAAGAGGGACATTTTTCTTCCCCCCCACTAAATTTAAGAGGAGCACCACTTGAGAAAAAGTGCCCCTTTATTTTTTATTTTCAAGAATTTATACCCCGCCTTTCCCATCCTGAAGCCCAAGGCGACTTACATGGGCAGGCTAGTCTAAACCACCATTTTTCAATGGGGTTTTTACAAATATACAGTATTCTGCGATTCACCAGATCCTCAGTCCCAGATATCGCCTTCATGGTGTGGTTCTCTCCTCTGGCCGTATGACAGCGAGCTTCAGCAGGTGATCGTAAGCCCAGCCTGTACAGGTCCTCAAGGTCGTACTCCATTCTTTTGGTGGCTGGCCTTCTCACAACATTCCTGTACTCTTTATACTCTTTATCCAGTTAGCAATGGCGTTCCTACCGGGGGGGGGGCTAAGTGTTGCAGGAGCCTGAGCTCCTGTGCAATGCGGCCCCTCCCCCTTGCCTCCAAAGCCATTTGTGGCTCGGAGAGCTAGCTCAGAGGCTTTGCTCTCAGATCTGTGATTGGCTCTGAAGGTGACAGGGTGGGACAATGTTACATAAAAGCTCAGACTTCTGCAACTCTTAGCATTTTGCTCCTCCGTGGCCTGGGAGAGGTTTGCCTAGGAACGCCACTGCCAGTGAGCAGGGTAATTCTGTGTGTTGAGGCTGGTATTGGAATCACAGTGGGGAGGCCTCTGGTACAATATACATTACTGTCCTTGGGGATCAGTTTGAGGGGACAAGAGATGCATGATCATGCTGAACCCTCGTCTGATGAGTGATGTCGCCTGTTCCAATGTTTACGATGTTGTGATCTTCAGCTGCCCTGTGACTAATATCACATGGTATTAGTGTATGAGATTACACCGCTTTTCGTCTGTATGCAGCAGTCAGTCAGGTACCCATGGATTCAATCTGTTCATGGTCCCAACTTGCATTCTCTGCTTGCACACCAAATAATTTTCACTCCAATGGTTCCATGACTGACCGAATAGTATTCCACGTAAACTATCTTTATAGGAAGACTAGCTTTTTGTTACCCGGCGTTGCCCAGGTAAGAAAATGATCTTCCAGAGTTTATGAGTTTTGCACCCCTTCTCGCCCCCCATGCTGACGGGGGCCGAACCCAGACGCCAACTGCGTCGGGAGCGTCACCGGTCGCTGAGGTGACCCTGGAAACTATGGACTCGATGGCAATTTTGCCCGTTTTTGGCCGCCTGCACTTCATGCCCCCTACGCACCCCCGGGGGCACTGGGGGGGGCCTGACCCCCGCAGTATTTGTCGCCAGGCCACAAGGGACGCATGTGCCAGGTTTGGTGCGGATAGCTCCAGACGTTCCAGCACGGCATGGCGGACATTGTGTTTTGCACCCCTTCTTCCCCCCATGGTGAGGGGGGCCTGAACCCGGACTCCAACTGTGTCAGGAGCGTCGTCGCGCGTCTCGGCGACCCCGGAAAGTACGGAGGCGATGCCGATTTCGGCCGTTTTCGACCATGTTCACGCGGAGACCCCCGCGCCCCCCCGGGGGCACTAAGGGGGTCTGACTCCCACAGTGTTTGTCGCCAGGCCGCAAGGTGTATGCATGCCAGGTTTCGTGTCGATTGGTCCAGGCATGCCAGCAGGGCATGGCAGATGTAGTGTTTCGCACCCCTTCCTGCCCCCAACGCCGAGGGTGGGCGACCCTGAACTCGCACAGCGTCGGGAGCGTCACTGCTTGCCTCAGCGACCCCAGAAACTACAGAAACAATGACGATTTTGTCCGTTTTTGACCGTTTTCATGCGGGGGCCCCGGGGCCCCCCACCCCGGGGCCGGTAGGGGGCCGTGACCCCCAGAGTGTTTGTCACTAGGCTGCAAGGCACTCGCATGCCGTTTGGTGCATGTCGCTCCAGGCGTTCCAGCAGGGCATGGCGGATATTGTGTCTTGCACCCCCTCTCGCACCCCATGCCGAGGGGGGGGGGGCGAACCTGGACTCCGACAGTGTCAGGAGCATCGCCACTCGCTCCGGCAACCCCGGAAACTATGGATTCGATGTAGATTTTGGCCGTTTTCAACCATTTTAACTTGGGGACCCCCGCAGACCCCCACCCCTGGGGGCGCCAGGGGGGTCTGACCGCCGCAGTGTTTGTTGTCAGGCCACAAGGTGTATGCGTGCCAAGTTTCGTGTCGATCGGTCCAGGCGTTCCAGCAGGGCATGGTGGATGTTTTGTTTCGCCCCCCCTTCTCACACCCCATGCCAAGGGGGCCCGAACCCAGACTCCAGCGGCATCGGGAGCGTCGCCACTCGTCCCGGCGACCCCGGAAACTATGGATTTGACACTGATTTTGGCCATTTTCGACCATTTTCACGTGGGGACCCCCATGTACCCCCACCCCTGGGGATGCTAGGGGGGGCCCAACCCCCGCAGTATTTGTGGCCATGCTGCTAGGCTTCCGCATGCTGAGTTTGGTGCCAATCGGTCCAGGCGTTCCAGCAGGGCATGGCGGACGCTGTGTTTCGCACCCCTTTTTGCCCCCCATGTTGGGGGAGGGCTGAACCCGGACCCCAACGGCATCAGGAGGGTCGCCACTCATCTCGGCGACCCCCGGAAACTGTGGATTTGACTCCAATTTTGGCCGTTTCTGACCGTTTTGATGTGGAGACCCCCCCGTACCCCCACCCCCGGGGGCTCTAGGGGGGTCTGACCCCCGCAGTGTTTGTCGCCAGGCCGCAAGGTGTATGCGTGCCAAGTTTCGTGCCGATCGGTCCAGGCGTTGAGGAGCCTATTCAGAACATATGGACATACATACCCACACACCCACACACATACCCACGTCCGTTTTTATATATATAGATTTCTTAGCTTGATGCTTCAGTTTCTCAAAATAATTATCTGAATGAATTAAAGGCTTAAAAACATGAGGTACTAATAACAGGAATTTGAACAAAATAGTTAAAATGCCACACAGAATGAAACTGTTTCTAATGATATATGGATATGGAATCAAGTAAGACAACCACAAAAAGCTTTTACTTGTGGCCCAAAACAGCTGCTAAACTTGCATTTAGGAGGGGAGAGAAACGCCCAGATTCCTGGAAAATTGTGGAGCTATCTTGCTAGATACAGCAGTTTCAGCTTAGATGACATATGTCTAATGTGTTTATACGAATGGTTCTCAAACCTTTTAACACTGGGACACACTTTTTAGAATGACAGTCTGTCTGGGACCCACCAGAAGTGATGTCATGGCCGGAAGTGCCATCATTGTGATACCAGAGCCTGCTGCTTTCCTGAGATAAAGAATGTTCTTATGTAACTTGGGTTCTTTCTCAACCATTTTCCAGTGGTAAAGTGAATCAGAAAGAAATAAAGCCTATTTAAAACCCTGACACAAGCAAAACAACCACACAGCCTTCCCTCTTTCCAGAATCCAATCTTCCCATATTGTCAATATAGCTGCCCTAAGTGCTTCGCCACCCACCTGAAATTTGCTCATGACTCACTGGTGGGTCCCAACCCACAGTTTGAGAACCACTGGTGTATATTATCTATGTTGTGGTTTATGATTTTATTGTGAGTTGCCTTGGGTACCCCATTGTGTGTGTGTGTGTGTGTGTGTGTGTGTGTGTGTGTGTGTGTGTATAAATGAATACAAATGGTATGAAAGATAAGGTTCAATTCCAGAATTTAAAACTTAACTGTGCCTTCTTAAAAATCAACCTGGGTAATGAAATGAGTGTTTTAAAACAAAGCGTGAACTCTGCTGAAAAACTATATGAAAAACTGCTGAAAAACTATCTAGACTTGTAGATATTTTGTGGCTTGTATTGCATTTGTTGGTCATCAAATGTGGCACAGAAATACTCATTGGTTAGAAAGGGGGATTGGTTAGAACTGGATTGGATGACTTGTGGCAGAGTTGTGGTTCAGCATGACAAAAAACACACACATGGAAGCAAAACTAGATACAAATAAATGCAAAAATACATGCACATGCAAAGTTATTTGAACGCTCCAGGAATGCTCTTAAGATTAGCATTGAGCATCCTGTCTGCTTGACTAGTGATGGGGCTCCAATTGTCTCTCTTTACCAGGACAGCCCCTATTTTCTGGTACCTGTTCCAAGTAAATCACTGTCATTGTGTTCCCCTCTATCTTGCCTTCTCAACAAGATTTGTTAACATCTAGTGAGCTGCCAGAGTTGTCATTCCTTAGGGCTCAGTTTCTTCCCCAGGGTCTCTAGAAGTTTAAGTGAGTAGGAGGTGAATGCGTCATGTCTCCAATGCACACATATATAAATGCATGCTCATGAATTCCTAGGTACTGTGTAACTTTAATACATTGCAGTTGTGAGGTGTTTTGGTTTTTTAAAAGTGATTAACATACTGGCCTGGTTAAGGTGTTCTGCTAGGCCAATTGCCAAATAACCTGCACCCAAACCAACTTACTCACTCTCTCCAAGCACACACACACACACACACACACACACACACACACACACACACACACAGTACATACACTAATGTATAATGGAAATGAATGGGGAGGGGTGTTGTTTTTCTTTCCCCCTCGCCTTGGAGGACATGGGAAGACTACAAGTTCCAAGTGTCATTGCACTTTTAGACTGATAGACTGAAACAGCACATTAGGATAACAAGAGTGATGGGGTAGGGGAAAAAAAACTCTCCTTATTACAAGTCTGCTGCCACTTTCTTCCTGGTAATAGGGCTGGGAGTTGCAGGTGGGAGAGAAAAAAAAAACGCTCCTTCCACCCATGCACCATTTTTTCTGCCCCCACAATTGGTAATGGGCAGCCCAATCCGATGCTTTCCGGTGCCCAGGGCTCCAGCAGTGCTGAAATAGCTACTGCTGAATCCTGGGTGCTGGGAAGCCACCAGAGGTCTCCTCAGGGTAAGGGAGCATTTGGGTAGACAGCAGCCGGTAGCAATGGGTCTCCTTGGCTCTGTGCCCGCTATTGAGTGGGCACAGAATCAAAGAGGCCTGTGTCAGGCTGCCCAGCTAGGGAAGAAGCATAGGATATGGCAGCAGAGACTACCACCATCTCCACCCCCTCCCAGGTCCAATCCTCCCCTCTCCCCAGTTTGGCCCCCTCCCTGCTTCTACCTCCCTTGAAAGACGTTAACATTGAGTGGCAAGAAACTAACCGCTGGCCATTCTCGATGACATCTTCCTGGCACTGGCCCAGTGCTGGCCCTCCCTCTTCCCCAGTTGCTGTGAATGTGCTATACTGCACGTTCGCGACACCCAGAGCCGCCAGTACCTGCATATCGCAGGCGCTAATGAGTTCAGGATTGAGCCCTAAGTGAAATATTTGTTTGGGGAGGTGAGGTTTTTAGGTGGTGGTTACAGTTGTTCGAGGGGAGATCCCACTAAGAGCGCAATCCTAACCTGGAGTTAGGCCAGCACTGTTAGGCCAGCAAAATTTGGCAGGCACAAGGGCCAATGTAAAGTGCCGTTGCACCACTGTCGGAGTCAGGGAGAATGGTGCACGTCTGTATGCTGGCCGATCTGACTCGGAGAGTGGTCCAAACATACTTTACTGGGTCTCTTGTGCCAGCCAAACTGTGCTGGCCTAACTGTGCTGGCCTAACTCCAGGTTAGGATTGTGCCCTAAGTGTCTCAGGTTCAGGCTTAGGGAAGAACTTTGGAGGTGCCAGAAGTTTGTCTCCCATCTGGGGAAAGTTTTTTTGAATCCCCAAAGTTCTTCTCCAATCCTAAGCGTGAAAAGCTTCACTGGCAGGTCTAATCACATGAAGGTTTCACAATCAGAAAGCAAGACATGTAAACCAGGCCGCTGTGAGACAATTATGCTTTTCTAGTGTATCTTGACCAATAAATACCATGATGTGTTTTTACTTTTAAACGAGTTGTGGTCAGCTTATTGGAGAATAAGTGGACGCGGCATTCAGCAGGCAGAGTGGAGCTACATTCCTAGTGCTGAGCAGAACTTGGGGGCTACGATCCTTGGTGTGAGCAGTGGGGTGCTGTTATACATCCCTATAGTAATCCTTGAAATATTATGGAGCTACAGAATGAGGTCTGTTTTTCTCCCTCCCCTTCAAAGGCTAAAGTAACCATCTGGGTCTAGTTGCTTTGTGGGCCTGTTTTTATTGCCACTTAGCTTTCTTTGTTTCATCAAGGGAAACACTTGCTGCTAGGACTATTCAGTAATTGTATGTCTTAACAATATGCTTCTTGGATCTGAAGATTTCTCAAGGGTATGTAGTTTCTGATGATATTCAGCAAATTTTCATTTTTGGTATCTATTTTCCTGCCTAGAGGTTTGTGTTTCGTAGCTGTAAGATGTGTTCCATTGTGCTGAGCAGAGTATTACAGGCTGTCTAGGATCTCCCCTGATTTATTTCCTAATTCAAAAAAACCCTTACAAAAAAACAACAACCCACCAAGCAAAACAAAGTAATATTTGCGCTGTCCTCGTCAAGAGAGATCTCAATTATATTGAAAGTAAAGGCTGATATCTTGTACTACTCTAGGCTTTCTTCTATTAAAATACCAAAGTACCCACGTCAAGATCTCAAGACAAGTTCATAATTCTCCAGGGCCAAAATCTACTGAGAGGCAAAGTGCTCCACAGAACGAAGTGTTGGAGTAGAAAACAGGACATGGTTTCAATTTCTGCCCTGCCTGTTAGTTTCCAAGTAATCATGGGCTAGTAGTCACCTCTCCTTTTACACTTATGGGTTGCAATGAAACTGCTAGGTCTACAGGATGGAGATTGTCCTTTCTTATGTGCTTTTAAAACGGCTTCAAGCTTTGCGGATGGAGGAAGGAAGATCTCTACATCACTCTTATAAGGGTTACATAGCTATTAATTGTAACTTGTTTAACATTTTTAAAATTAAAATTGTAAATTAAAATTAAAATGGCAACCAATCCTCTTGGGTGATAATGCTGGCAGAACAAGTGTTCCCTGGACTTCTCCAGGTCTCATAATGCCTTATAGTGCGCGAAAAATGTCATTTCCAGTTTTTGCCGAAGTAGCTTTTTCATTTTTTCTAAACAGTCATTCTGTGGATAATGAGCAGCGACAGCGAGCTTCAGAGCGCCATCCTAACCTGGAGTTAGGCCGGCACAAGGGCCACCGTAAAGCACGTTTCGACCACTCTCGTAGTCAGTGAGGATGACGCACGTCTGTGTGCTGGCCTCTTAGACTTGGAGAGTGGTCCAAACATACTTTACGGTGGCCCTTGTGCCGGCCAAACTTTGATGGTCTACCTGTGTCGGCACAGGTTAGGATGGCACCCTCAGAAACCCTCTGGACCCAACTGAAGCTGGGGTGAGTGGGGCCCAATCAAGGAAATCTCCGGATCATTAGGCCCAACTGTACTCCTTTTTTTTTTGCTTAAGAAAAATGAGAAAACCTTTTTCATTTGTTTCTATGAATCAAAACAGCTATAACACTGATACCCCAATGTTATCCCCAATGTTTGAGACTGTCATGCCCTCCATGGGTGCCCCGAAGGGGGGGGCGCGGCATGGAGGTGCGTCGGAGCTCCTGTAGCTGGTGACGCTTCTGCCGGCGGGCGGCTAAAGAAGAAGGACTAGTAGCGGCTACGGTTTTGGTCACGCTGTTTATTTTGCACAGCGCCTTCACATTCATCGGGCCCCCAATACACCCCCTCAGCGGGCCTGTTAAGGTTAACGAAACAACAAAAGGGGTGCCTCGTTACTGCACGGGCACCCTCAAGTCCATACCCGTCAGTTCACTGTCCGGACCAGTTACCCAGAGGTCTTCCGGCGGGTCTGGCGTGGTACCCCGGGAGCGAGCCTCAGATTCCTGCTCGGCGGGGCTGGCGGTTTCCCTGGATGTGGAAGGCTCGGGTGCCGGAAAGTCCAGCAAGACAGGTCCAACAGTGCGGCCAATGGGCGACCCCCTGGTTCACCCCTGCGTCCCCTGTGAGGGGTTTCGTGGGTCCACCCAGGACCCCCTTGCTGTTTGGAGGGGGTTCGGTGGAGGGGTACCCGGGAGGGTTCTGTTCACCCCACTGGGTGCCCGACGTGTCCCTATCTGCCAGGGCTCCGAGGGAGGAGGGTGGCCAACCCCTGTGGAGTTCTCTGTAGCCGGATCTCCACCCAGCTCCAGGACACGTCCGCTCTCCTCCGTGTCTGAGCTCCTTATGAACCTGGGCCTTGGAGTATCTGGCTCCTCCCCCCTCAGTGAGATCTCACTCTGGAGATCTCGTGAGAGCTTGGTGTTAAAGGGGACAGGGCTGCATAAGTGCAGCCCATTCCTCTTGTAGGCCTCTGCCTTGGGTGTACTGCTGCCGGTTCCCCTGTAGGCGGGGTTCGAGCTGGCCAGCTCCTTGCCTCCTTGGGGTGGCTGGAGAAGAACCCTGTTGCCCATCCCTGACCCGGGGGGTTGCCGGGCCAGGGCGGCGGGTGGCACGTGTCCTCGACGCCCCTCGAGGCCGGGCCGCGGGGCCGTGGGCCTGCCGTCACCCTGGGGCATCGGGAGCCTCCTCCTGCTCTTTGGCCGGGCCCCCGGGCCCTCTGCTGCGGGGGTCACCTCTGGATACGTGGGTTTGGGGGGCGGGGGGGGGCGCCCCCTCTGGCCCGGGGCCCACAGAGACATACAAAATTATTCACAGAAGGGATAGAATCGATAAAGGGATGTTCTTTTCCCTCTCTCAAAACACCAGAACCAGGGGGCATTCGCTAAAACTGAGGGTTGGGAGAGTTAAAACAGATAAAAGGAAGTACTTTTTTACCCAGCGGGTAGTTAATCTGTGGAACTCCTTGCCACAGGAGGTGGTGATGGCATCTGGTCTGGATGCCTTTAAGAGGGGATTGGATGGATTTCTGGAAGAAAAGGCCCATCCGTGGGCCATGATGGATTGTGCAACCTCCTTACATTGGTGGTGGGCTTCTTCAGAGTACCGGGTGCAAGGGAGTGGCAACAGGATGTAATCGTCTTGTGTCTCGTGCCTCCCTGGGGCACCTGGTGGGCCACTGTGAGATACAGGAAGCTGGACTAGATGGGCCTTTGGCCTGATCCAGCAGGGCTCTTCCTCTGTTCTTATCCCCCAGCACTAGCACTGATGCAGCCGCACCATTATTTATTTATTTATTTATTTATTTATGTAATTGATACCCCGCCTTTCTGCCCATAGGCACGCAAGGCGGCTTACAACAAAAACAGTAATACAATAAAATTCACAACATGAAAAAGCAGTAATTTAAAAACAACATTAAAACAATTAAAATTTAAAACAACAACAATTTACATTGTGGAGGGGCACTCTGCATTCTGTGGTGGGAAGGTGAGGCAGGAGGCCAGTAGTGCGCAACAACGCATTGTGTTTTGCGATGCGGCAAATCGTGCTGCAGTGCCGGAACATGAGTTCCAGCTGAGAGATAGAATTGGGCAGTTAGAGTTGCAAGGTAAGTAGTAAAATAGCTGCAAAGAAAGGCTCATTAGCATGGCATAACATAGCCTTCTTGTCTTCTGACCCCCACAGTCTCGCAAACTTTTAAACTCTGACCTCCCTGGCCAGCTGCCTTCCTTCTTTTGGTGCCTTTGGCTTTGATGACCCAGCAGGTCCCTGCTACTGAATGGTGGGGGGTCATCACACCTCAGGCTGCCGTTGCCTCTCATGTCTTAGATGGGCCGACCAGATTGATCAGCGGATAATTCTGGAGTTTTCACGAATGGAGATCTCAGGTCTGTGAGCAACCAGTGACCCATTTCAAATTCAAATTACGCCCTGGATGCCATCACGCAGCTGAGCCACTTTGAAGCTTTTCTGCAGTTACTTGCTGAAAATATGAAATCTCTGCCTCAGTGTCCATATATTTGGACAGGATGCTTGGTTGGTCAGAGGCAAATAGGGAAAAATATCTCTAATGATGTCTGTGTGCAGTCTGCCCGTTTCCACAGAATTCTTCCAGCTCTGCAGTGTGACCCCATTCTAGATTGAGAGAACACTTTATTTGAGAAACTCTGTGTAACTCACAGTGCAATCCTAATTTACCAGCAGCCCGGCACTAGTCCCTTATACCGGCCTACAAGTGTCGCAAATGGCTCCCTCAAGTGCCATTTGTGCCACTTTATGAGGCATGGAGGCCAACACACAGGCCTGCGCCATCTACCCTGCACCGTGACTGGAGCCAGGAAAGGCCGGAGTTCAGAGGCCAGCACAGGGGCTTTGGAAGCATAGGGCGAAGGCAGAATGGGGTGGGAGGGGCAGGGGGAAGGCAGGCCTGTGGGCAGACCAGCCCAAGGAGGGGTTGGAAATAGGACCCAGCACTTAGGCCGGATCCTAACTCCTGCCCCTATCCTAGTTGGATCCAATCTGGCCCACTCAGATTTGCGCCAGCGATTTCACTGGTGCAGATCCGAGTAGCCCCATAGGGGTGGCGTGGGTTTACCCCGAGATGACTACCTTCTAACCTATGTTGGATACTGCGCAGGCCAGCTGGCCTGCCTGTTCCAGTGCAGCTTAGGACTGCCCTTTAAGGGCTTAACTCAAGAAGGTTATATATTGACTGGAGGGAACATGACGTCACATTCTTGAAGCCATGGGTATAAACTGAGATCATCGCCACGAAGGAGGATTGCCGCCGCGGAGTCACGAATCAAAATCTCCCTGCCCATGTGTAAAAGTAAATCTCAACGTCTTTAATCATGCCTGTGTGTTCTGCATACGGGCGTGCGAATCGCTGGACGAAAAATGGGATTTAATTTCCACGGAAAGATTCATGTATTCACATTACATCGGTTCAATAAAACGACCGTTCAGTGAGTACAAAATTTTTTGAAGCCGTGTAATTTCTTGTTGTTCCTAGCAGTCTTATTCACCATTTTCTGACACCCACTGTTAATGGTCTAGAAGGTAAAAAAAAATAAAAAAATTTCCCCCCTCCTTTTTCCCCCCTTCCCGTTTACACTTTTTTTTCCCCGCCTTCCATTTTCTACGGTAATATTTTTGAAATTCTGCACATTAACAGAATTTGTTTTATGGGGGCAGGGGTGAGTGTAGAAGTTTAAAAAAATACTCTTAATAGCCTAGAAGTAAAAAAGAATTACTCTCATATTGACAACTACTTGTGTTATACATTGAGAGATTTTAATGTAATTTTCCTACATATTTATCTAATTTTTGCCCACCCTCCCCTTTTTTTCTTTCCTTCCCGTTCACACTTTATTTTTGGTTGTGTAGATTTCAAAAAATGAATCTGTCAAAACAGTGCAATCCGAGTTTAAATAGACAGCAAGTGGCATTTCGTCCAGTGTGTTCAGTAATATAATTACGCGGAATTAAACCTTGGAATTGCATATTAACTCATAATTAGGTTACCAATGATGTTTCTACACGATCACACGTTGTTATTTTGGTAAGTTTTTACTTCAGGAGTAAACTATTAAGTCCTAAACATCACGCGCAAACCAATCTGAAATGCTTGGAATCAGCATTGTTTTGAGTATAATGACGTCGCCGCTAAGCCCGCCCCCTGGCTTCACTTCGTTCCTATTCACATAACAAGCAGGGCCGGGCCCTGGCTTAACTAGATGTTACAAGAAACATGGAGTCACCACCATTCTTCTTCTCTTTTCTTCCCTTTCTAGTAATGTCTAGTGTGCACAGTACAGTGATGTCACATTGGGCCTGGTGTAAAAACAGATGTTATTGGGAAGGAAAGGGAAGAGAGACAGAGAGATAATGGCTCCGTGTTACTTGTAACATCTAGTCAGAGTCTAAGGACCAGTTCGGACAGCATATACAAGTGAGAACAGATAAGAGACCTAAATCATTTACACACTTCTGCATTTGCTGCTTCTGCTCTCACACCCAGTGTGAGATTTACAGAACTCAGCCATGGAATCCATGATTTCCAGATGATCTCAGGAATGGTAAGGCTGGTCTAGTCAATTACACTTCCCTAACTAATGTACAGCTTCTGGTGCAAGCCCAAATATGGCTCTGGAAAAAAGGTTGTCTGCATTTTCCATGGACATTTCCTTATTTCTGATTGTACACTAAAGTCCAAACCTGGAGTGCAGCCAACTATTGTGAGAACATTTCCTTTCTGGAGCTGACACACTTGCAGTTTGATTTCAACACGTCTGTTTCTGGAGTTGTGAAATCTTTGTTGATAAGCCAATGAACACTTAACGGCTAAAAAACTTGTGATGGAAAAGGATGCAGTAGAATTGTTGAAGGGTGTGAAGTTTTATCGTGAACAATGTGGTGTGATATTTTGGAGTTCTGTGCTGTCCTAAAAAAAAATTGATCTGCAACGCACATGCATGCAAACTTGTGCATGAATTATGCCTTACCTTGTTTTAGGTGCCCATTTTTGAGGGAGTGAAACGAAGCTTTAAAATTTGGATTTCACTTTCTGAAATTTCTTTGGAAGGGCATATGTTATGAAGTTCATTGAACAGGATTGCCTCTTTGTAAACTAGCTGCTGCAGCCTGTGCTTTTGCCATCCAGATTTATCCAACAAAGCATTTTATGTGACACACAAAAGTTTATATTTCAATTCAGAAATCTATTTGGATGAGGCAAAAATTTGATGTGTAATAAGGGATGGTCTGGGAGATAAGAAGAAATTCACAGTAGTCAAGTAGCAAGAGGTTTATTCCAGGGGATGAAGATTTTCAAAGTTTTATATTGGTAGAAGTGACATGACTTAGCAACCAGTTGAGGGCCCAATCCTGAAGCCGGTGGTAAGCTGTTACTACTGGCTCTCGTGTTACAAATGTGGCGTAAAGCATGTTTATGGCACCACTGAAGCATGCATGCTGGTGCTGGGCCTGTGGCGCAGAGCCTCAACACTGCAAAGCAGCTGCTGTTCCGCCCACTGCAATAAGTGAGAGTGTGGGCCAATGGAACAGATTTTGGGGGCAGAAGGAGGGCATGGAGAAGGCGTGGGGAAGGCAGGGGAGGGCAGAACTGGGCAGGGGGAGGGAAGGAGCCGCTCCAGGAGGGGGTTGGGACTAGCAGTGGCCCTTGCGTGGACACCCGCTTGGACACCCTCCATGGGACTGCTCCAGTCTCTGCTGGCAAAAATAGCTGGTGGAGACTTGAGTAGCCCCATTGCAGGGCCAGGGCTTTCGCCAGGGCAATGGGATGAAGGATGAACATTTTGGTACCACTGCTTCTCCAGGAGCTGGGCCACTCCCGATTGGATGTGAATGTCTGGAGTAAAGGAATAGAAGGAATTTAAAAAGTGTAAAGTAAGTCTGTCTAATATTTCCAGATTCTTACTATGTTGCTGTTCAATCACTAAGTCGTGTCCAACTCTTCGCGACCCCATGGACCTCAGCACGCCAGGCCTCCCTGTCCTCCACTAGCTTCCAGCGTTTGCCCAATTTCATGTTCATTGCTTCGGTGACACTATCTAACCATCTCATCCTCTGCCGCCCTCTTCTCCTTTTGCCTTTGATCTTTCCCAGCGTGAGGGTCTTTTCCAAAGAGTCCTCATGAGGTGGCCAAAGTATTTGAGCTTCAGCTTCAGTATTTGTCCTTCCAAGGAGCAATCAGGCTTGACTTCCTGTAGGATTGCTTGATTGAATCGCCTTGCAGTGGGTTGCCATTTCCTTCTCCCATGGACCATGTTTAGTCAGAACTCTCTACTATGACCTGTCCATCTTGGGTAACCCTACATGGCCTAGCTGATAGCTTCATTGAGCTACTCAAGCCCCTTCGCCACGACAAGGCAGTGATCCATGAAGGATTCTTATTATATCCACCCTTTAATGGGTATTTTTCTTAACAGCAAACTTAATGGCACTTACTGGCAAAAAACCTGCCATTCATTACTTGGGTCAGTGGTTCCCAAAGTGGTGAGTTGTTACCCACCATTGGGGACCAAAACTGGGCCATTCCCCTTAAGGAGAGAGGTCCAGTAATGAGTGTCTCAATTGCACTACAGCTATTGCGGTACAATGGGAACCCAGGGGCTTAGCTTATTTTGGGAGTTGAGCTGGTCTCCAGGAGCGTCTGGGAGGCCCACATCCCCCTCTGCATTAGGGTATGTGTGAAATTTCGGATTCTTGCCCCCAAATACAACTAGGCCACCTTGCTGTTTGTCCCCCAACTCCAGGTTACGTATAAACAAATTGAAAAGCACAGATCCCAGGACTGATCCTTGGGGCACACGGCTTTTCATCTCTCTCCATTGTGAAAAGTGCCCATTGGTCCCCCACTCTCTGTTCCTTGAGCTTCAACAAAGATTTAACAGGTTGCCTCTCAAGGATCGCCTCTGCCCCTACGCCTTGGGAGAAGTTGAATCCTTAGAGCACTTACTTTTTCAGTGCCCTAAACATGCCGATAGTAGAATAAAATTATTAAATCCTATTATTCGTTCCCTAAGACCGATGGAGTTGCCTGAGCTTTTGAAATCCCTTTTTGAACTTAAGGATCCTGTATTAATTACCCAATTGGCTCGGTTCTTAGCTCAGATAGTTAAAACTAACTCAACCCGTTTTGCTAAGAACGACCCCTAAGGTATATTCCTTCTGTTTTATAGATTGTAACTAAATAATTTAGCTCTGTATCTCCTTCATTACACTTCTCATTTTACTATTTGTATTATTTTAATTATGTCCATTTACTTTCCTTTGTTGTAAATGCCAATAAAGGTTATTGGAATTTTGAACTTCAACAAGTTCCTGTTCTAGGAACTGTCATCTCAGGAGTCTTTGGTGAGGGACTGTGCTAAGATACATTCAGAAAATCCAGATATATAATATCCACTGGTTCACCCACATCCATGTTGACCTTTTCAAAGAATTTTGAAAGGTTCCTAAGGCCAGACTTACCCTTGCAGAGGCCCATTGCCAGACCCACAAAATGTGGTGCTACGGCAGTAGAGGCAGGTATGTATGAAAGGTCCCCTACTCTGAAGAGGTTTTCCAACTGGTGCATCGTCCCCCCGGTGTATACAGCGCATGCTCCATTGGCATGGCTGCATCTGTGGGAGGGATTTGGGTAAGACTGAGCTGTAAAATTTATTTGGACTGTAGCCTTAGGCATCTTTTTTACATGTACAAATCAAATAACGCTATCAAGGTAGCCATCAATATTCTATACTAAGAGTTCATATCACAAGAAGTCACTTGAAACTTAACGAGACTGCTTTACTGGAAACAAGAATAGAATTATTTGTGGCTTGTTTTATATAAATGGCATCTCTGTGTGAAGCAGGCAACCCAGTTTATATTCGAGCTGAAACAAAAGAATGCTAACAGAAAAATCTTCACTCATTGGAGAGTCTTCGAGCGCCAGGGATCTATTGTGTCCTGATAGGACAGTCGAGGTCAGCATATTGTCTTGGGGAGTCCCTTGATTTCTATGGAGTGAGCTTTTCATTACTAGTTGGATTGCTATCAGCTAGCAGAGGTCACTGTCTTCAATCTAGACACACGTACCCTATTCTGTATTATCAGCGAAAGATTGTGGAAGTATGTCAATGTCAGATTCAAGTGTGTGTGTGTGTGTGTGTGTGTGTGTGTGTGTGTGTGTGAGAGAGAGAGAGAGAGAGAGAGAGAGAGAGAGAGAGAGAGCATAAGCTCAGAAGCTATTTCAGCAAAATACTTTTCAGTTATTTTCTGTATATTTTCCATTTTCAAGCACTTTTCATAGTGGCCAATAATGAAAATAATGATGATAAAAACCTTAGTAATATAGCACTTTAGAGCATTCAAAGTTCATTGCATATATGTAATAGGCTCAAACTACACTTGACACTCAGTTGTATGATTTCTCACCATCATCACCACTAATAGTTGATTTTTTTAAACATACAAGTAGCCTTGGTGGCGAAAAGAAAGCTGAAGCAGTCGGGAAGGGTTGCTCAGCCTTTTATTTCTGGTGTTTATAAGTTCACAACTGCAGCTGCTTGCAGCTGCTTTTCACCCATAGGTGAAAACAACAGGCCTGGCATTTTCTAGCATTGTTCTCTTGCTCCCATCCACTCTCTCCCTAGACATTTCCCAGGCCAATGTATGTTGATTTGAGCTGTCCTGTTGGATAGTTGATAGTCAGCTTCCTCAGCAATATGGAAGATTTTGCCCTGTAAGTGCTAATTCCTCACTGGTGTTATGAGAGAAGCATGGGGTTGGAAATGATACAAACGTGTAATTCTGCCTTTAGAAAGTGCCAGTGTAAGAAACTTGAATGTACGAATGCAAGTGATGTGGTAGTGGTTATTTGACTGGAACAGCCATTGTCAACCACTGTGCCATGGCGCATTGGTGTGCTGCAAATGGTCTGCAGGTGTGCTGTGGGAATTTGGGGAAGGGCCATATATTAGGAGGGCCACTGGGGAGGTGAGAGTCCTACGAGCAGCATAATGTGCCTTGTCAATTGTCAAAAAGCTAATGGTGTGCCTTGACAATTTTAACTCCTTGCCAGTGTACTGTGAGATGAAAAAGGTTGAAGACCTCTGAACTAGAAGGATAACCTCTTGGACTCAAATTTACCTTATACAAGTGGGCAAACCCTCAAGTCTAGTTAACTGGAGTCAATTCCATCCTACTGCAACAATGAGATGTTAACTGATGTCAGATCAACTAGGCTAGACCAAGTGGATTGTAGTCTGAATCTTCCTTCCTTGTCAGAGCTTTTGCCTGTGGATACCTTCACTACCCAAAGCCTCCTTGGTGACTTTGTAAAGGTAAAGAAGGATGTACACTAACTTTTCATTAGGTTACGTTCATCATAAGTTTGCTATCTTTAGCAGTGGATTGTGGGAATAGGGGTATGTGTATCTCTGAATCCCTTTCCATCGATTTTAAAAAATTCAGCATGACACCAGGCTGGCTCTTCGATCAGCAGCTTTCAAGTACCATTATTTTTTGTTTTGTGTTTAGGGCATGCTCTTTATTGTGATTAAGGAATAATTGGATTCATTCTGAATGGTGGCGCACAGCAGAGCATCCTTATCATGGAAGCTCCTGATCCTGCAATTACATGTCTGCAGGCCTGTCTAGCAGTCACGAAAGCTTAGCCATGTTTGCCTCATCTGCCGTGCAATACTCTAATCTGGCCAGAACACAAATAGATCAAGAAATTGAGCATTGTAGACTGTTCCAATGCTGCTATGTATTGCTTTGTTACCCCCAGGTCACTCTTGGCTATACAGAGCCAACATACACAAGAACTATTCCCACAAAACACTTACTGTGCATCATCGCTAACATCTCTCTCTCTCTCTCTCTCTCTCTCTCTCTCTCTCTCTCCTCTTTTCTGTTGAAATGTCATAATTAGGACAAAACTGAACAATAACATGTTCTCAGAAGAGATAAGATGTGACTCTGTCCCCGCTGCTTTTGAACGATTTTCCTCCCTCTCTTCTGCTTTGCCATTATTCTCTCTTTCTCCATATCCCACACCTCTCTTTTGAACTTTTGAAGGTGAACCAACTGCTGGGATCCGGTAACTCTAGAATTATTATTTAAAGAATCTATCTATCTGCTTGCTTAGTTGTCTTCCTCCCTTACCAATTAGTGTTGTCACCATACTGCAAAAGACAGTGGGTGCAATCCTAGCCTGGAGTTAGGCCGGCACAGTTAGGCCGGCACAGTTTGGCTGGCACAAGGGACACTTTAGGTATGTTTGGACCACTCTCAGGGTGCAATCCTAAACAGCGCTGGATTAGCGAGGCCGGCCAGCCAGCACCAAATCCAGCGATGCTTAGGACGGGCTGGAGTCTCCCTGCGGCAAGGGAGCGTGCGCTCCCTTACCATAGGGAAGGCTCCAGCCTCCCCTATGTGCTCCTCGGATCTGTGCCCACTAAAGAGCGAGCGCAGATCTGAGGAGATCGCATGGCCTGAATTGGGGCCTCGCTGCCTCGCTGACGGGCTTAGGAAGTGGCCAAACGGCCACCTCCCAAGCACGCCCAGGTCCCGCCTCCCGCCTCCCCCCTTCCACCAATCCCCGTCCCAAAACGGGACAGAGAATCCCTTGCGCCGACGGTCTTTGGTCGGTGCAAGGGAGGCTCTCCGTCAGTGCTCTAAAGCCAACGCTATGAGCAGCATCAGCTTCAGCGCTTCAGTGCCAACACGGGGGTGCTGCTCGGCACCCACACACCAGCACTCCACTCCTTGCGTTGACGCGATGAGGTCGCATCGATGCAAGGGCCGTGCTAGGATTGCACTGTCAGAGTCAGAGAGGGGAACACACAGATGTGCTCCACCCTCCCCGACTCTGAGAGTGGCCCAAATGCACTTTAGATTGGCCCTTGTGCCAGCCAAACAGTGCTGGCCTAACTCCAGGTTAGGATCGCGCTCTAAGTGCATGAGTGGCCTTAACTACATCCAGACTTTCAATAAGCAGCAACAAGACCTGGGCTACAGTACAATGGACAGCGGAACAAAATTAGGCTGAGCAGAGAAGTCAGTCACTCCATGAGACCCTTTGTTTGTTTATTGTGCTAAAATGTAATACACCTACCGATAGCCCTATGCAGCAATTTACAAAGGAGTAATAAAAATTACACATAAAACTGATAAACAATACCACTATGAACACTATTTACATCAATAAGCCAGCATCAAAAAGCCCCCCTGAAACAAAAAAGACTTTATACCTTTCCTGAAGCACAGAAAGGAAGCAACCAGGAGGTCCTCTCTTGCTAGGTATTTCAATGAGAGCATCAGCCGCCAAGGTCTTAGTCCTGGTAGCCTACCACCACTATTTTGATGGGGACGGCACTTTAAACCCGACCTATCCAGTTGATCTTGAGACTTGGAGAGGGACATATGAGTGGAGGGATTCATGTAAGGGGAAATCTGGATTAGGGCCAACCTTAGGAGCTGCGGGGTCCAATGCAAAACATGTTTGTTGGGGGCCCATCCCTGCAGGTTCTCCCCCCCCCCCACTCACCAGATTGAGCTGGACTGGCGAGGCATCCAGTAGTGGTGTAACCAACAAGTACTTTTGGGGGAGGGCTGATTTCAAGCCAGTTGGACACAGGGGTGGGCAGGAGGGAGGGAGGGAGCTGTCCAGCGGCAATGCTCTGCTTGATGTGCTCTCCTCGTGACACCTCAGCATGGATGTGCTCTCCTTGTGACACCTCAGCAGCCAGAGCATTAGCTACAGAGCTAGGTGCCAGCTGTGGCTTCAAGTGATCCACTTGCTGCCCCAATCCTGGGGCTCTCTAGGCGTGGGACTGGCCAAACTGATCAAATTGCCCTAAGGCCAACACTGGTTAGGAGTACAGGCATGCCCCGGTATTGGCTGGGTTTCTGTTCCGGACCCCACTGTGGATACCTGAAACCTGTGGATATCTGGATACTGGGGTTGCCTTTTTAAAGATAGGTGAACATCACTGCAACAAGGTAAAAAAAAAAGATTTGATTAATGTTCTCTGTCTTTCTTTTTAATAGGCGTCCCAATAGGATAACTGAAACTGTGGATACCAAATCAGGGGATAACAGGGCATGCCTGTACAGCAAAAGCTTGAGGAATCAGTCTGGGTTGGAGGGATGCATCAGTCAGGTTCTCCTTGAAAATCTGGGCAAAAAGAGGCAGATTGAAGGAGGTCTAATAGTTTAGAACAAGTAGAGCAGAGTATTAAAGCTAGGAGCAGTGATAGGGAAATATAGTCTCATTAGCAAGCAAGAGAACGAGCCAGGCTCCTCATAGTTATACCAGGCTTATATTTATACTATGGCTAGAGCCTCTTACTGCCTGCCTCTGATGTTTTGATTCTGTTTCCTAGAAGGCTTGAAGAGAGCTCTGAAGTTGAGTGTCAATAATCTCAGGGAGCTCCCCAAACCCAGTTTATTGTCCTGGTGGTAGTTCAACATTTTGTGAAACTGTGCAATAGATGCCTTGTTAAAAATGTGCACATATGTGCACTGTCTAGCAAATAACAGTGTCCTTGTACCACATTTATACATGGACATATATGAAGGCTTTAATTCTCAAATCAGTAGCGGCTCTTTTTTAAATTAAATGCAAATAGTTGGATGTTCAATAAACCTATTGAATGTATATTAAGTATACAGTTGTATCTTTTGGGGTTTGGTTCTGGGACTCTCCACTGATACCAAAAATTGTATTAAAATAAAAGCAGTTAAAATGATACAAAAACAAGAGTCAGGCAGTCAATTAGAACTGCTATTTTCAACTTGCTCTGAGAAAAGTGACCCCCTCTGCCCTCTCTTGCTGAAGAATAGAATACAAAAGTGATTAATCTCTTTCCTATTCCATTCTTCAGCAAGAGAGGATCTCAGAGGGAGTTGAAAGTAGCAGGTCTAATAGTCTGAGAGTGCAATCCTAACCAACCTTCCAGCATTGGGGTAAGGGCAATGCAGCTCTGAGGTAAAGGAACAAACATTCCCTTACCTTGAGGAGTCCTCCGTGACTATCCCCCAACTGCAGGATGCAGTACATGCCCCATTGGCACAGCTATGTCAATGCTGCCGTTGGTTAGGATTGTGCCCAGACTCCCTGACTGATTCCTTAGAAAAGTGGTTTTTAGAACATGTTTTTTTCCCTTCTCCAGAGATCAGCAGGATCTTTCTTATCTGCAGTGGGCATCAGTGTTGCGTCAAATCAGTGTATAAAAAATTGGTATCTGAAAAGGTTGGCTCTGTACCTGGGTGGTTGTAGAGGTGTTCATGTTTCCTTCAACTTGTTACTCCAGTATTTTTGGCTAGACTGTCCTTAGAGCTCACAACTACAGCCATGTTTCTGTTTGCCCTAAAATCCAGGTGACAGACTTGTTTGAATCTCTTCACAGGAAAACAGAAGGGATAGCCACACATTGCATGATAGGCTTATACAGTCTGTGTGCAGTGTACACAGATTGTGGATCTCAAATATATTCAAATATCATGCTCAGTACATGCGTAGCTGTACACATAATCTATTGCAGTCAATCTGCACTCAGAGTCCAGTCCCTGAGTTCACTAGGAAAATAAAATGAAAGCATTTACACGCATACAGACAGCTATCCACATATACAACATAATGTGTGAATAGTCCTAGATACCAGCTTTGTTCAAACAACACCCCATGGAGTTCAATGAAGGCGTGAGCAGGAAGCAGGAATGCACCCACTAACCACATCTCTCAGCACCATCATGCCCACTAGTCACAGCCCCAAACATCTTAATAATCCAGGATTCCAAGTCACATGGCTAAATCCTCCAGAGAGACAGCTTGGGCTGTTCATGCAAACAGTGAACATGTGGCTGCTGCTGGGACTGTGGTCAGGGGATGAGTAAGGGGGGCACAGTTTCAGGTGTAATCCTACTCCCACCTCACTTGTTTATTGAATGGAGGGAGATGTTTTCTGAACAGGATTAAACTTTCACAAGTTTACTGTAAAGTGTGTGTGGATTTGGGAGGGGGGGGGAGGGAAGAGAACATTTTATCTTACTACTTCATATTGCCATTAATTCTAACCAATGATGCGCTGGACATTGCATTTCTACCAACGTTGCTCTAATGCGTCATTGGTAGAAAATGCACAGCCTAATCTTCTTGGGCTCTACCACTGCTAGTTCTGGCCATGGTAGATAAGATGCTTTACGGCCATCGCAAAGAGCACTCCAGAAGTATGCAGAGCTGCACACTTTGGGATGGTCACCAGAAGTGTGCTTCACACACAGCAGCAAGGAAAGGAGTGCCTGCTGACAACGGTGAGTCGGCGGAGAAGGTGGAATGTGGGAGGGTGGGAGACATGTCAGAGTTGGGGTGGCGGCACCCAACATGGGCAACTTATGCTGGTTGCTATCTGTGGAGGCCCATGTGAGATTGGGAGGCTTAAGGAAGGTAAGGGGAACGGATTTCCTTTTCCCCTCCCAAGTCTCCTGATTTGCTCGCCATCCCACCATAGCATTCAGAGCAGACTGTTCAGGGGTTGCAGGCTGTGGCAGGGGAAAGCACAGGATTGGGTTCACTGTGTGTTTTGGACTGCAACCCTACTCAGCTCAACTTCAAGGCTCCTTCCAGAGGGTTTTCACTACTCAGGAGTTCAGTCTCTCTGTCATTCTCTGAGCAATGATTGCTGGAAGATAGGATAAAATGTCTCGTCACTTCATGACCTGTTGCAGCAATTTTTCACAACCAAACTCTCAAGTAATTGCTGCTGTTCTCCTAAAACATATTTGTGGATGAGGTGCCCTGATTTCTGTCCAAGAAGATCTGCTGAAATGGCAGCCTAACCAGCTGATCTTCCTGCTGATCTATCCTTATTAGGGGTCTTGGAGTACACCAGCCTATTGCTACTAATCATGTTGTTTGGCCTGGGTTTCTGTCAGGTCTGCCAGGCAGCAACCACAGTTCTGACAGCATCGGCTGCTAGCACACTGGGATGAATCTGGGTCGGCTGCAGCCATTAGAGACAAAGGGATGACACACTGCAGGAGCTGTTTGAATCACTCCCAAGCAGTCAGAGGGTTAAACTGCAACCTGGATTTTCTTGTTCTGGGTCACAGCATTTTTTTTAATGGACATCTTAAAGCATCCTGCATCAACTCTAGTTTTAAACTGAGAGCTAGCTGTGCTGAATTCTAATGCAGACCTCTGGGTTTTTTTTTTTGTTCAAACGTCAGATGCACATGCCTTCAGATTTCTTTCTGAATATGAGCAGTCAAGGGCCCTCTTTAGAAGCACAGTGTCTCATCTCCATAATTTGTGTAAGCTCTACATAATATTTGCTTAACCCCTTGATGGCTAATGCTAATTTCCCTCCATTCACCTGAGTAGCATTTGCTGCCGCAGACATCACTCTTGTGCTAATGGAAGTGGAAATGTATGGAGACAAATGCTACAGTGTCAAGTGAAGATGGCAAAATGTCAGTGCAAGCTTCAGAGTAAATTAGTACAACAACACAAAAAGGGTGAATGCAATTTTGAGGCTTAAGCATTAATTGGAGGGGCCATCACTGAGCTGGAGAGCACACGCTTTGCATGCAAAAGATCCCACAGTCAGATTCCTGGAATCTCCTGTTCAGGAAACACTGTGGCAAATGATGGCTAGTCATGGTAGTCAAGATTAGGCTCAATATACCAAGTAATCTTACTGTGAATGCAATCCTAACCTGTAGTTAGGCAGGCAAAGTTAGGCAGCAAAGTTTGGCCAACACAAGGGCCACCATAAACCGCGTTTGAACCACTCTCAGAGTTAGGGAGGATGATGTACATCTGAATGCTGGCCTTTCCGACTCTGACAGTGGTCTGTACTTTACAGTGTCCCTTTTGCTGCACAAACTTTGCTGGCCTAACTGTGCCAGCCTAACTCCAGATTAGGATTGCACCCTGTGTCTAAGGCATCCTTGTAGGCAGTGATGTCATGTGGCCAGGACGCTCCGGAACACCGTCCCGGTTGTTCCGTGTAAGAGCTGGCCCCGCCTACTGCAGTCGTCGCTGCCGCGTGCCCCTGCAATATGCTAATGGAGCTGGCAGTGACGAGATGCCACGTGCTGTTTTGCCCTCCCGCCCTCCGCTGCGCTCGGTTCGCTCCGAAATGGAGCTATTCCGGGTGCAGGGAGGCGTGGCCGGGCTCCGCAGGAGGGCGGGGAACTGCCAATCAATCGAGCATCCCGGTGGCTACTTCCTGCATTCCGGATGTTAGTGCAGGTAGATCCCACCACTGCTTGTAGGCTTAGCTTATCACAACAAAACATTTATGTCTAGCTCTAAGAAGAAATGCATAGCTATTTTATCCATGTTTGTTTTTTCTTAGCATTAATGCTTGTAATTGGATTTGAACACATGTGAGCAGATGCATTATATATTTCACAACTCACAGAAAAGTTGAGGACCAAGGATGTTACGAGACTGTGGTACACTATCTATGATTCCTGCCATCTGATCTCTTTTCCAAGGATATGTTGCTATTTGCACCATGTAATCTGCTGAGGTTGTTTTGCTGTGAAATTGCCAAGAGTCAAAGAAGATGACATGCTATTTAGATTCACATGTGATTTTCCATTTCATTTTGACATGAAAGTTGTATGCCTTCAGAGTTCAAAACAATAAATACCTTGGTATGGCAGAGGACACCTTGGTGCCATAAGAGGCATCTGTATCCTTACGTAATAGTAGCTTCCACTTCTCAGGAATTCATTTCAAGTTCACAAAAACACTATAGGGCAAACAAGTATGGATCTCAAATACAGTATATCTTAAAATAAGCTAAAAGGAAACAGGAATTGTAACAGGAAGTCCCACTTTTGGCATTTAATTTAATATTTCATATTAAAATTGCATTGTATCTATTTAGCACATCATGTTTTCCATCAATTTGAGATTAATGGCCCAATCGTGTCCAACTTTCCAGTGCTGATTCAGCCATGATGCAGCCCAAAGCCTTGATGAGACCTCTATGACTACATCCCCCAACTGCAGGATACAGGGCTCACCTGTTGGCATGGATACATCAGTGCTGGAAAGTAGTTGGATAGGATCTGGCCCTCAATCACTAGAAATAAAAACTTTTGCTGAAGAAAACATCAGTCTCAGCAGCATTTGTATTTGTGCATGAATCAGATCACTGAAGCACTTATTGGGGATTGATCATGACTAATTCCTATAGCCATTTCCTATGTGCAGAGCATTTTTATACCTGTGCTCAACGAACCCATAAAGTAGGAGTAGGCTGAGATGGTGAGTTGCCCAAAGCCATCTACCTGTTGAAGTACTTGGCTACACCAAAGTGGCATGGGTTCCACTTGCCATCCATTTGCATGCTGTGTTAGAAAAAAGGTAAAGTTAATCCAAAGAGGATCCTTATTTATCTTTAGCAAATTGTGTCTTGCCTTTGGTTAGACCTTGGAGCTCACTGGAGGAAATGCAGAGGTTGCCTCTTGGAGTAAAGTGTACTAATGTGGAAACAACCCCAAATCACTGCCATTCAGAATTCTTCATTATGCTAACCATTTAGAGCAGTGTTATTCAAACTGTGGGTCAGGACCCACTTGGTGGGTACCAACCTGATGTCTGGTGGGTCGCAGAAAGTTGGGAGCAGCCATCTTGGAAACTGCAGATTTTACTCTTGTGATATTCCTTTTGTGAGTGTTGACAGTTGGAATTTTCAAGTGAGGGTTTTTTTTTTAATTTTGTTTTCAGTTCAGTGCTTTTACATCATATTTTATCCTAATCTTGCTTCCTGTCAGGGATGTTTCATGGTTGTACAATTGCTGCAGTCCAAGAATGCCAATTTGCATTTCAGGAGTGTCGATTTATAATGTCACAATGACGGCACTTCCTGCTTGATGATGTCACTTCCTGCCACAACATCACTTCCAGGTTAATGACATCACTTCCAGTGGGTCCCGACACAAGTGCCATTCTAAAAAGTGGGTCCTGGTCTATGAATACCGCTGATTTAGAGCATTGCATACAAATCCCAAAGAGAGGCAAAACATTAAAATGTGGGTTCTCTCTCTCCTTCTCTTGCAAGTTTTGAAATAATTTCTCCTTTTGCTTATGAGTCCAACTACAGCAAACCCTTTTACCACAACTTGATCAAAAGTTGATAAGGCTGAAGGAAACAAAAAAATTCTTCCAAGGCTGATCTTGAATCATAAGCCATCAATTGGCCATCCCTAACTTAAGGGGGTTCTGGGAGCCCCAGAATATGCAGGATATGTTTGTTCCAAACTGCATTTTAACTGCAGTATGGGCTGATACTTAACTGATTTTGTTGTGTTTTATTGTTATTGCATGCTTTTAAAAAACACACACAATTTACAAGCTGCTTTTGAACTTGTTTTTAAAACCGGGCTTTATGCAATAAATGTGTTCCAAGAAGTTCGAAGAAGGTGATGTGTTTTTACATAATATTTGTTTGCTTTAACGAAGGAAATGATTGCACTTTGAGCACCCTGGGCTTTGGTCTGAAATTTGTCACAAATTAAATGAGAAGGATTTTTTTTTCAAGAGCGCCTTGTTTTAAACATTGGCAGCCCATCGCTGATTCAGAAAGATGCCAGATGTCTCACTTAAAGGAAAAAAAATGATTCTAGGAAGTGTGAATAATTTCCAGCCTAAGCTCTGAAATACTGTAAGTTTTGAAAGATTGACGGAAAGCGTTTCACGACAGCACATATATTTTTTTCCCAGAGAAAAAAGAAACCACAAATTAAAAGAGAGAGAGAGAGAGAGAGAGAGAGAGAGAGAGAGAGAGAGAGAGATTGGGAACAAACCAGGCATTTAGTATATCTCCTGTTGTTGGCAGTTTAAAAAAATCAAAAACTTAAAATAATCTTCAGACTATTACAGATCAACATTGCACTTTTATCTTGTCCTTGCAGAAATCAGATGGAAAGGAAACTTCTGGTCCAAGCTATGGTGGTGGTGGTGATTTTTAAACTTCTCCAGGGCAAGGCCAAGATGATGCCCTAAGGTGGCGCATTGTAGGAAAACATTGCCCCATATGCAATTAATTTGCAAAGCTGTCTCCTCTAGGGCTTCTCCATTCTTGACCATCAATTTTTTGGGAGCAAACCGTACAGTTGAGCCTTGCTCTGTGTAATAAGTTTGTCATGAAAGAGATGCTGCACTTCAGGCTTCTCTAAGATGACTATTTACTAGTGCAAATTACCAAAACAAGCAACTGCGATCATTACTTAACAAGGGTTCGTTATAAATTCCAGCCCCTTCTTGCGTTAGACTCACTTTGTAGGCCCTGAGAAGAGCGGGGCCAACGGCACATGACTAGGGCCTCTGCGGCACAACCAAGGAGGTTACCTCCATGGGCACAACCGAACTCTTAGGCCTTGACTGACTGCGACCTGGCTCTTAAGGGCACAGTACACAACGCTGTGCATCTGGGGAAGAAATTTTTTTTGAGGTGTGTGGGTTCAAGCAGGCTGTCTGTGCACAGGGTGGGCTGTGTGAGGAAGGACTTGAGCCAGACCTCTTCTTGTGAGGTTGTCAGCCATGGCCCATGTGATTTGTCACTGCTACCATTATAACTGCTCATTATAATCAGGCTTCATAAATAGGCTTACCAGAATTTTTTGAATTGAAACCAGGACCAGTTGGAGTATCACCAGGTTAAGAGTTAAGAAACGGGCAACCCCTATACTGCAGGGGTCTCCTCTAGCAGGCTCAGGGCAAGCCTCTGGTCCCCAATGATAAGGTGATCAACTTTTTTACAATGAAAAGGAGGACACAAATAAATTGAAGAAGAAAATATCGTAAATAAAAGGAACATTTTATTCATTGCAACAATAATATATTATATGATAAATGCATAATAAAAACATTTGTAACATTTTATATTGTAATTATGCTTACATGCCAACAGGGTTGTATAAACTTGTAAATAAAATTATACATATTTGGAAATTATTAAATAAGCTGCTCAAAACAATAAAGGGAACACTTACACAACACATC
>JAJKFI010000018.1:1573074-1615532 GCA_029204185.1 Lerista edwardsae | reverse complement strand
TATCTATCTATCTATCTATCTATCTATCTATCTATCTATCTATCTATCTATCTATCGCTGACCATAAGATCCCCAGAAAGCTAGGATAGCAAAGTCAAGAAGAAGGACTCCTGCTGTTGGGCAGTGAACAATTTACAATGCAAGCAATTTGCATTGTATGAAAATGGTGAGAAGGTTTGAGAACTTCCCGAGATATTCCCTTTCCTGAATATCAACTTCATACCAAAGATGTTTTCATACAACCTTCCAATTTTGAGGAAAAATTTTGGGATTCATTCAGCAGTAATTGTCATTATGTCACTGTGGGCACAATCCTATCCCCGGGTTGGAATAGGCAGACCAACACGCCTGCCCCCTATCCAGCCCGGAGCTCAGCTGCTTTGCTAACTTTGCCTTGCTAGGGAAAGGGGAAGTATTCTCGTGCAACTTCGAGTGGCCGAATCGGAGCTTCCTGGGATAGGAACAGGGGTTAGGATTTGGGCCAAAGGCCAGATCCTGGCTCCTCTCCCGTCACCAGACCAGGCCGCCCATGGGCCCGCCCATTCCCCACCTCATTCTGTCCTTCCCTCGCAGCCAGCTTAAGTAGGCCAGCCTTACCATCGGGCCTTTGGGTCTGAGTGACAGGGCAGTGAGACCAGCACCCATCTGTGTACTGTCCTAACTTGTCCAAAACTGGTGCAAACGCACTTTACAACATGTTTGCAACAGCTGAGGCCCCGCATAAGGGACTTGTGCTGGACATTCGGCTGATTTGGATTGTGCTGCCCATCATACAATCCGAAATCCAGCCAAACAGAAACAGCTTGATCTCCAAGAGACAACTATTGGACCCCTTCTTTACTATTTCTTAGGTGTCAGGCAAATTCTGTTCTGTTCACTCAGGCCTCTAGTGTTGTAATTGGTTTGTTGCTGATGTTCTAGATGAAAATTTGTCTAGCTTAGTATTCTGGCTGCAGGGATTGTGTAACTACTACATTTTATCTGAATGCTGTAAGCAGTGGCAATAATTGTATGTGCTGATTTAATTGTTTTCTTAACTGATTGTTTCTTGATGTTGTTTTAGTGACTTATTGTTAAGCAGCCTTGACTACCCTTGGTAGCATTTAAATCTTTCAAATCCCTCAATCAACTGAAGAATGGAAACAGAAGGCAATTTTTATTTTAGTAAAGGCAAAAAGAGGATTGAAAATGAATGAGTGACTTCAGTTCATCTCTTACTTTTGCGCACAGTATAGAGCCTTGCCATTCAATGTTTTATGTTTTGCATAATGAATAGGTTATTTAATTTTGTTTATGCTGTTTATATAGTGGGGTTTCTTATTTTGATCAAGTTTGCTCTTGTTATTCTTGATCTTGTTATCCACCGGACCACATGGGTACGTCTTACAGCTTGCAAAGCATATGGTAGTTCTTGCAATGTGAATAATAAATTCTGAGTGAGCAGTTTTTGAGTTTTCATTGTGAGCTGTTGGGGTAGCAAAGCCATTTGCCATCCGGTGCAAAGAAAATTTTGTAGGCTGCCCCCCAACGTTGCCTCTTCTGCAGCCGCTTATAGCCCCTTCTGTTCTGATAGCACAATCCTAAGCAGCGCTGGAATGGCAAGGCCGGCTGGCGCCACCCCTATGGCAAGGGCACAAACCTGCCAGCCTCCCCTATGGATTCCTTGAATCTGCACCTGCTAAACAGGAGGCGCAGGTCTAAGAAGACGGCGCGGCCCAAATGGGGGCCTGCCTCACTCCTGGGCTGGCACACCTGCTGGCCTGCCCACAGCTTTCCCTCCCATGCCCACTCCCTCCCTCGTCCCAGTTCATCACGCCTCTGTGCCAACTGGTCTTGCCTGGCGCAGAGGGCAAGGAGTGCGGGTGCTCCGAGGCCAGCACTGCCTGCAGTGCCGGTCTCAGAGTGAGAGCGCTGATACGGGAGTGCTGCTCTGTACCCCTGTGTCGGCGCTCTGTGCGTAGCATCAACACTACCACATAGCCTAGGAAGGCACCCTCAGTCACACAGGAATATTCATCTCCAAAGTAGTTGTACCCCACAGCAGAGAGCAAAGAGAAGCATTGTCACCCCAGAATTAAGACACAATCAGCCCAGGAGGCACACAGAAAGAATATAAGAACATAAGAGGAGCCCCACTGGATCAGGCCGAAGGGCCATCTAGTCCAGCTTCCTGGATCTCACAGTGGCCCACCAGGTGCCTCAGGGAGCACATGAGACAACTAGATACCTGCATCTTGCTGTTGAAAAACTGATCCCCAAAATAGTCCCAGACTGTTACCAGCCCCAGCAGCCGGCAGCATGTTGCCCAGCGCAGCTACTACCCGCTGCACTTGTGTAGCTACGCCATGGTCGTGAACCACTTCAACTTTCCAGGGATTCTTTCTTCCCAGTAGAGTTGCTGCCTATTGGAATTAAATGGAACTGCATCTTCCACTTCACAATGCACCATTCTGTATAAAAAATGCTCAACTTGTGTGTCAGAGTCCCCAAATGTACTGAAAAATTCAATTTCCTTTCTTCCCCTTGCCCTGAAAGTGCTTGCCATGACAGAGCACTGTCATGCTACGATCCACTCAGCATTTTCTAATCACCGCGGCCATTTTCAGAGAGAGAGAGAGAGAGAGAGAGAGAGAGAGAGAGAGAGAGAGAGAATGCGGGAGGGGAAAACAGAGCACAGCTGAGCTCTCTGGCTGCCTTTAGTCATTTGCTCTTGATTTTCAAGTTCAGCAACATCGTTTTAACAGCAGGCATTCCAAAAGGGGTAAACGGTATGGTAGTTGCCAGGACCTTGCCCAGAATGGGAGATCTAACTTATGTAAGTGGTGATTAGGGTAGAGAGAGACCCTCAAATGAGAAGTAGGTATCATTAAAACCCTCCTGCTCTCTAATCAGGACTGGCTTTGAACTGTCTGCGGGCAGCCTGCTTCATATTGTTTAATTATTGCTCCATTGACCACGTTCATTGCACTCTGGCTGCACAATTTGTTGATGGGAAAGGTGCCAAAAGAGTCGGCTGGCTGTGGTTTTGCACGGCCTGTGCCATATTGCTAACAAAAATATCCATGGGTTTTTGTTAGCATTCCTTTCTGTTGGGCTGTTTCAGCTTTTATGGATGTGTATGTTTTCGTGGTACTGCTTTTTTGGTAGGGGGAAACATATATCTTTATCCTAAACTGATAGCTGGAAATAGCAAATGGCCCAGTCAGCTATTTGCCAAGTTCTTGCCCAACTGGGCCATCCATGAGGCCAGGTGAGATGGCTGACTCAGGGCCCAATCCTATCCAACTTTCCAGCACGGATGCAGCCATGCCAATGGGGCGTGCACTGGATCCTGCAGGGGGGCAGTCACAGTAGGGAGGCATTCTCAAGGTAAGGCCATTTTTGTTCCCTTACCTTGGGGCTGCATTGTGGCAGTAGCAGACCCAGCAAGTGACCCGCCTTGGGACAGAGGCAGAGGAGGTCTGCCCCCTTTGTTCATGCCCTGCCCCATGCCCTTCTCCTGTCTGCCCCTCATGCCACGCTAGGCTCCATTTTGAAGCCGTACAGAGGAAGGGGTGGGTGGGAGGGCCAAAACAACGTGCCTTACAGCAATGTGAACCACCCGGTTGCCACATTCCACCCGCCCCAGGAGCTCCAGCGCCAGGGGCTTTGCCCCCCCCTGCCCAATGGAAGCTCTGCGACTGCACTGTGGCTGCACCAGCACTGGAAAGTTGGGTAGGATTGGGTCCTCAGGCAACAGATTTTCAAGGGATCTGCACTTCCATCTGCCTACTTGCCTCCAGCATTCCTCCTTCGCCCACTCTCTGGATTGGGAAAGAATCAGGGGGTGGAGCAGGAAAGTGAATGGTGAACTTGTTTGCCATGCTTTCATCACTCTCCTCCACACTTCCTGTTCCGCTTTGTCCCTCTCTTCCTTTTCCTACCCTGAGAGTGAGAGTAGCAGACGATGGCACCTCACTAGGTATAGAGTGGGCATTATTTGGCTTTCTGTCTCTATCAACTGGGGCCGACTGGGGCCCCGTGAAATTCAGCTGTAGTTTTGATCAACGATCCTTTATTTGTATGAACTTTTTCTTACTACTATAGTAAAAGAACCTGGAAAGTCTCACAATGAGAGAGCCCAAGACAGACATTTAGAGCGCAATCCTAACCTGGAGTTAGGCCAGCAAAGTTTGGCCGGCACAAGGGCCACCATAAAGTATATTTGCACCACTCTCAGAGTCAGAGAGGCCAGCACCCAGATGTGTGCCATCCCCCCTGACTCCGAGAGTGGTCCAAACGTGCTTTACGGTAGCCCTGGTACCAGCCAAACTGTGCTGGCCTAACTGTGTCGGCCTAACTCCAGGCTAGGATTGCACCCCCAGTAAGTATGTTACTACTGTGTTTCTAACCTTTTCTTCTGAGTGGCATCTGTGGAGGGCTCCTCATCCAGACAGGGCCCATGGTATTAGGGTGTGTGTGCTTTGACTCCCTGCCATATCATGGTCCCAATACGATCTGGGACCTCTGTATTTGCACTTTTGGTATATGGAGTGAGCATTTTTGCTGATGCACTAGATAGGAAAGAAAAGACTTCCCCTTCCTAGTGCTTCCTCGGTGCATGTATTTCTACTGCAGTAATTCCCAGTCTGTGCTGCAAAGGAAGTCTCGCTGCACCTCAATGTATGAATGAAGTGATTCATTGCTCTCTAGCCTTCCTTCCAGGTGCCTTCCACTGGGGTGGGTAATACTGCCTTGACACTGCCTCAGGTGTAACTGGATCATCAAATCATGACAGAATTAGGGCGCAATCCTATGCAGCGCTGAAATGGCGAGGCTGACTTGGTAGCGCTAGTGATGTCATTCAGGGGGAACGGACCAGAACGGGCGTTCCGGATCCTAACGGGCTCCGTGGCTGGTTCCGGGTTCCCGACAAGTGCCAATCAAAAGTGAGTTCCTGTTCCTAAATCATTTGAATGACACCACTGGGTAGCGCCATATCCAATGCTGCATAGGAGAGGCTCGTCTCCGTCCAGCCCACTACGGATTTTCTAGCAGGGGCTGCGCAGGGGCTGGCCGGAAGCTGTGGGCAGGCGCATCCGCCGTCTGTTCGCCCCCTTCAAGGAGTACTGGGCACCGCTGACAAACCACTTTGCACGCATAAAATGGGCAGGAGTGCCATGGAGGGGGCGAGGGGCAAGGGAGGCGCTGCGCGGGTGCAACAGGACCGGCGCTGCTGGCAGTGCCTTAGCGCCGACGCAGGGGGTTGGCGCTGTTACTTGCATTCAGAGGAGGCATTTTTGAAATAGCAATCCTTTCAGGAAAACACAGGAGATGGGTCTTCTAAGACCCCAAACCTTTCCCCTGCCACTAGCAGTGATGTAGCTGTGCCAAAATAGTGTGAGCTGCAGCCTGTGGTGGCGGTGGTGTGTGTGTGTGTGTGTGTGTGTGTGAGAGAGAGAGAGAGAGAGAGTGAGAGTGAGAGAGAGAGAGAGAGAGAGAGAGAGAGAGAGAGAGAGAGAGAGAGATCAGAGAACCTGCAGGAAGTAAGTAAACTTATTTTGTACTTACCTCCTGGTAGGCTGCTCAATCTCCATTGGATCTACATGGACATATGCCATCTGTTTTGATGGCATATGTCTGAGGAGGGAAAGGGGCAGGGAGGTTTAAAACAGAGCAGATAAGGTCTGGCATGGGCCACTGCTGCCAGATCTGCTCTCTCACACCTCCTCCCTGCCCCCCGTTCCTGCCCCCTCTATTCCTAGAAATGCCCCCAGTCCTCCCACTCCTTCACTCTCCCTGCCCATCACCCACCCCTGCCACTGACTTACCAGGCCAGGGGCTCTAGGGATGCCCCTGCTGCAGGGCTGGCACCACTCACAGCAGCCCGGGCACACTTTGAACAGCATCACATTTGACAATGTAGGGCTGCGCTGCCAGAATGGTAGTTCCACCCCTCTTATATACTCTAAAAATACACCTTTTGGGGCATGAAAAGTACTGTATGCTTCTGGGGGGAGAAAGAGAATTCCTTCGGCAACCCTGGCTCAAGTGCTGCTGGAGTATTTATTCATTATTTGAATGTATATCCTACATCCTGGCTGGGAACAGCCAGGAACATAGTCACCGAAGCATCTGCTAATCATAAAATACATACAATAACCAACAATGACAATAAAAGCCATTTAAAATAACATTGAAGTAAATCTTTGCATTAATTTAAAAGCAACAGCCACTAATATGTGCAATCTGGAAAAGAGGAAAGAGGAGAACAACCACCGTAATGAAACACCATAGCGTTCTTTTCTTTTTACCATCATCCTGAACTCAGAAAGGGACATATCCAGCTATCCCTTCGCTAGCTCGCTCCACAGCCTGGTTGGCACAATGAAGAGGGCCCTTGATCAGCCTACCATCTATCATAACTCTGATGACAAAAGCGCACAGAGCTGATCACAACGCACCAAAGGAAGTCAATGAGAGGAGGTGCTCATTTTGGTACCTGATCAAGGCTGTGTGAAGCTTTCACAGAACAAACGTCCAGCAGTTTGAATTCTGCCTGGAACTTATTGGTAACTAGTGCAACTCTCTGAGCGCAGGTATGCTGGCTTCTCTTTAGCTGGTACCAGGTAGCGCGTTCACTGCAGCATCCAGGTGCAGCTGGCAAGGGGCCGGCCATCAGGTGATCTGTCTAATTTGACTGAGGGAGCAATCCTAATCTGGAGGGTGGCAGGCACAGTTAGGCCAGCAAAGTTTGACCGGCACAAGAGCCACCATGAAGCGTGTTTGGACCACTCTCACAGTCAGAGAGGCCAGCACACAGAGGTGCTCTATCCTCCCTGACCGAGAGAGGTCCAAACGTGCTTTACAGTGTCCCTTGTGCCGACCAAATTTTGCTGGCCTAACTCTGCCGGCCTAACTCCAGGTTAGGATTGTACCATGCTTCAAAGGGGCCTTGCGCCGCCACCAGCTTGCTCCATAGCTGACACCCAGATTGATGTCATCCGTCAGCACCAACAACCGGAACGCACGGTTGAGTGGCAGCTCCCCGCCCCTGTGCGGAGCCCGGCCACGCCTCCCTGCGCCCGGAATAGCTCCATATCGGAGCGAATCAAGCGCAAAGGAGGGAGGGCGGGCCAAAAAGCGCACGGCATCTGCCGCACAATGGCGCCCCATCGCAGCCCATCCTTGGAACAAGCGGTACGGTGTTCCGGACCGTCCTGCCCAGATGACATCGCTGCTGACACCCCAGGATGGAATCATCCATTCCATCTGGCAAGGTGAGTGGAACGATGCTGTGTGCGGTCCTCCCGCCCACCCCTGTGTCTGAAAGGCATCCAGTGGGGCTCCTGGAAGGCATCACATCACTGCCACTTATTTCTAGGGGCCGCAGTTTGTGGCAAAATTAGCCCTAGAGTTGCCACGGTTGCTCATTGCCATGGCTGCTTGGTGAGGGGGGGGGCATGGCAGGTAGGGGCCCTGCAAGCATGTTTTATGTTGGGCCCTGCAGCACCTGGGACTGGCCCTGCAGCTGGCCTTTCAGAGCAACTTCCAAAGGCAACACAATGGATTACAGTGTGTATTGTTGGCTCGTCGCCTACAGCTTCCTATCATGCCAGAACAGTCTTGGTCCTAGCCAGTGGAAGAGGGCACCCCAAGCACCAACCTGGGTTGTCATCTGGTTCTAGAGATCAACCTGGATTTCAACAAAACAGCTAGTGGCAGCCAGTTGCGGACCTCCTATTAAGCGAGGAGGGGCAAAAGCCCTGGGTGTGGAGCTCCTGGGGCAGGAGAAAGGCGGTGATGAGGCAGCTCGCCTCTGGGAGCGGAGAGCGATTTTTGGCCCTCCCACTTGCCCCTGCCATTGTACCGCTCTGAAATGGAGCCTGGCATGGCGCAATGGTGCACAGGGTTGGGGAAACCGCGGAGGGGGCAGACCTCCTCCTCCTCTGTCTCTGGGCACGTGGTTGGCTGGGTCCACAACTGGTGGCAGCAACTGAAAAATCCCTGAAGACCACCTGAAAATCAGCCGGATCCACCATGTGGGAGCGGACCATTGAACGGACCATTCTCCTTCCGCTCAAGGGCTGGAAAGCCCTGGGATCCCTGAAGTCGTCAAGTCACAAGATTTACCAGTTGCACTTGCCGTTGCCGGCTGCAACAGTGACAGATAATTCCGAAGACTATTAGGGAGAAATAAATATGTATTTAGCTGCCCAAAGCAATTACTCCCTGCCGTTTGCCTGTTCTGTAGGCACACATGAGGCAAGCGTGTCATTGTGCTTGCACTCTGGGAGACAACGCCACCTGCAGGTTCCGAAGGCTTTCAAGAGCCTTTCAGCAGCCCTGGAAATGACTTGCGGAGCTGCCTGCTGCAGTAGGCAGAGTATCAAGTTACACAGAGTGCTTCTATTCATTAAGCAGAACGGAAAGGGAAGCTAGAATGAGAATCAAATACTGGAAATGGAGGGGAAGGATTATTCAGAAAGCTGTTTCAACATTTCAAATGTGTTGTGTTTTCCCCTGATGCCAGAGCCCTCCCTTTCCAAATGTGCACAGTCTCCCCTAACTCTATCTTGTTTTCTTCTTAGCTGGCATTCCAGAGAGTTGGTCAGGACGTCACACTGGAGGGGGTGAGGCATGGCTCCATCTAAACAAGATCATGCTGAAGAAAGGCCACTGATAGGAATGGAGAATTGTAATGCTGCAGGGCACGTATGTGTGTCACCCTCCTCTACCTCAGCGGTTCACAAAGTGTGGGTCAGGACCCACCAGTTGATCGCGAATCAATTTCACGTGGGCCACAAAGCACCAAGAGCAGCCACATCGGGAAGATGGGATGCTGGAAATGGGGAGGGCTGTGTGGTTGTTTTGCTTGTGTCAAGGTTTTTTTCTTTCTGAGACACTCTGCTATTGGAAAATGGCTGAAAAATAGCCCAACTTATTGCTGCATTCTCAGGAAAGCAGCAGGCTCTGGAATCAGAATGACAGCACTTCAGGCCATGACATCACTTCCTGTGAGTCCCAGAAAGATTGTCATTCTAAAAAGTGGGTCCCAGTGTTAAAAAGTTTGAGAACCACTGCTCTTTTGAAAATTCTGGCTCCCCACTTCCTCCACTAATCTCACTAGCAAGCACTGGCCTTTCAAGTGTAATAAATTAAACCTGGACAGCTGGAGCCGGTAGGCTCTCCACTGAGTGGCAGGAGGTGGAGTGGGGTGGGTGGAGAAGGCTGGGAAATAAAAGGGCAACTCAGGCCTGGGAAGAGGCTGGAACATCGTTTTCATGGCAAAAACTGGAAGGGCCTGGTTTCTTGTTATTTTTTATATGTTTGAAGGCTTGGGCAGCCCTCCGCAGGCCCTCCCAGGACTGCAGTGCTGGATGCAGGCAAGTGCAAAAATGAGTCGGTCCAGGCTTAAAACCCACCCAAAGAGAAAACGTGACCAGGTGTAGATATACAACATCTAGAAATGTGCTTTGGGAAAACAAGCTTGATTCTCTCACTTGTCTCAACCTGTGTAACAGGAGACTTACAGGAGTCTCATACAAGTCTCATTTTTTAAATTTGAAATTCTAATTATTGGAGCATTCAAGTGACTTTTCTGAAGAAATACAATAAATGGATTTCTT
The DNA here is from genome assembly GCA_029204185.1 of Lerista edwardsae. Lineage (NCBI taxonomy): Eukaryota > Metazoa > Chordata > Lepidosauria > Squamata > Scincidae > Lerista > Lerista edwardsae. The sequence continues at coordinate 1,605,924 of JAJKFI010000018.1, read as the reverse complement.
CATGTCACACATCTTACTGTGGGCTGAGGACGTATTTTACATTTGAAACACCCTGACAGGTTTATCCTTGATGTGACTTCAGAAGGGAGACCCAGTGCCCAGCAAATCTCATGTTGCTTTACATAAGAATGCCGGAATGTATCGGTTCATGCTTGACTGTTGGTTCGTTCAGCCCCCAGACTCTTGTTCATTTTCGTCGAATTAAAATGCAGGCAGAAGAAATGTTATTGTTGAACTAATTAAATACTGACCTTTATTTAGAATGTGTTCCAACTGGTCAGGTTAATGTGTTGCCATGATACTGGTGCATGTTAAATGGTTGCCCATTGTTAGCCTAATGAATTTTACACCCGTGCATATGAAGTCCCAACTTTTTAAAATGAAAAGCAGCCCATGATGGCTGCAGTGCTGAGACAAGGATTGTTGGAAGAGGGCCACCTTTCCTCCCAGAATTCCTACCCAAGCTTTTCCCAGCTGTATGACCTGTTATAACAGCAGAACTGTATTCCTCAGTCAAAAATGAACCCGATAGGATTGGGCTGCATGTTTCATTTAGGGTGCAATCCTAAGTAGCACCAGAACAGGCAGGCCTGCACTGTATCCAGTGCCACGTAGGAGGCAGCAGGCTTCCTGCTGGGCTCCTCGGACCTACGCCTGCGAAATCGCTGGAGCATATCTGAGGAACCCGCATGGCCTGAATTGGGGCTGCACGGCTGGGGACAGGGCCTTGGATGTGGCCCAACGGTCACATCCCAATCCCACCCCCTCCCCAGGCCGGCATGCCCGTCGGCCCACCCACTCCCATCTAGAGCAGTCCCTGCCTGCACCAGCTGAGTTTGGCTGGCACATGGGCTGCTCTCCACTAGCACTCTTGGGCAGACGCTACTCACAGTGTTGGCCCACGTGCTCTAGTGACGGTGCCAGTCGGCACCCCCACGTCGGCGCTAGTGATGTAGCGCCGAAGCAGCAATGCTAATATGGCTAAAATGGGGGGCATCCCAGCTGCCCACTCATGATTGGTGACTGGTAACAGAATTGCTGGAATCACTGTGGGAAGGTCTCTTGGTGTGGCAACATTTGCTTTTGTGCTGCAGCTATAGGTGTGTTGTTGATGTTACTGCATAGCAAAGGGCAAGGCAAGCCCAGGCAGTTTGGACATTTATCATCACATTATTGCTTTTGCCAACCAACAATACTTCTGTCCTGCCCAGATTAAGCCTCTACTACCAGCATCGGATGATCGCAGGATCAGCCTGCTTGCTTGTCTTTGAATGTTACAAGAACTGCCAACAGACAAAAGCACAATGGTCATATGATTCCGCCTTTGTACCATCTGTAGCTACCCATAGGTTATGCCAAAAATGATTTAAAATAATGTGTATTAGTCATTTTACATTTCACCCTGCAAGAAGCTTCTCTGACACATATTAAGATGACTGCAGGTGGTTTTCTTGAGCAATAATGGTCACTGGGAAACAGAGGTGGTTTGTGCTGAAATCTAGAGAGTGAAACCTGCAGAAGGATTGACCCTGAGAAGCAGCAGGTCATAACTGAAAGCTACCTTGTTAGTTTCTATTGCTTTAGTATACATGCTTTCAGGAGAGACTGTATTAATAATCTGCACCTACAGCTTTTTCTTCAGCTTTGAGAAGGTAGACAACCTTGTAGAGAAAGGTAGCATTTATAGGGAGGGTGCTCTCTAGAGACAGTTTCCACACTTACTCTGCAAAATGTATAAACCTAGAGGAAACATATATATTACGGAAAGGGGAAGATTCTACATACAGTGGGTTAGAAAAGTCAGTTAAAAATGTCTTCCACAAAGTATTCCCTGTCTACACGTGCGGTTGTAGAATATTTATTATTTATTATTTTGCTTCCTTTATTACCTTTAACACTATGAACCATGGTGTCCTTCTGGGCTGCTGGGATATGATGGAGGCATTTTATGGTGGCTCCTGTCATTACTGGAGGGTGAGTCTCAGGAAGTGGGTCTCAGGACTAACAGTGGTTTGGGTGTATGGAGCTATGTGGGGTTCCATCTTGACCCCCAAGCTATGTAATATCTACATGAAGCCGATGGGAGGGATAGTTGCAGGTTCAGCCTCAGCTTTGATGGCACGCAGCATTATTTCTCATTTTTGTCAGATCCTGGGGAGGCAGTGAAAGACCTGAAGCAGTGCCTGATTCAGAGCGCAATCCAAACCCTGGGCTGGAATAGGCAGGCCAGCACATCTGCCCCGTATCCAGTCAGGGGCATGGAGTTGCTGCTGTGCTACCAGGGGAAAGGAGAAAATAATCCCCTTCCCCTGGTTAATGTGCAGTGGCCCGGATGTGCCCCTGGTTAATGTGCAGCCGAAATTGGCAGTGCAACTCCACATGGCTGAATTGGGGCACCAGAGCAGGGGATGGAGGTTAGGATCGGCCTAAAGGCTGGATCCTGTCTCCACCCTTCCCGGGCTGGGCTGCCCACAGGCCTGCTCATTCCCTGCCTCCCCCTTCTGCCAGTCCCCTGTCCTATTCTGCCTCCCGCTGCCCTCCCTAGTCCCAGTGCTGGCCTCGCAAGGCTGGCCTTACCTTTGAGCCTCTGGGCCTAGCAGTCGGCTCCTCAAGGCCAGTGCACATCCATACATGGCCTATCTCTTCCAAAAATGGCACAATCATGCTTGACACGGTGTTTGCAGCAGTCGGAGGCTAGCAAAAAGTGCAAGGTACTTGTGCCAGCCTTAAAGTAAGTTTGGATTGCCCTGTCAGTGGCCTCGGTATGGAGGCTCAATACAAGATGGAAGCACTCTTGGCTGGCCAAAGCATCAGTTTGGAATTAGGTCCCCAAATGACTTTCGATGGGGCTGCGCATCCCCCTAAGAATCAGGTGTGCTCCTTGATAGTGCTCTTGAACCAAGCCCTGCTCCTGGGTGTCGAGGGGGGTAGCAGTGGCTAGGAGTGCCTTTGGTTCTTTTGCTTCTGTGTCTTCAAGGAGTTTTGTTGTTATAATATTAGTATTTACAATGCAACCCACATTGCAACCCACCTTTAATGGGCTTTTCTGTCCTTCTAGCATATATAGTCCTACCTGTCTTGTGAATTTTAATTCATGCTTTCAAGAGGGAAACATGAAGGGAAATTGTAATCTCTGTGGATCCGTAAAAAGGATAACTTCTTAACCACCTTAACCACCAAAGAAAGCTCAAATCAGGAAGGAAGAAGAACCACCAAAAAATAGGAAAGAAAGAATGCATTAATCAGTGCTGGATACAGCACCAAAATCCTGAAAGACAAGGGGAGAGACAGAGGTTGGCAGGAAAAAAAAGGCTCTTGTTAACCACATGGAGCTCAGAACTCTGGACTGAGCCAAATTGAAAACAGGATGGGACACAATTATGAAGATTATAGCTAGAGAGATGATTGGAAACACAGAGATGCTTTTTGCAAGGAAATGCGATGGTAATTAGAAGAGGAAATGGAATCAAGAGAAGATTTCTCAAATGTGGAATGAAAAGGCATTGGTGAACGGTAAAACACACTATAAGAAGCCAAATAAGCCACAAAATATTATTTATGATTAATGCACATTTTTGTCCATGAAATTGATACAGTAGCTAAGTACACTTCAACGTAAATTATTAGAATGTTCATTTCATTATTTCCCAATTAGCACATCCTGAAATGACTAACAGGATGTTAGCGGCAAAGGGTACGTGCCGTAGTTTTAATACGTGAGCCAAAAAAACCCTATCGTAATATGAACTGGGATTTTCTAGCCTGTCTAAAATTAAGTACACGTGTGTTTGCTGAATTGTGCACACCGATACAATTCCAAGTGCTCTTAATACATTGGTAGGAGCTTTAGAACCTGAAGTGGAAAAGGCAGTGTGTAAATGTTTGATTTCAAAAATAAATCATTAGTAAATGTACAAAGCTCAATCAATATCTCACCAAGACTAACTCACTCTATTTTATACCTGCACCTACACTGTGTTGCTGGTGATTATCTGCAAATGTACCTTTTATTTGGGGCTCCCTTCGACGTTAGTTGGTGAATGGGCTTTCACCACAGTTGGCTGCTCAGTTGTGGAGTTTGCTGCCTCCGGATGCTTGTTCATGTTTCTTTCTCCTGTGCTTCGAAAGATTCTTTTTGATTTTGTGTGTTCTCCAGGTGCTTTTAGAGACTTCAGTGCTGCTTCGCATAAAACATAAGAGCTGTTGGATCAGACCAAAGACCTTTCTATGGCATCCTGTTTTCATGGTAACCAACAGGATGCCTCTGGGAAGCCCACAAGGGTATTTCCCAGCAACTGGTATTCAGGGGCATCTGGCCTCTGTATGAACCTGCGAGACAGCATATCCTCCTGGGCAGGAGGTCTGGTCCAGAGGGTAGAGCCGCCATTAAGTTCGAAGATAACATTTGAAGGACACCTGTTCAAGACCACTGGAAGCTTCTGTGAGTGGTGAGACTTTGAGACCACTGCTGATAAGCTGAGGTGAGCTGTTTCTGGCTGCCTTTCTGTGAGAGACAAGGAGGCGTACTATACAATCTGCCAGCTGCTTTTTGGTGAGAGCAAAGAAGCTGTTTATCAGTCAGCATGGGAGGCAACCACAGCCATCAGGAGACCAGACTGTGAAAGACCTATCTTGGATTGTTCTTGAAAGATTAGAACCCCTTTGTTACGGTAACCCCCCCTGGTTCTTTAAATATAATCAGAAAGAGAAAGGGAAGATAGAGCTGCTGCTGCTGCTGCTGCTGCTGCTGCTGCTGCTGCTATTCTATCACTTGGAAAGTTCAGCAGATCTACTGCATTTGAAGGTTACATCCAAGAAGGAGATGCTCATGTTATGCTCATGATAACCCTAATTTGGAACAATGCCTGCACTGAGACTTGACTGTGCACGCATTATGGTATTTTAAAAAATGACACAGGGCAGGGCTGGCCTTAGAAGCTGTGGGGCCCCATGCAAGACATTATTGTGGGTGCCCCAGCCCCACGGCCCCTACTTCACTCACCCGGGTGAATACCAGCAGTGAGGGACCTGGCAGTGGCATCATCACCAACTGCTGGAGGGGATTTCAACCCAATTGGAACCAGGGAGGGGAGGGAGGGTGGGCTGCCTCCCTCCCCTTCCTGGGTGTCATTTGTCACCTTGTGTTGTTTTAAAGCTGAAAGAGGGCTTCATGGCACACCCTGTGATTGTGAAGTTAATATAGTTTATCAGGCTGGACCATCAAATAAGGAAACAAGGATCCACCATATGGTTGTGGTTCAACCAGAGAGATGCTATTCCACTTCAATGGTTTATTGGTAATCAGCCCCAAAGCTCCAAATCAGCCCCAAAGGCTGGATCTGTATTAAATTGCTTTATGATACATGGATGTTCAGTACAGTGGCCTTTGCAAAAACAAAAATTCTGATATGTGAAGCTTTGGGGTTTGATCTTCTTGCAATACAGTGCTTAGCAGCACAGCAGGGAACACAAAGCTGCATGAACTTCATGCTGATCCATTCCTGATCTGTTGTAAGCCAACATCGGAAAGCTCAGACCATCAGCGATGAAGCCCCAAATATAGCCTGCATCACAGCATTGTGCTTGTCTGTTATGATCCCTTCAAGAATATCACGCCTTTCCAGATTCCACTCAGTGGAGAGTTCTGAGCTCTCACATTAATGCTCAGTGTGGCCTTCTGAAAAGAAAGGCCATAGAGTTCCATTCTCACCCTTGTCTCCACTTGGGTGAAGACACTAAAAAACAGTCCTGGAGGCTGGTTTCTGACTTGATGTTGCTCTTTAAAATATTCAGGTGACCTGACCCTTTCCTAGTTGCCACTTCTGAGTATTTTCAAAGAGAATGAACTATATTTTACCCATGCATTTGTTTTTAGGCATCCATGGACAAAATGTAAAATGAGAACTGACCTGCAAAAATACCTGCTTTTTAAAAATACTGTTTCCTTAGAGATACTGATAACTATGGCTGGATTTTCTAGTGAGTGCTCACCGGGAATGGATGTTTTCCACCTCCCATTCCTCTATCAGGAATGGATATTTCTACTATTAGTTGCAGTTAAAAGTGAAACAAAAATGGCATGATTTTAAGAAATGGGGAATTTTGTTTTTATTGATTTTTGTTTAATTTAGAATGTTCTCCCATTCCCCGCCCCCACAAATAAAAGAACAAAATAAAGACTATAAACATCAAATTACAAAAATGCCTAGAGTTATTTTGAGATCGCATTATGATCTCTCAGCCTGAAGCATGTAAGGTCAAAAGTAATATCCTACATTCACCCCATGATAGAGCCAAGATAAACCTATATTCAAAACTTCCATTGTGTATACATTGTCACTGACACTAAAATCCATTCACTGATACCTTTGTCCTTTTTTTTGAAGCAAATAAAGGGGAGCCAAACTACCAAATACAGCCAGTTCTCTTTATATGCAAACTCGCTATTTGTGACTTCGCTTATCTGCGAGTGACAGAATTGCTACCTGCCTCATTATCTGTGCCTCTGTCCTCCTTATCCACTATGCAGAGACCGTCCAAAGGCTTCAGGGACCTGCGGAATGGCAGACTGCAACCAGTGTTGACCCCTTTAAAATGGCCAGCAGAACAGCATTGACCATGTTTAAGGGATCTGCGCTGGTTGCAGGTGCCATTCTGAAGATCCCTGCAGCCTCTGGAAGGCCTCTGAAGCATTCAGAGATCATTTGATACTCCCTGCTGCACTCTGCTGGCTTCCTGAAGGTCTCTGCTGAATTCTTTTGATGGCAGATAAGGTACCCCTTGCACCTAACCCAGTGATGTCATGCACCCACTACGCACCACTACGCGAGTACCGGTTTCTAGAAGTTGAGCTGGCCTAAATCATTATTTGTTTGGCATTTGGACAAGTGCCAATCAAAAGTGAGTACCGGTTTCTAAATCATTTGGATGACACCACTGACCTAACCCCAATGGTTCGTTATCTGTGAATTTGCTATCCACTAGGATTTCCAGGAACCTAACCCTAGTGGATAATGAAGACTGACTGAAGTTGGGAACACAGGCCATTTCCATGGAAAACCTGCATCAGAATTGGAACATTTTCATACCTAACCAATTGAATTGAAGTAATTGATTCTTTGGATGTGGGTTGGTTTTTCGTTTTTTCTGTGAGAATTTGATTTTTAAAAATACAGAAATTTGATAGATCTCACTTCATCCACAGCTGTTGTGTAGTAAGCTACTATCCCTTAATCTCAGCCCTCCACCTGCAATATGAGCATAAGCATATTGCCCTGCACTGCAGAGTGTTATATGGATTGCTAAAATAATGGATTAGCCAATATTTTGAATACTCGGATTATATATTTACTATGTATTTTTTTCTGTTATTAGCGTTTCAAAATTTATTTTTGTCCAAGCTCAAATACCAAATGCATCTTCTTTTGTTTATATCAACATGCACATCTGAAATTTGAGAAACTGAGGAACTGATACCTGAAAATGAGAGAGGGGGGATACCACCTTTCTGTTGGTTTCAGCTTTAATTTCAGCAGTTAACAAGTGTAAGGTAATAGTTTGAAACACCCCCTAAATATTGGAGATTTGCCAGTCTTGGAGTGTGAAGATACAGAAACAGCTGAGACATCAGGTTCCTTCCATGAACACAATATATTTAATTATGGAGTACTGTGAATAATCAGACATTAGCTGTGGGGAGGGCAAAAAATTGTCATTATTCAAAGTGCTACCACCATATTCTCAATATCTGAGATATCCATTTCTTCCATAAAACACAACAGTATAAATTGGTTGAGCTTTGCAGTAAATGCAAGCGCTGTCAGCTGGGATACACGCTATATTGGAATGGTCTGCTTGTATTTGTCTGTGCCTGATGATTTGTCTGCAGCCTATAATTGTCTGGATTGCTTAGTGCGGGTTGGTAAGAGATCAATTAAAGTTAGAAAGTTCACAGCCCACTTAAGAAGCAATATTCTTCCTTTTATGTGGTTGGTTTCTTAGGTTTCTCTTTCCTCGCAGTGCAGCTGTTGTGATAAATGCTAATGTAAAAGTTCTTTACTACAGGGAGGGTATTTTTTTTGGTACAAATTAATTGCAACCAGCGTTTTCCTTGTGTTTACCACATCTCTGTCTACTATATCAGATTGCTCTCCATAGTGCGAGACTAGCATTTAGAAACTATAAGGCACAGGGGTCTCAAATAAGGACGGTAGGAATTATATCCTGTGCCACCAGGCAGATTGCAAACAAAGAGAATAACTGGCTTGATTTCTTCTGCTCTGTAGCACCACCACTGCGGATGGCTGGAGGGCATACTGCAGCTTTCAAGCCCAGCAGGATCAGATGACCTGAGAAGCCAAATACTGGGATATTTATGGGGAATGTTTTCATGCAGATTAGATTTTGTAGGCCTTGTCCTTTCTTATTAGGAAAGCTGAAGCTGGTGGTTTGTGTTTTATTTCTGATATGTGATTTTTATGGCTCTCTAAGCCCCTTTGGGTGCCCTTCAGGGAGAAAAGCAGGTTACAAAATAAGTAAATAAATAATTAAACATTGCTCCATCTAGCTTTATATAACTGCCTTCTGGATTCTCAGGGCCAAATGAGAGATGGCTTTAAAGATGCATGACTGTGTGTGCCTCCACAGTGGCGTTCCTACGGGGGTGAACCCTGAGCTCCTGTATAACAGGGCCCCTCCCCCTCGCCTCCAGAGCCATTTGCAGCTTTGAGGTTTTGCTCTCCAAGGCGTGAATGGCTCTGAAGGCAAGGGGGCGGGGCTGAGTTACACAGGAGTTCAGGCTCCTGCAAAACTTAGCATTTTACCATGTGCCTCCACCATGGTCCCTATTGTCAGTGGGGCACCTTGGAGACACTATTTACAAAAAGCATTTCCTTTCCCACCCCCACCCTCACACACAGGGCTAAAGAATGTGTTTAAGGTTATGGCCCTTAAACCATTTGTGATGAGTCACAACCCAATATCTAGTGGGTCCTGGCTTGGGCCCTCCCACATGCCCTTTGGTCTGATTGGCTCAAATTGGAGCCCTTCAGGTGCAGTTGCAGGCTGCACCAGGCCTCCAGAGGCAGGCTGAAAGTCATTTCTGATTTACTTCTGGATTCAGGAAGTGACTTCCAGTTGCTTTAAGAGGCATTCTGAGGCCTGTGGAGGCCTGGCACCACAAAACAATTGGGTTGCAGCAGGGAAAGTTTGAGAGCCCCTGGTCTAAGCAATTAGTGCTTGGAAATCCTGCTTTCACAGAAATGTACTCTGCTGCCTATTTTTTGTATTCATTCAGTGTAATTATTTCAATTAGAATTGCTAAAATCTATTTTCACACTGATACTATTTATTCCAATTGCATTTTGGTTATTAAATAATTAACTTCTCTTTTTAAAAAAATGTGAGGCTTTAATAATAGGAACACAGATCTAATAACGCTATCAGGAGAGTGTAGAGCACATCATGGACATCAGAACTTAGATGCAAAGCTGTAGTCCAGCTTTTTCATTTCATGGCACATTGGTAAGGCGTTAAAATTGCCAAGGCACACCATCAGTTTCTGAACAATTGACATGGCACACCATGCTGTGGTGGCGCCTTACAACCCCCAATTTCCTATTAATGAATGACCCTCTCCAAATTCCCATGGCACATCTGTGTACCATTTCTGGCACACTGGTTAAAAACTGCTGCTGTAGTCCATCGTATTTGGGTAATTGGAAAGGAAGCATATTAGCCTTGTCCCTTGGCTCCTAAAGCCCAACTTTATAGCCAACCCCCTAGAAGACAGCTCTCTGCTAACTGGGCAAGAGGCACTTTTTCAAGTGGTGTCCTCTTATATTTAGCAGGGGGAGAGCAATTGTCCCTCTTCGCCCCAGCACAGTGTCTTTCTCGTGGCTGTTGCTGGTGGTGTTCTCCATTCTTCTAGATTGTGAGCCCTTTTGGGACAGGGAGCCATTTAACTTTAATGTTATTATTTGCCTGTAAACCGCTTTGTGAACTTTATGTTGAAAAGCGGTATATAAATACTAGTGATTGATTGATTGATTGATCTAGGCTGACCTAGGAGACAGCCTGTCACATTCTCTATTTTGACCAGAGTTCCAGGTCACATGTCCCCTTTCAAATGTACATTGGAGTTCTAGGACTGCTTGGCATCACTAGAAAACAATGGCCTTGACTAAAACCTCGCTCACATCTGGTAATTTTAGTCACTCACTTGGAAGTTTCAAGGAAACTTGAACATTGATTAATTTAAAACCAGCCTATCAGAGCTTGGGAGACTAATGGCCCACTCCTGTTGAAATTCCTCTATGCCAATGCAGTGAGCCCAGCTCAGCTCACCCTGTATCCCACAGAGGAATTCAGCAGTCTGGAGGTCTCCTTGAGATAAGAGGACAGTCATGGCAATGGGACCTGCTCCTGCTAAATTGCTGGTGTAAGTCCAAGTGTCAGTAGATTTGGCCCCGGAAGGGGGATAGGATATACTGGCAGCACCATCAATCCTGCAGTGTTCCAGAGGCACAGCATGCTTTACGGCTGTTGCAACTCACCATGCAGTGTGCTATGGTTGCTGCTGCAAGCAGCAAGGAGCTGGATCTGCACACCAGTGGCCTCCCAATGAGCCCCAGTGCAGTTAAGTCAGAGGGGGGCTCAGCAGGAGACGGGGTAGACAGAATAGGGAGGAGAGGGGAAGGAATGGGGAAGACACTGGAGTGAAGACCTGGCAGATGGAGGCCAGGAGTGGGGCAATATTGTTGGCCACTGATATTCTATCTCCTTCCTGGCCTTGATCCCCTGACCCAGGCCCACTAGGGCTGCCGCAGATCTGAGTAGACGCAATGGTGCAGTGAGGTGAGGGCTTGCCCCTGGTCAAGGGAACAAATGTTTCAAGCCTTCGTGCTTGGAGGAGGTGGAGGCCTTTGTGGCTTGAAACTCCCTGGCCAGATGCAGCTGGTGTCCTCTTGGTGCTGCTGCATCCGTGCACATAGAGTTAGCTAGGATTGGGCTGCCTGTCAAAAGTCATGATTTTCTTGTATCCCGATCCAGCCCTAGTCACAATTTTAAAATGCATGTATTCATGAAAAGGTAGAGGTAAAGGTTTCCCCACGACCGAATGGTCTAGTCGTGACCGACTGTAGGGGGTAGTGCTCATCTCCGTTTCTAAGCCGAAGAGCCGGTGTTTGTCCAAGGACAAGCTTCTGTGGTCATGTCGCTGGCATGACTATACGCCGAGGTGCACGTAACGCCGTTACCTTCCCACCGAAGTGGTACCTATTTATCTACTTGCATTTTTATGCGCTTTCGAACTGCTAGGTTGCCATGGTATGCATGTATACGTGACTGGGGGCCAAATCCTGTCCAATCTTCCAGCCCTGGTGTAGCTATCCCAATGGGACATGTGCTGCATCCTGTAGTTGGAGGGCAGTCATGGAAGCCTCCACAAGGTAAGGGAACATTTATTCACTTAACTCGGGGTTGCATTGCAGCTGCATCAGCACCAGAAAGCTGGATAGGATAGGGCCCTCATTCTGCAAACATGGAAACGGGGATGTGTGTTTGATGTGCATCCCATTGGAATGTCCGTTCCATCAACAGCAATGCAATGCAGCATCCCCACTCTGATACAGACTCTAGTGTGTGTCTAAATGTGTAGCCAGCGTATTCCCACAGTTCCTGATCCAATAACTGATATCTGCAAGGGAATTGACTAACGTGCCCAAGATCTCCTTGGCGAGATCAGTGTACTTGTGGGTAATTTCAAAAGATGCTTTTCCCAGCTTGTCTCCTCAAAGCAGCACTTCAGTGGCCTCTCCTCTGTCTCTGCCCTTGCATGGAGCTTATCGCTGCGGGATGTGCATGAATATGATCAATACTGCCATGTAATTAAAGGTGCACCAAATCTACATCCTAACAATTACCCACAATCACTTTCCAGATCTCCCCAACAAGGGAATCTGGTTTTAAAGCATGCGGCTGCAGGATTTTCAGGTTTCCCAATATTTGTTCTTTCAATTAAGCAGATGGAAAGCCTGCTGGTAGTGTGCGATCAGCTTTCAGGACTTCTGCAACTAATTTCTGCCCAGACCAAAGCAAATGATGTTGCAGCGATTCTTGATCAAGGTAAATAACGTCGTGTGCCACTGGGTAAGGTGCTTTACAACCGTCCACCACCACTGCAACAGAAAACCAAAGGAATGTTTAAAGGTAGCATACCTAGTGGGAGATTTTATTTTATTTTTTTACACAACCATAACAAATGCAGCGCAGCAAAACGCAAGCAGCAGAAGGGAATGCTTTCTTATCTAAGTGCTCTGGAGGATATTTGCTGATCAATCCTATGAAAGGATGATATGCTTATGTGTGTCCAGGGGATGAAATAACAAGCCTGGGGGCACGAAGGCTCTCCTATCATCTTTGTGAATTTTACAAATACAGCATGAAGCTTGGTGTGACTCAGCCTGAATGGAATTCTTAACACATGCATTTTACATGATAGTTCAGTGCGAGCTTTTTCAGGCAGCTCCTGAGTACCATGGGATGTTGGTTTATAGGCAATTTTTTTTTATCACACATTGGTATATGCCACAACACGTTTTGTGAACCGTTTGAGGCAGACTGTAAAGCCCCAGAATATGAGAATTTCAAGGCTATTTTGATTTGCATCCTTTTGCAAACATTCTGGTCTTTTTGAGCATGGGTGAGAATAAAAAATAATGATGAACTTTCGGAAGCCTGGAAGAAATGTTACTTACTGCTCGGCACTTTGTTTACACCGCAGCAAGTCCCACTGAGGAAATTTAGAATTATGCAGGACTAGAATTCAGAGTGAAGTTAGATGAAGCAAAGCTGTTTAAAATCAGGGCCACTTATTTGTAAGTAATGTGTTTTGGATCAGAGTATTTCACTTGAGCCTGCCAAATTCTGACTGACATCAATATCAGTTAATTCCTTGATCCTCAACTCCTAAAGAATTTAAGACTAAAATTGCAATCCCATGTACATCTGGGAGTAGATTCCATTGAACTAAATGGGACCTACTTCTGAGTAGACATGCACTAAATAGCAATTTGATGTGCACTTACTTGAGGGTAAATCCTACTGAACATAGTGAGACTTACTTCTAATCAAGCATACATAGAATTGGTGTGTGTATCATGGATGGATGGATGCATGCGTGCATGCGTAGGTAATCACTTTACCTTTTCTCACATTCTTCCCCTATTGTCCTTGCAACTACCCACACCCACTCTTTCCCCGTTTGTTCATTTTTTAATTTAAAATATTTATATCCTGCTTTTCCCTTCCTGCTCAAGGCAGCAAACAATAATACAAAAAGGAAACTTGGCATAATAAAAGACAAAGGCAATACACAGCTCCAGCTGAACCAAGCTACAAAAACAGCATTGGAACACTATAGGTAAAAATTAGCAGAACAGAGACCACTATGTTGTCCTCCATTTGTCCAATTTAGATTGTGGCTCCTCTCCCAAGGTGGATGGTTTTAGGGTCTACATGGATTAATACAGATGGAGCCCCTCTTACCATATCTTCAGTTAGACATTTATGGTGTATAATAGCAAGGAAATACAAATGTGATCCATACACGCACACTAAGTCTACATTTTGGGCGAATTCAGTATTAAAAATTAGAGGGAAGACTTTTTTCTTTTTGGAAGAACAATAAAACAATTTTTACTATAGATCAGTTGGTTGATGAGGAACAAGAATTTTTTTACTTTTGTTAACCTGAAAAATAAATATAATTTACCAGAGACAGTGGAATGGCAATATTTACAACTGCAACATTTGTTAGAGAATAAATTTGGCCCAGCAGCAATGTCAGCGTCCCAAACACCTTCAATTTTAGAAATGATTATTGAATCTTCCAAGACAAACAAACCTACAATATTTGTATATAAACATTTATTGGTTTTGAATAAATATGATCTTAACTGTCTTCACAATGCCTGGAATGAAGAGTTGGAATATGTAATCTCAGATCATCAATAGAGTACAGCTCTAGCAAGTGTATCCACAGATCTTAAATTATGGTTGATTCAACAAAAAATTATGTTTAGAGTTTATTGGATACCTAAAAACCTGTATGATAAGGGACCGGAAGGATTCGAGATGTTGTCATTGTCGTGAATCTCATGCAACATTTTGCGATATGTTTTGGTCCTGTTCTGTTTTACAATTATTTATTTATTTATTTATTTGAAGAATGTATACCCTGCCTTTCCCATGCTGAAGCAAATGCCCAAGACGGCTTACATGAGCAGGCTAGTCTAAACCACCATTTTTTTCAATGGGTTTTTTACAAATCTACAGTATTCTTGTGATCTGCCAATCCTCAGGCCCAGCTGTTGCCTTCACAGTGTGGTTCTCTCCTTTGGCTGCCTATTTTGATTAGAAGTTATTAGCTGTATCAAACAGGTTGTTGTCCAATCAATATTATTTGTGGACATGTATATTCTTTTAAATTATCTGCCAGCAGTTTGAAAGCTCTCTGAAGGACAAAGAAGATGGATTCTTTGCGCTCCGACAGTCGCAAAAAGACTGATACTTAAATTCTGGAAGGAATTTTCTGGAACCTACTTTCTTACAATGGAAGTATGATCTCCTTGCTCTATCTATATTTGAATCCATTTCATACAGAAGACTATTTTGTATTGACAAATTTATTGTCAATTTCTTGACAATAAATCAACAAATTTATTGTCAACAAATTTATTGTCAATTTCTTGACAATAAATTGTCAAGAAATTCAAGCCATTTCTTGACAATTTTGATATTTATGTTTAATTTTTTGTTTTCTGTTTGTATGCCTAGTTTTTTTCCTTCTAGTCAAATAAAAAAAATGTAAAAAAAAAAAAAAACACCACAAGGGATGATGCAGGATTGAAGCAATCCCCCTCATTTAATCTCATTTGTTTTTATCTATGCAAGTAAAAATGTAATGTATGTGTGCCTCAAACAAGTGCACCACATCAGTTTGCCACAGAATAGGTGAGAAGTGCCCTTGGGGTTCTAATTACCCAAACATTTTAGGTAAACTCAGGCTAGTTGATAAATGAGTTTCCTCTTCATAAAGTTTTTAAAGGAACAACTGTAAGTGATTCAACAAATTATCAGACTGTCATATTGGGAAAAAAAAAACATATGTGTGGAAATATAATAGCACCATCTGACATATTTGGAGCACTATTTTTCTATAAATATAAAGAACTGTTATTTATCAGTGAAATTATCCATTGAAAATAGCACTCTCCACTTGACGGCTTTTACCACCATTAGCATTATTGGAATTACCATTCTTGGATGTGTATATTTAGAGCACAATCCTAACCTGAAGTTAGGCCACCACAGACAGGCCAGCAAAGTTTGGCCAGCACAAGGACCTCTGTGCGCTGGCCTCTCTGACTCCGAGAGTGGTCGAAACACACTTTACGGTGTCCCTTGTGCCAGCCAAACTTTGCTGGCCTCACCATGGCGGCCTGACCCCAGGTTAGGATTGTGCCCTTAGTGTAGTATCCTGGCAGTATCTATTGAACTGAGTACTAAAATGTATGGACTGCATATGACCCGTCTCATACTGTTCGCGCCACGACTCTATTGTAGAAAAGGTAAGACTGTCTTACATAGGACCATTTTATATATTACCTGGCATCAAACTCAACTTTGACACTGAATGTACCCTTACAACCAACGCTTGCTTTTAGTCTGCCTTATGATACACGGGTTTTCACACTGCTGTTTGTCACATCAGTACTTTACATTTTTAGGTATATTGGCAGCCCAGCCCTATGCTGGCACCTCACAGTACAGTGGTGGCAAGATGGCCACCAGATGGCTGTATCATGCGGGGCCAGAGCAGCCACTGGAGTCTCCTTGGGAACTTTGGTTCCCTTACCCCATATAGAAATCTGCAGTACCAATGAGTCTCCTAACATTGCACCAACTATTTAGTGGGTGCAGAATTGAGGAGATCATTTTTGGCCTTGAAGGCTCAGGAGTGGGGATAGGATTCATAACCTATCACCTCCGCCACTGTCCCTGCCCCCCTCCTGGGCCTGGTCTGCTCTCCAGAAAACCTGCCCTCTGTCCAGTTCCACCCCTTCCAGCCTTCCTCCCCGGCCTCAAAAAGCCTCCCCACTGCCTGTCAGGGATACTTCCTGCTGGGTGCTCCTCTGTGGTGTCCATCTGATGCAGAGGCCCAGCACCAACTGGCCACAGGCCTCTCTGCCGACGCTGCACGTCTCCCACCAGCAACACTTTTTCAACACATAGCACCGGCACTGCAAGCGCAGCATAAACGCTCGAGACCATATAATTGGGCCCTAAATCTTACGCCAAACTAGACAAAACAGTGGCAGTTTGTGTTTAAAACCAGAACTGTCCTAATTATGTAGAAAGGCATGTGTTGAGGTAAGGAGTGCATAATTCTCCCCCTGCCGACAGCCTTCTCCCCAAGAGCTTTTCTCCTTTGATATCAAGAAATGACTATCCCCAATTACAATAACTCCACTTACAATAGCCCCAATTCCTATATACCAAATCCTTGTTGTTGCCGTTGCCCCTAGAAGTAGAGGGGAGAAGGGGCTCCCCCATGCATTTCTCAGAGAGGCAGGGAAATAGTAATTTGCTTACTTGAGAATATTTTACTGCTCAAGTCTGTCTGTCTGTCTGTCTGTCTGTCTGTCTGTCTGTCTGTCTCTCTCTCTCTCTCTCTCACACACACACACACACACACACACACACACACACATCTTCTCTCTCTCTCTCTCTCTCTCTCTCTCCCTCTCTCTCTCTCTGCTGGTCGTATTATACAAGGCCCTTCTGAGTTCCTTTGCTCTTTCTAATGTACTTGGTACCTTCCCAGATTTTTCCTTCTTTGTCATCCTTTCTGGGCTTCCATTGCCTCACCCATTACTGATGGAAAAGAAGCAGTGCAGCTTGCTTCAAAAGCAACATTTTGATTTGGATAATTAGTCACATTTTTTTCAGTCTTCAACTTTCAAGAGCAAAATTAGGCAGCCTTCTTTCCATTTGTATTGTAAGCGTTTGTTTTCCTTTCTATTTCCAGCTTGCATTTTCAGTGGCATTTTGCTAATCCAATCTCTCTAATTAGGATTTCTCCTTATGTTTGATTTGGTTTACTTTCTACTGTATCTTAATTTGCTTTATGTATCCCTCTATTTTTGGACACAGCTTAGTGGTCTATAAGTGTAAAGGAAAAGGCCTCAGAGTAATGCAAAATAACAAAATCAGCTTCATTCCTTAATGCAGCAAGGAAGGCTTCCAGCAGAAAGCTTAGGAGCGCGTTGGAGGCATGAAATTTCTCTGCGTACAGCAAATAAGCTAGACAGTTTAATTTGCAAGCTTCCCTTCCCTTTAGTCTTATTTTTAGCGATTCGGAGCCTGGCCTCCACAAATCAGGTTAAGCTGTACATTACAAGGTAACTGGTTGACCTTGAAGCAATCCTTTTTGAGGGAGAGGTGACTAAGGGTTTGGCAGGCAGAATTTATGTCACTCTGGGGAATGCAGAGGGAGCACATGAGCATAAATATAATGTAGAAATGGGAGCAGGAATCGCAGATGGATCTGGCGGATAAGGCTTGGGCCTGTGTTTTTTAGTAAGTAGGTCAAAGTGTGATAGCATCATCTCCTGTAGAAATACAATTCAAAATCTTGTTTGGATGGTCTGTGATGCCAGGCGGGCTTCATCAGAGAGATAAAAAATTATCTCCATTATACTGGTGAGGCTGCCGAGTAAGTGGAAAACTAAGCATATATTATGAGACCGAGAGGGTTCCGAGGAAGAAATCAAAGGATGATGGGATAGGTCATTGGAGACCAATTCTTACTAAGTACAGTGCTAAAGCTGTTGGAGGCCTGCGCTCTGACTGAAGCACATAGCACTTACTGCTGTCATTTCACAGGAAGTATGTTATTCCTACAGTTACAGCCTGGTTCTGCTGTGGCACTGGATCAAAAAAAGAACGCAGGATGCAGTGGAAGGAGAGCTGCCCCACCACAATACTGCAACTGGTGGGGTGTTTACTTGCAGAAAACAGGACGGACCACCAGACGGGTACATAATTATTATTATTATTATAAGGCAGGGGTTCCCAATGTTTTTAACTCTGGGACCCACTTTTTAAAAAATAATCCATCATGACCCACTGGTCAAAAAAGAAGAAACCTAATACCTAGGTAGGTAGGTAGGTAGGTAGGTAGGTACGTATCTATCTATCTATCTATCTATCTATCTATCTATCTATCTATCTATCATCATCATCATCATCATCAGGCTCCTGTGCTTCCACAGCTATTAGAGACCTGGGCAGTGCACTCCTGCGCTGCCCATAGCACCAATGCAACATTGTTGTATTGACACTACGCACTTAGTGCCAACATAGGGGTGCCACGTGACACCCCCATGCTGGCGCTAAGGCACCGAGACAGCGCCGTTCTCGGCGCACCAGTGCTACACCTCCCTTGTGCCATCCGAAGCCGCCTGGCACAGGAGAGGCACCATGTTGGTGCAAGGGAGGGAGTGGGCGGGGGGAGGGTGGTTCTGGGTGGGTGGAGGGGGCCTGGCAGGCGTGCTGGCCCGGGAGGGGGGCAGGCCTCAGATTCAACCTGGCCGAATTGGGAAGCCGTGTGGCCCTGATTTGGGCTGTGCAGTCTCCTCGGATCTGTGCCTGCTCTTTAGCAGACGCAGATCCGAGGAGCGCATTGGGAAGGCTGACACCTCCCCAACGGTAAAGGCACGAACATGCCCTTGCAACAGGGAGGCTTCAGCTTCCCCTATACTGTGCTGGATATGGCGCAGGCTCATTGGCCTCGCCATGCCAGCACAGTATAGGATTGCTCTCTATGTATCATATGCGTATGTAGCCATTTGCTAGACTTCCCTCCACCCCCCACAACATTACAGTCATTTCAAAGTACCCAGAAGACTGAACTGGTGAGTAAGAAGTACAGTTAAGACCTTCCAGGCCAGACAAAAGGCTGAAACTGGGTTCCCATGTGATCTACGGCACACCAATTACTAGAGAAAATCAGAAAATATGACATTTGAATTTGAGTATGAAGATTACCTCATACGACACAGGTTGGCAGTCTTCTGCAAACCAGTCAAAACCTTGCAAAAGGTTTGTTTCTTTTGTTTCAAAAACTTGTTGCGACCCAGCACAAATCAGCTCGCGACCCACTGGTGGGTCCCAACCCACAGAAACACTGTTTTAAGATATTATGAAATATGTTTGGAAGTCCAACATGTTCTGGCAAAAAGCCTTCTTCAGGGGCCCTTTCCTCTACAATGTCAATAATGTAATTCATTTGACAGCACCCAAACTGGGTGATACTGGGCCTGGGGGCCGGGCCTGGTCAGTAGGCAGCTGGCTTGCCTCCCTGGTGACTCAGCATATTCCGCCCACCTGCTGTCATGAGCTTTTTCTGGCAAGCAACCAGTGGTGTCATTCAAATGATTTAGGAACAGGAACTCACTTTTGATTGGCACTTGTTGGGAACCTGGAACCAGCCACGGAGCCTGTTAGGATCCGGAACGCCCGTTCTGGTCCATTCCCCCTGAATGACATCACTGCAAGCAACTTCACAGAATTGAACTGCCACACCAAGGCAGTTCCACACCATAGCTGGATTAGTGCTCCAATTGCAGTTCTGTGGGCCCAAAGTACTGGAATATCTGATAGGTTTTCTGTCTGGTGACAGAGGAACTTATTTTAGCTGATTCGTGGACTCACATAGTTAAGGCCAACTGTGAAAGAGCCACTTTTGTTTCGACGAAGTCTTCGGGAGCCAACTTTCTTCCTATTCATATGTACATAGGCATCACAATCTTGTATTCAGGCTCTGTGTTGGGAAGGTGAATAGCCCACTAATGGGTATGAAGCATATTACCCACTGGAGCACATCCTGTACATTGTTTAAACTCATTTTGTGTGGGGTGTGTGCATGCGTGTGTGTGTGTGTGTGTGTGTGTGTGTGTGTGTGTGTGTGTGTGTGTAACAAAGGCTTATACCCACATCATGGAGCGAACCTAAAAGACATCTTTTACAAAAGGGAAAAAATTGCCACTACAAAGCATTTTGCACAAGTCAACAGGAAACCTGAACCTGATATAATCATTCTGAAAGGGGCAACTGCTAGAATTCTACCTTTTAACTCAGCTGGCCTATTATAGCTCAGAACACCGGCGCTCACAGTGCCTTTTTCCCTCCAATTTCTGAATTGTCAGGCAGCAGACACAGTGCCAGCAAAAAACCTTATACAATCTCTTGTTAGCTAACTGCAGTGTTTTGTTCCGCGGTTACATGTCTGTACAAGCCGTCATTGTGTCATTCATAATTACCACCTGTTCAGTGGCTCCCTTCAGGTTTCATCACCTTTGCAGCTTTAAGCAGCCAGCTGCAGGAAGCCGAGTCGACTTCCCTGGAGCAACAACCGTCAGGCTCTGGGTTGCAGGCTGTAATTGCTGCCTGTGCACAAACATCACCTTTGGGCTTCCACAATATAAAATATCCGGGGCCAGTCACCAGCGTGGGATGAAAACCAAACTTATCACGTTTGGTTTCTGCCACGCTAGACTCATGCTGAAGTGCTTGCTTCTGACGTCTCTCCTGCAAACGCTGCGCTGTACGATCAGTGACGTTTGGGGCTGGTGTCACGCAGGGCTATGAATGTCAGCTGTGAGCCAAGAGCCCCCAGTTCAAATCCTTCCTTCATTGTGAACTTCCTAATGGTATTGGTCAGTCACCTTATCTCTGAGCCTCGGTCCCCCCCTCCACGTGCGATATGCGAATGATAATAATACTGGTCTCCCTTGCAGGGCTGTTGCAAGGATTATCGTTCAGAATATTTACGTGCAGCTTTTCAACAAGAGTTCACGGTGTGATTTACAGAGCATCCCCCTTCTCTGACACGACTTGAGATGAGGTCAGCACTGGGTGATGCCGAGCCAATAGAGGCTTAGAGAGCAACTGATCCAGCTGCTTGATTGGGAGGGGATGGGGCCTGCAGGGGCAGGAAATGTTAAAGGCAGGGAGGAGTGACGGGGGAAGGAGAAAGGGAGAGGGAGAAGTGAAGAGACTGAAGGGCAAGGAAGCCAGAAGGAAGAAGGAAGGGAGGAACGAACAGGGGAGGTGTCAGGTATGAGGCAATGAAGAAGGGGAAAGGCAGTGGCATTCCCAGAGTTTTTCAGGTGCCCGAACGCCTATGTAAAGCTATGTAAAGTTTGCCTTCAGAGCCACTGACCACTGACAGAGAAGGATTCAGAAGGCCGGAGGAAAGATAGAGGAGCAGGCGAAGTGGCCCCGGGAAAATCCACCCCTCTTGGAGACAGAGAGCTTCTGCCTGCTGGGAGAATGAGGTGGTTCCCCCATGACACAAGGGCAAGCAGGAATGGACCCTCCTAGGCTGAGCAGCTTGGCAATGGTTCCCTGCTACTCTTCCTCCCAGCCAGGCGAAGGCTCCTGCTCTGCAGGTGAACCCAGGTTTTAGCAGGGCCGTTCACTGTGCGGAACTGGAGCACAGTGTAGAAAAACGTTCCTTTACACCTGCCAAGCACAGTCTTTTTTAAAATAAAGAACTGCTTAACAATGATTATTGCACATAAAACATGAAGCTTTTCAGAGCATTAATAACGTCAATATTTGCAATAATTAAAGCAAAGGTGGTTCTGATACCTGAACTCTTGCACCGTTAGACTCTCAGGTTGGTTGTGAATTAACAGGAGGTATTTAATGAGCATTTTTTGAGCAGTTTGTTCTTTAATAGCATCCTGAGGCCCCAATAAGGATTCAGGAGTTGAGTTACATTGGCCATTGTATCCACAAAATTTCAAATTAAATTCCTGGCCTGTTCCCTGGCAAAATAAATGTTTACATGGAAATTTATCTGGGCTAAAAAGTAGGATATAAATATACTAAATGAATGAATGAATGAATACAGCAGCAAGTCTTTTGCTCTCACAAGGTCTCATATTTTTATGCAGGTCTAAACACCCCAAAGCCCAACCCCAGGAATGTCACATGCTATCTTGCAGAACCATTATAAAATTACTCCCTTTATTGCTAACTCAGGGCCTTATCTGAATTAA
Organism: Lerista edwardsae; assembly: GCA_029204185.1. NCBI lineage: Eukaryota > Metazoa > Chordata > Lepidosauria > Squamata > Scincidae > Lerista > Lerista edwardsae. The sequence continues at coordinate 1,583,794 of JAJKFI010000018.1, read as the reverse complement.
ATGAGGTTTTAACCTCAGCATAATTAACCTTGGTCTTTTGTTAAAATGCAAGGGCAATCCATTGTCTAACACAGCTGCTGCATTTTAAAACACACACACACACACACACACACACACACACACAAGTGCAATATCTGGAGCAGAATGCATGCTTGTTTACTTTTGCATGTACTAGAATGAGATCCAAGCACTCAGTCTCGGTATAATTGTGCATTCAGCCACTGAATATGGATTGTTTAGAAGTGCTGTGTAACATGTTGACAACCCACTGTGCATAAATATGGATTATTCATTTTATCAACAACCTAGCCAAAGTAGAATGAAAACTACTTTTGTTCTATTGTTTTTGCAATGCCTAAGCAAACTCTAATAGACTTCTATAAAAGAAAGTGATGTAATGGCTTACCTGGCAATTTGCGGAGAGGCCTCAGACATAGACGCTCCACTCCCCAAATCTCTGACTCTTGCTTAGATATCACAAATTATTCTTGCCTTTTGCAGCTTTCAACTGTCTGGTTTGCTCAATAAGTGAAAACCCAGGCAGAAAGAGAATGAGATTGTTTAGATGACAAAAGGTGTGCAAGGAGCAGACAAGAGGATTACACCGAAGAACAGATGAATGGTTTGCCCCAGTCGTCATTGTAGAGGATGCTGGAAGGGTACCCAACACTTCAATCGTTCTTTTTCTTGGCGGTAATTCTAATGACCTCTGTCAAATAGAGGTGACCAAGGATGGCATTTTAGGCACAATTGACGGATGAAACCGTCACAAGTCACCAAAGCTTTATGGCATTCCTCCAAGAATTGTGGGAGAATTCATGAGTGTCATTTCTAAAGTCTTAACTATAATTTGAGCGCAATCCTAACTGTATCCTGTGCAGGTTGGGAGGCTGCTGAAGCCTCCATAGGGCAAGGGCATGTTTGCAACCCTTGCCCTGGGGTAAGCCTCAGCCGGACCGATGGAGCTCCTTGAATCCATGCCTGGTGTTTATCAGTCTGAATTGGGACCGCATGGCCTGGGAGTTGGGATGCCCACTAATGGTCTCATTTGGACTCCTGTCCCCAACCTGGGCTGCCCCTCCCATGGGAATGCCCTCCCCAACTCCATTCCACCCTCCCTCCTGCCTCCTCCCGCCCAGAAATCCCCCTGCATTGGCCAAATCTGCCTGACATAGGAACAACTTACCCAGCTGTCGCAGCGGTCCAGAGATTCTTGCGCTGGCGCTCACGTGCTTTATTACACATGCAGGACATCGCAGGGCCTATGCAAGTGGCTTGCTTAGGCCCAATGGGGGCTAGAATTGGTCTGTCAGGGCGCAATCCTAACCGACTGTCCAACACCGGGGTAAGGGCAATGCAGCTCTGAGGTGAGGGAACAAACTTTCCCTTACCTTGAGGTGGCCTCCATGGCTGCCCCCCAACTGCAGGATGCAGCACATGCTATGTCACTGGCACAGCTATGTCAGTGCTGGAAAATGGGTTAGGAGTGCACCCTCAGTCTCTTAACTGGAGTCTTGGCAAATGTCCAGTGGGAAACTTTTGAATATCTTTTAAAGAGATATGAGGGAGGCAGGTGACCTAGGAAATTGTACATCTGTTAGCTTAACATCGGGGGGGGGGAGAACATGATAAAAACTAGTATTATTAAGCATGCAGAAGAACAAGTCTTGTTGAGGAAAACAAGACTTATGTGAGGGATTCTGGCTTCTGTGAGGCTTCATATAGTGCTCAGAATTATTTATGGAGGCTGTTCAAACAATAATGTGCACCTGGATTTTCAATATTGTTTTACAGATTTAGGGTGCGAGCCTCCCCAATGCACTACTCGGATCTGCGCCTGCTAAACAGCAGGCACAGATCCAAGGAGACTGTGCGGCCCAAATTGGGGCCATGCAGCCTCCCGGACAGGCTTCAGGAAAAAATAAAAAGGGCAGAAAGTGCTGTTATGTCTTTTTCTTCCAAGTTCTCATTCCAAGTCTTATTACTTTTAAAAATGTACTAGATAGGTAACATAGGTGATATGGTGTAAGCATTTTCTTAACTGGAAAAGTAATCCATTTTAATTTCTGGAAAACATCTTATACACCAAAATGTGTCATTTTGTATTTTTATGCATTAGCTACAAAAACCCAAAACAATTCGGCAGAAGGTAGGAATAAAGTGACTGTTTCGCAATGGAGGGAAAACAGTCAGATCAAGGACACTCCCAAGAAGCCCACATTGCAGAAGTTCAAGCAAGTCTTTTGATTTGACTAGTGACAAATGCAACAAGGCATGACTAACTCCATAGTGACCCATTTGTGAGCTTCTGGCCCTTAGCCACTGTTGAAGACAGAATACTACTGGGCTAAGTGGACCTTTGATCTTATCCAGTAAGGCAATTATTATGATCTTAAGACTAATCATTTTCAGATGATTTTTTGAAACTTAATGTCATTCTAAAGGAAAAAAGAAAGGATATAGCCACTCTCCAAGCTGAGCCCCTTCTCTTTTTGAAACATCAAGAACTGTTCTTTTGAGAACTTCAAATGCTCTTTCTGCACTCTGCTCGAAGCACTTAACTCTTGCCAATGATTTTTGCTTTTCAGTCAAACCTAGAAATGTCACTCTGGTTGGTGTTTTTCTCCATTGGTCAGTCAGTGCTTCCCAGGCTGCAATACTGAAATGAAAATTATTACTTCTGCATGATTAGTGTGTATCCTCCTTCCTTTCCCTATTTATGTGAAAGCTCACTTGCTTTTTAAGTACACTTGAAGCCTTCTTTGTTGTGATATAATAGCTGAGCTGTATAACTGGATCGGGTTGTTTTTTTTCCCCAGTGTGCGGCTCTCGTGCACACTCTCCTTTCTTGCTTACTGTGAAATAAATAAAAGGCAGAGTTTTGCAATTCATAACCTTGAAGTTCTTTGAGGAGTTCACCTCCAGGGCTCAGCACTGGAACACTTGCAAACAGCTTAGAAAGTGCAGGGTGGGGATGGGAGAGGGCAGAGAAAAGGCAACAAACAGTCTCATTTTGGATCTTCAAGATTCCAATTAAACTAAAAAGCAGACTGCACAAGCCTTGTGTCTACTCAAAAATAAATTCCATTGTGCTCCATAGGGCTTACTCCCAGAAAAAGTATGCATATGATTTCATTCGAAGTGGTGTCTTAATGATCGAAAAAGAATACTTGTATAAAACAATGCACTCCCAATGAACATGCAAGATAGTAATATGGGTGAAATGGCCCACTTGTTATTATCAGTTGGTTACAGGAGGAAAAGGACCTGCAGCAGGCAAAGGGTTGTCATCCTTTTTGTAGTGTGGAAGGATGGCTCATGGTGACAGCATGGGCTGCATGGATGCCCTTTGGAGAAAGTGCACACACATCACTGTTGACCTCAGAAGGGGCAGAGGCAGCTGGATTGCACAAGCCTGTCTTTGGCCAATGAGATGGCCTCTGCAATCCACAGGGCGCCCAACCAAATCAGCCAGCCACTAAGGAGCAGTACTGGGTTCTCCTGCTGACCTCAGGTCAGTTGGGGGCCTACCACTGTGTCGGGGGGGGCAAAAGCCCTGGGTGCAGCGCTACTTGGGCAGGGCGGCAACAAGATGCCTTGCCTTGCTGAGAGGCAAGCGGTTTTGGCCCTTCTGTCCAAAATGGCTTCGAAATGGAGCCTGCCATGGGGGTAGAGTGGAGCAGGATGGGGAAACAGCAGAGGGGGTGGACCACCTCCTCCTCTGTCCCTGGGCAGCCCATTGGCTGGGTCCACAACTGCCTCAAGTGCACACCAAATGCCCTTTTCTGGCCTTCGTGGCCTGCACCAACCTGCAAGTGAACAAGCTGAATAAAAAGAAGAAATATCGAACCCTGGTACAGTCCGAGGTGGGTGAAAAAACTACCCACCATGAGCCAATCAGGTGGACAAGCAAAAAATTCCTACCTACCTCCAAAGGTGGCCAGCTAATCCCAAAGTGTAATAATGGGTGGGCGAGGATCACGGCAGAAGTGGACTAAAAGCAACCCTTGCATGCAGGCTTAATGCAGACTAAGCTCCACCCCCTCTATACATCATCCAGTGGAGGCCAGTCCTCTAAGACTCATGTGAGGTGGCAGGCCTGGCAAGAGGAATGCATGCATGACAGGTGCAGGGTGGATTGGGAGATTTAAAAATTGCCTTTGGAAGAACTAAAAGGCATTGACCATAGTGCTTACACAACACCGTTTCTCTTAAAGCAGAGGTTCTTAAACTGAAGCATTGTGACACCTCAGCTTGAGAAGCCCAAACTCTTCCCCCTTGAGAGACAGAGGAAGGGCAAAGGCAGCAACATGATCAGGAAAATTGTGCTGCTGCCAGGGGTGAAGTTGTTGTTTTTTTACTTATTTCATGCAGCACTGACCTCCTGGGGGCAGTAGTGACATTCACAAACGAGCTGCCGGAACGCGAGGCAGGACTTACCGCTTGATTGACAGGCAGTCCGTGACATGTTGCTGCCTGCCCGCCCGCCGCGGGGGCTCCCTCCGGGTGGCGTGCCCCTCCGCGGCTCGCCTAGGCACCCAGCGCGCCCCCTCAGGCAAGCGGGCAACCCCTCCGAAGCCAGGGGTGCCCGCGCAGCGGTCGGGCAGGCAGCGACGCGTCACGAACGGGCAGCCAATCAGGCGGTAAGTCCCGCCTTGCGTTCCAGCAGCTCGTTTGTGAATGACACTACTGCCTGGGGGGTGTCCAGGGGTCCTACAGGCCTGTCTGCAGGGCTCCCTGCACCTCCCAGCAGCTTACAAAACGTAAAAAAGGCCACTTCCGGTTTTGCAATGGAAACAGGAAGCTGCCATTTTTTTTACTTTTTCTTAGCTGCTAGGAGATGTGGGGAGCCCTGCAGAGGAGCCAGCAGGCTGCCCAGGAGGCCAGCGCTGCATGGGGTAAGTAAAAAAAGTCCTTCATCCCCAGCAGCAGCACAATCCTCTTGATCTCGTTGCTGCCTTCCCCCCACCTCCACAAGCACTTACTTGGGTTCTCAAACTCCCGAGGAATTCGAGAACCTCTGTCTTACAGAGTATGGAATCACTAAAATAATTTTTAGTGTAAGAATTCAAATAAATCTTAAAAAGGCATATGTACAGGGCACATAGAAAGTTTTTGGCAATAGTTGCTGCGGTCACCAGCTATTTTGGTTCAGTTCTTTCTCAACAGACTACCTGGCTGTGTCATATTCTTCGACACTTATATGTTCCAAATAGAACAAACCCTTTGCTTATAAGAGGGTAGAGCTTTCAGAAGCTACACCTTTACCGGCTCTGTCTTGGTCAATATGAAAGAAATTAATTACATTTGGCATGGGGCGGGCAGGGGAGGAAGAAATGGGAACACTTTTTGGCCAGTTCTCTCCTTGTGGAGCCCTGCTAAAGCTCAACCAACAAATCTTTACGATGCGGTATAGGAGATAAATATGTACTGGGCATAGCCATTTTGCACTTAGGACTGATGACAGAGTTACTTTTTTTGTCTATTTGCATTTATTTTTTAATGTATATTGGAGCATATTACTTGAGGGCAGTGGTAAGGCCCTCAGATTGGATATAGCCCGAGGAAGCTGTTTATCCGGCCTGTATGATAATTGGCATACTGTATGAAACTCAGCAGAGAGTTCTGACTAAACGTGGTCCGCTGGAGAAGGAAGTGGCAACCCACTCCAGTACTCTTGCCAAGAAAACCCCATGGATTACAGAACAAAAAGGCTAAACGATATGACACTGGAAGATGAGACCCTCAGGTCGGAAGGTGTCCATTATGCTACTGGGGAAGAGCAGAACACGAGTACTAGTAGCTCCAGAAAGAGTGAAGTAGCTGGGCCAAAACTGAAAGGAAGCTCAGCTGTGGATGTGTCTGGAAGTGAAAGGAAAGTGCGATGCTGCAAAGAACAATACTACATAGGAACCTGGAACGTCAGATCTATGAATCAAGGCAAGCTAGATGTGGTCAAACGTGAGATGTCAAGGCTGAACATCGACATCCTGGGAGTTAGTGAACTAAAGTGGACAGGAATGGGAGAATTTAATTCAGATGACCATTATATTTGCTACTGTGGGCAGGAATCCCTGAGAAGAAATGGAGTAGCCTTCATCGTGAACAAGAGAGTGAGAACAGCAGTACTGGGGTATAACCTCAAAAATGATAGAATGATTTCCATTCGGATCCAAGGCAAACCTTTCAACATCACAGTAATCCAAGTCTACGCCCCAACCACTGGTGCTGATGAGGAAGAAGTTGACCGCTTCTATGAAGACCTAGAACAGCTTCTAGAATTAACACCCAAAAAAGATGTCCTTCTCATCATAGGGGATTGGAATGCTAAAGTAGGCAGTCAAGAGGTAAGAGGAATAACAGGCAAGTTTGGTCTTGGAGTACAAAATGAAGCAGGGCAAAGACTGATAGAGTTCTGTCAGGAGAACACATTAGTCATAGCAAACACCCTTTTCCAGCAACACAAACGGCGACTGTACACATGGACTTCACCAGATGGTCTACATCGAAATCAGATTGATTACATTCTTTGCAGCCAAAGATGGAAAAGTTCCATACAGGCAGTCAAAACAAGACCTGGAGCTGACTGTGGCTCAGATCATCAGCTTCTTCTTGCCAAATTCAGGCTTAAACTGAAAAAAGTAGGGAAAACCGCTAGGCCCTCCACGTATGACCTAAATCAGATCCCCTACGAATATACAGTGGAGGTGACAAATAGATTTAGGGGCTTAGATTTGGTAGACAGAGTGCCTGAAGAACTTTGGACGGAGGTCTGTAACATTGTACAGGAGGCAGCAACTAAAACCATCCCAAAGAGGAAGAAATGCAAGAAGGCAAAGTGGCTGTCTGACGAGGCTTTACAAATAGCTGAGGAAAGGAGAGAAGCCAAAAGCAAGGGAGAAAGGGAAAGATATACCCAACTGAATGCAGATTTCCAGAGAACAGCAAGGAGAGATAGGAAGGCCTTTCTAAATGAGCAATGCAAAGAAATAGAGGAAAACAACAGAATGGGGAGGACTAGAGATCTTTTCAAGAAAATTGGAGATGTCAAAGGACAATTTCGTGCTAAGGTAGGCACAATAAAGGACAAAAATGGCAAGGACCTAACAGAAGCAGATGAGATTCAGAAGAGGTGGCAAGAATACACAGAGGAACTCTATAAGGCCGATCTCAATGTTCCTGATAACCACAGTGGTACAGTCACTGAGCTCGAACCTGACATCCTGGAGAGTGAAGTCAAGTGGGCTTTAGAAAGCCTCACTAACAACAAAGCTAGTGGAGGTGACAGCACTCCAGCGGAATTACTCCAAATCTTAAAAGATGATGCTGTCCAAGTGCTGCTCTCCATATGCCAGCAAATTTGGAAAACCCAACAGTGGCCACAAGACTGGAAAAGATCAGTTTACATTCCAATCCCAAAGAAGGGCAATGCCAAAGATTGCTCGAATTACCGCACCATTGCACTCATTTCACATGCTAGCAAGGTCATGCTCAAAATCCTACAAGCTCGGCTTCAGCAGTATGTGAATCGAGAACTACCAGATGTACAAGCTGGTTTCCGAAGAGGCAGAGGAACTAGAGATCAAATTGCCAACCTTCGCTGGATCATGGAGAAAGCAAGAGAGTTCCAGAAAAACATCTACCTCTGCTTCATTGATTATGCTAAAGCCTTTGATTGTGTGGATCACAACAAACTGTGGCAAGTTCTTGAAGAGATGGGAGTTCCAGACCACCTGATCTGCCTTCTGAGAAACCTTTATGCGGGTCAGGAAGCAACAGTTAGAACTGGACATGGAACAACCGACTGGTTTAAAATTGGGAAAGGAGTACGACAAGGCTGTATATTGTCACCCTGCTTATTTAACTTATACGCAGAGTACATCATGAGGAAGGCAGGGCTGGATGACTCACAAGCTGGAATCAAGATTGCTGGGAGAAACATCAACAACCTCAGATATGCAGACGATACCACTCTACTGGCAGAAAGTGAGGAAGACCTAAAGAACCTTTTGATGAGGGTGAAAGAGGAAAGTGCCAAAATTGGTTTGAAGCTCAACATTAAAAAGACTAAGATCATGGCAACCACTCCCATCACTTCCTGGCAAATAGGAGGGGAAGAAATGGAAGCAGTGACAGACTTTATTTTCCTGGGCTCCAAGATCACCGCAGATGGTGACTGCAGCCATGAAATTAAAAGACGTTTACTTCTTGGGAAGAAAGCTATGGTGAACCTAGATAGCTTAATCAAAAGCCGAGACATCACCCTGCCAACAAAGGTTCGCCTAGTCAAAGCGATGGTTTTCCCAGTAGCCATGTATGGCTGTGAGAGCTGGACCATAAGAAAGGCAGAGCGTCGAAGAATCGATGCTTTTGAATTATGGTGTTGGAGAAGACTCTTGAGAGTCCCCTGGACTGCAAAGAGATCCAATCGGTCAATTCTCCAGGAAGTCAAGCCTGATTGCTCCCTGGAAGGACAAATGCTGAAGCTGAAGCTCCAATACTTTGGCCACCTGATGAGAAGAGAGGACTCTTTAGAAAAGACCCTCATGCTGGGAAAGATTGAGGGCAAAAGGAGAAGGGGGCGACAGAGGATGAGATGGTTAGATAGTGTCACCGAAGCAATGAATATGAAATTGGGCGAACTCAGGAAGCTAGTGGAGGACAGGGAGGCCTGGCGTGCTGTGGTCCATGGGGTCGCGAAGAGTCGGACACGACTTAGCGACTGAACAACAACAAATGATAATTGGGGCTCTCCCAGTGTTGTCATTAGCTGAGCAGCTGTCAGCTGCTGAGCGGTGAAGTGACACCTGAGGCCTCATGTTGAGCGCTTGTGATAATTAGGCTCTCCCTTTCAGCAGCGCCGCTTCTGCCAAGGCACTGGGAGGGAGAAAAGGAAATATGCCTCACAATGTGAGGAGGAATATAGGGGTAGGGGCGGTCCTTGAGGGTAAGAGGGGGAGAAGGCAGATGCTGTCAAAGCATTGGGAGAGTCCAATTATTGAGCAGGTGGCTCTTTCAGCTGCTTCTGCCAAGGCATCATTTCACAGAGCACTTCTTAACTGCTGAGCTGTGAAGTGATGCCTTGGCAGACCTGCTGAAAGGGCGGCCCTCAGGCTAATTGGGCTCTCCCAGCATGACGACCGTGCTCTCCCATAACTTGCAAATAGCATCAAGGTTTGCATATTTTCTCTTCTGTGTCCTCACTCGCAGCTAATGAGTTCTAGGTGAGAACAAAGTGCTTGAACAAAGCGTATCGCTTGCTTAATGATGTCATTCAGCCCTCAGCATGTGCCGTGTGAAGTGTGCCCTCAGCAGGCACCATGAATGCTGTTTGGCCCACTGTATGAAACAGGTTTGACAGGCCCTGCTTTAGGGCCTGATCCATCCTCATATGGCTCAGGAGAAGCAGGGAATGGTCGTTGAGCGCCTGTCCTCCAACCTACGTGGGATGGGTGCACCATGTGTATGGGGCCTTTACTGGGAACAGGAAACCGTGATATCTCCACATCCCTTTTCCTTGGATGCTAGTTAGTTTGTATTCTAAAATGTCACTCAAAACCAAGACAAGCAGTCTCAAAACTGAAACTGAGTGGATGTAGATGTTAAATATGTCATGTCTTTTCATGTATTGACCAAATAGGAGTAGTTACTGACTTAGGCTGCAATCCTATGCACACTTATCTGGGAGTAAGCCCCATTGACTATAATGTGACTGACATCTGAGTAGACATGCATAGGATTGGGCTGTAATCCTCAGGGGAGGGGAATTAAGGTTCACATATAGCCAGAGGCTAAAATAACCTGTGGCAGCCCATGGCACGAGCCATGGGCACCATTCTTCAGGAGGGGGCGCCGTTTGGTGCCCCTGGGCCCCGCCCCCACAACATTGCATGCCGCCGCGCACCCCCTGTTCTTTCTCTTCACTCGTGCCGGCCTTAAAGAGCCGGCAGGAGCGAACAGAACACAGCTGGGGTGCCGTGTTTTGTTTGCTGCCGCCGGCCCTTTAAGGCCAACGGCAGCGAACAGAACACGGCGCCCCGGCCGCGTTCTTTCTGTTCGCTCGTGCCGGCCTTAAAGAGCCGGCAGGAGTGAACAGAACGTGGTGCCCTGGCCGCGTTCTTTCTGTTCGCTTGTGCCGGCCTTAAAGAGCCGGCAGGAGCGAACAAAACGCGGCTGGGGCGCCGCGTTCTGTTCGCTGCCACTGGCCTTAAAGGGCCAGCGGCAGCAAACAGAACGCGCCTCTTAGAAGGGGCGGGGCGCTATGTCATGACGTCACAATGTGACGTCATGACGTTGCGTGCCCCTAGGGGCGCATTTTCATTGGGCGCCATGGGCGCCCTTTCAAATAGATCCGCCCCTGCATATAGCTCTGTGTATAACACCCTGTGTGTATAACCCCTGCTAACTGGGCAAGAGGCACTTTTTCAAGTGGTGTTCCTCTTATACTGAGCAGGGGGAGAGTAACTGTCTCTCTTCACCCCTTCACAGTGTCTTTTCTAATGGCTGTTGCTTGTGCAGTTCTGCATTTTTTTAAAAATTGTGAGCCCTTTTGGGACAGGGAGCCATTTAACTTTATTATTAATATTTGCCTGTAAACCGCTTTGTGAACTTTGTGTTGAAAAGCAGTATATAAACACTGTTGATTGATTGAGTGTGCACGCGCATGCGCATATGAGAGAGAGAGAGAGAGAGAGAGAGAGAGAGAGAGAGAGAGAGAGAG
>JAJKFI010000018.1:1536205-1573064 GCA_029204185.1 Lerista edwardsae | reverse complement strand
GAGAGAGAGAGAGAGAGAGAGAGAGAGAGAGAGAGAGAGAGAGAGAGAGAGAGAGAGAGAGATGCAAACACAGTTTGACCCAGTAATGAAAGCCCTGCTTATTAAATCCTGCTTTATCTTGGAGCAGCCCTTCTTTAGGATGCACATCCAAGCAGAGATAAAGGCATCTTACCATGCTCATTACATTGTGCATGGTTTGATGCAATCAGGCTCACATCATTTGCATATGGATCAGTTTAATCTAGTTCATCCATTCTCATACCTATTGTTAATCATGCCCAGACTCCCTCCCCCCTCTCTCTGCCAGCCCTTTGATGTACATAGATAAATAAATAGTTGTAAGGATATCAACATCTTTTCCGAGTGATCATCAGACCTGAACATTTGCAGTGCCCCTTGCCTTGCTGATTATACCTTTGCTGGCATTCCATATGCTCTCTGTCCTGTCTGTCTGTGCTGATTTAGGAGACGCTGTACGCTGGGAGAGTGAAGAAGATAGACGATTATGAGTGCGTGCCAAAGGCTCAGGTTTAACATCACTACTCCCAAATTAGGCATGACTTATGCTTTCAATTTATTCCGAGGATAGAGTTATCATGGAGTCGTGTCTCTATCTTTGGTACAAGTGCTGTGTCCCTCTGCATCACCTACACAGCTGTGCACAATTGTCCTATGCTAGAAATACTTCCAGAAAGAGCTGCCTTTCATTGACCAATACGTAGCAATGTTGTCTTTGGAGGAGATCAGGCTTGTGGGAAATGAATGTACTCTAACATAATAATTTTTAAAAGTCGCTTTGTCATTTTGTCATTCAGCAAAAGCAGGATGTAATTTTTAAACGAACGAACGAACGAACGAACGAACGAACGAACGAACAAACAAACAAACAAACAAACAAACAAACAAACAAACAAACAAACAGCACAATGGTAATTTTATGACTTTATTTAATCTACAGTATAATACAAATTGCTGTGTGTGATATCTACTGCCTGGTGCTACTTCCAGGGCTAACACCCCACTACATCTCCTGCCTTTTCAATGCTGGCCAGAAACAAGCCTAGAGAAGCAGCATTAAAATCAGTGGACATCAATGTACTTAATTCTGCAGGGTTGTAACTACATCAGGAGCACCATCAGTTAGAGGTTCTGAATGATGCAACTTTTTTTTCCCCTGGAGAAGAAGATCATGGAACAAATATGTACCAAACAACACAATTAATTTGCTTGTCCTAGGCAGATATTATAAATACTGACATTAGGGTTTGATAAAAGGAAATGCTTTTTTACTCAGCAAGTAATTAATCTGTGGAACTCCTTGCCACAGGAGGTGGTGATGGCATCTGGCCTAGATGCTTTTAAAAGGGGACTGGACAGATTTCTGGAGGAAAAGTCCATTGCAGGCTACAGGCCATGATGGTTAGTGCAACCTCCTTACTTTAGAGTTAGGCTACCTCGGAGTGCCAGATGCAGGGGAGTGGCAACGAGATGCACATACCTACATATGTATTCCCTGAGGCATCTTGTGGGCCGCTGCGAGATGCAGGAAGCTGGACTAGATGGGCCTTCGGCCTGATCCAGTGGGGCTCTTCTTTTGTCCTTATATTCTTATGATTCACAAGCTGAGAGTGAGCATTCAGGCAAATGCAGACATCAAGTCCCCTAAGTTATTTCATTTTAAGTCATTAGAAGTTTAATTGTTTTAAAGTTGTTGAGTGGAAAAATGATTCTTGACCAAGACCACTGTTCATGTAGAGTTTGAATGTTCTCCCCATGTCTGCTTGGGTTTCCTCCAGCCCAGAAAGATCACACTTATTTCAGTGGTTCATATTAGAGTGTTTTGGGTCTTTATTTAGAAGTGTGGTGATGTTTTTGTGACCAGAAATATGCTGTAAGAGGAACTTAACTCTTGTTTACATTAGCCCAGTGGTTCTCAAACATTTTAGCATGGGGACCCACTTTTTAGAATGACAATCTGTCTGGGACCCACCAGAAGTGATGTCATGGCCAGATATGCCATCATTGTGACGCCAGAGGCTGCTGCTTTCCTGAGAATGCAGCAAGAAGTTGAGTTCTTTCTCAGTCATTTTCCAATAGCAAAATGAATCAGAAAGAAAAAAGCCGATTTATAACCTTGACACAAGCAAAACAATCACACAGCCCTCCCCCTTTCCAGCATCCCATCTTCCCATATTTTCAATATGGCTGCTCTAGGTGCTTCGCATCCCACCTGAAATTGCCTCATGACTCACTGCTGGCTCTCGACCAACAGTTTGGGAACCACTGTATTAGAGTGTTTGGGGTCTTTATTTAGAAGTGTGGTGATGTGCTGTAGGAGGAACTTACCGTATTTCCCCAAGTATAAGACGCACCTTTTTTCAAAAAATGTGGGCTCTAAAAACTGGGTGCGTCTTATACTTGGGGAAATACGGTAACTCCTGTTTACATAGCCTGTACCATTAGCCTATGGTACAATTGGTTTAGTCATAAGTTGTTTTGCTTAAAGTGGCCATTTTCAAGACCCTATTAACAACTTTAAGTGAGGACTTGCTGTACTTCAAATTCCCATCCCTCAGCACAAAACTAAAGCCGAAGTCCTTAATTAAACATGCCAAGTCAGCCCCATGATTTTATTGTCATTGTCCAATAGAAGTTAAAAGAGACAGGATGTTCTAGGCACCATCACCCTTGTCTGCACTGGAACTTACACTACTTAGCAGAGTATAGAGAGGGCTATTCCTCAGGGTTATGTAATTGCTAGGAGTGCATTGAAAATGGAAGCCCGTAGACAAATAAGGCTCCCAACCTGGCCTACCTCACTCAGGGCACAATCCTAACCTGGAGTTAGGCCGGCACAGTCAGGCCAGCAAAGTTTGGCTGGCACAAGGTCCACTGTAAAGTATGTTTGGACCACTCTCACAGTCAGAAAGGCCACACACAGACATGCACCATCCTCCCTGACTCCAAAAGTGGTCCAAACATGCTTAATGTTGGCCCTTGTGCTGGCCAAACTGTGCTGGCCTAACTCCAGGTTAGGATTGCGCCCTCACTCTCTGCCCATGTCTTTTCCTTATTTTCCTTCGAACAGAACACATGCTGACACAGAGGGATGCTCCCCTTCCATTACACAAAGAACGCTGTTGTCAGTTTAGATGAGCAAATGCCGGATAGATGGCAACGTTTTCAGGCCTGGCAAAAGTGATCATAAGTTCAGTGTATTAATATTGCAGCAGTTGCTCTCAATGAGATCACTCGGATAACAAAACATTTATCAACGAAACGCTGCCACCTACTGAAGTTTTGCAAACAGCCCAGATGATTGGATAAGATCGCAAATTCAGTGTGTCAGAAGCTTATAGGTTTTGTGGAAATCTCTCCAAAGGAGGGAGGGGGGAAAGGAGGGAAGAGAAGAGTGATAACCAGCAGAATGAAATGAGACATCTCTTTCATGCAGTCTGTTTGGAAAGTGTCAGGGTAAATCCTGGAGAACAGCATCCAAACAGAGAAGAGTGCAGTTTTGGCTAGTGATGTTGTGGAATTTTCAAATACAACCGCTAGGGGATGCATAACTGGTTAAGCCGACTGCTGTGTATTATAAACTAGCAATTTTTATCCTTTTTCGTCTCACGGCACACTGACACGGCACTAAAATTGTCAAGGCTGAAGGCTGGCAATCAACCATCAGCTTTTTGACAATTGACAAGGCACAAGGCACTACAGGTAGGCAGCTCACATCCCCCAGTGACCCTACTATGAAATTTATCCCCCCAAATTCCCGTGGCACACCAGTGGATCAATCGTGGCACACTGGCTGAAAATCGCAATTAAACTTTTCTCATCTTTCCACATTGATGGCATGGTTGTTGTTTTTGTAAACTTAGCGTGTGCTGAAATTTACAGTTCTTTTTAAAGGGGGAGGGCCCCCTCATTTCATTAGTCTACCTAGAAAAACATGGAAACAGAAAAGAAAGTGAAGCTGGCTAGATGCAGGTATTGCACTTTTCATCTCAAAGCACTGTGTCATGCTTCGGAGTAATACCATTTAAGTTAATGTGATTACAAAGATTTAAACCTTGAATAAGGCAGCAAAACCTTATACTTTGAATAAAGCTCAGGATGCCTGCTCAGGATGGTTTTATGTGGATTAGTTACCTATCTACACCCTTTGCCACCATGCAATATTGACAGAGTGATAGAAGGGTGGACATTATCCACCTCTTCAATATATGCTTATTGATGAAATGGGGTTTCTAATTAAGGAATTGGGTGGCTCAGTGTAATTGTAATTTTCAATTACAATGGCATTCAAAATCCTGTATGTGGTGATTGTGTGGAAGTTGCCACAGAACTCTCGACCCCTCAACCTGTGCTTTGGAATGGAGAGACCCATGTAAACCTGAGCCTTTTCCAGGTGTTCAAGAAATGTAAGCAGTTAGAGATATCTGTCCTCAAGATAGCACTGCCAATGTAGCGATATCACTGTTTCCCGGTATGCAAGCTACAGTATTTGTCCCAAGAAGAAATGCAGCTCTTCTCACCAGCTACGGCATCTGTTGCTTTCCCAAGCATTATGAGGAATATGGTTGTATAGGCACCTTCTGGATCGACGACTATTGTGTGACAGCAGAATTGATGAAATATTCACTTATAGATTACCGCCACACACACACACACACACACACACACACACGAAATTCTGTGAGCTGTCATTAAGGGTAAAGTCCTAACCACTTTCCATCACTGACATAGCTGTGCCAGTGGGGTGTGTGCTACATCCTGCTGTTGGCGGGGGAGGGGGGAGGTGCCATGGAGACCTCCTCAAGGCAAGGGAATGTTTGATCCCTTACCTCAGAGCTGCATTGCCCTTATCCCGGTGCTGGAAAATTGGTTAGGCTTGTGCCCTAAAAAACCCCTCTATGTCCTTCATGGCTGGATAGGCCCCTCCTTTGCTATCACTGTGGCTGAGCCGCTGTGCGACAACTGGTTGAAAGGGAAAATAAAGTCTAAAAAAAAAGAACCGGACTCACTACCATTTTAGGAAATTCCATTCGAATATCGTAAAAGGTTACCTTGCTGAGCTGTGCTTCCTTACAGTGCCAAGCCAGCCGATCCTTTTTTAAAGTTGTGAACAGCACTTCAGCTATTTCCTCTGTGGCAAGCATTGCACCAGAATAGCATTAAGGGGAAAATCCATGTTATAAAAAAATGGCCGGAAAGGCCCATAGACTTTCCTTCATTATTCACAGGATAAATGGTTTTTCTGACACTTGGATTATCCTTCACCCTTTTAAGCCTCCAGCTTTACTGAGATTGGAATGGCTATTGCAAAGGAACCAAGGAAAGTGTTTTGTTGACAAGAATCTTATCTGTCATAATATGGAATTCAGGAACCATAGACTGGGATAAAGTGACAGCAACGGTGATTCCATGAGAACGTTCAAGAGCAATTCTAACAAATGTCATGGATGGCCACCCTCATTTTCTCGCTCAAAGAACGACACGGGTTAAAAATTGATACATGTTTCCCAGTAGTCAATTGGAGTTGGAATGGAGAAGAAGGTTTTCCTTGGGGCTGCCAGGAATGTCGCCAGTTAATTTTCATTAGGATTTGGCTTGCTTGCAAAACTGCCACTGAATGGCTGCCAAAGATTCTGATGTTGTTCTTTCTGAGGTGCCTGAGAGCAAGATGTGCGGTGTCATCACACTGGCAGGGTCAATACATAATGTCCCCTATTATATCTCATCAGCATCATGTATTCTTCAGGATGCTAGACAGGAGTGCTACCCAATCCCAGTCTGAGACTCACTGCCGCTTGAAGCAATATGCAAATTTGCCCCCCTAACATAATGGATGCTTTGATTCATTGGGCTACGTACTGCCAACCCACCATCATTGCACCTTCCCCTGAAACCCCCCCTTTCACTTGCTCCTTTGTTCACAATGCAGAGGACACTGGGAGCTTGTCCAGTCTGTTCCACACTTTTTGTCTGGTTTAAAGAGCCCACAGGAGGAAGGAGAGAGAAAAGGGGGTCGGCAGCTGGATTGCCATTTCCCAATCCTCAAATGCAAATGGCACATGGATTGCCATTTCCCAAGGCTCTTTAGGTGGTAAATTGGAGGGAGGCAATATGCTTAAGGAGCATACAAGGCATTGGCATGTCTAGAGAGGGTGCAAAGCAATCCATGTTGCAGGACGCCTCAAGGTGCCTCCGCATGGCTCTAGCCACCAGAAATGACTCTGATGATAAGTGGGAGGGGCAGCCTGCAGGGTGTGTTTAGGTGTCTTGTGGAACATAGTGCTTTGCCCCCCTCTGGGAATGCCACTGGTGCAAGGCAGTCCTCATCTGTTTGCCTCCATCTGTTTGCCCCCCCCCAACTAGCCACATGGATCATGCTGACTGTGGCTCCATCTTTCCCTTCAACCATGGAGTGCAATGGCTCTTCTCTAGAAGTTAGACTAACTGTACAAATCCAGCATTGATTATTATGCAATCTTTACAACAATTGTGTAGAGTGTTATTTTTTATCCTAATTTAAATAAATACTGTTGCTTTATAGATAAAATTATAAATATAATAATGACTGATTCATTTTTTTTACCCCATGGCTTACCAAATATAAAACAATATAGTAAATATTTTTTTCTAAAACCCCAATATACATAAAATACAAGATTTTAAAAATTAAAATATTAAAAAAGATTACATCCCTCAATTAGAACCCAGCAGCAATCCCCCCATGACAGGAAAAGGAAACACAGACAATACAAAATGGCAGCAAACGACATCCTCAAAAACAAACAAACAAACAGCAGCAAAATATCCAGTGTTAAAATGACCAAAGTAAAATCAGAAGCCTTGTTTGAAGAGAAATATTTTAAGGCTTCTAAAGAAAGAGTAATTAGTAAATCTAAGAGGAGGAAATTCCACAGAGTAGGTGCCACAACTGAGAAGCAGTGGTGTTCTTATGGGAGAGCAAAACGCAAAGTTGTGCAGGAGCCTGAGCTCCTGTGTAATGCGGCCCCTCCCCTTGCCTCCCGAGTCATTCATGGCTTGGACAGCAAAGCCTCCAAGCCAGCTCTCAAAGCTGCAAATGGCTCTGGAGGCAAGGGGGAGGGGGTCACAGTACAGAGGAGCTCAGGCTCCTGCACAACTTACCATTCCTCCTCCTGTAGGGACGCCACGGTTGAGAAGGGCCTGTTTCTTGCCACCTCTTTAAGTGATGGCATATCTAAAAAGGGCACTATCTGATGACCAAAAAAAAGTGGGCCAGTTTATATGGAAGAATGTGGTCTCTCAAACACACTAGTCACAAGGCATACAGTGCTTTAATGGCTAAAACCAGCACCTTGAATTGGGCCCATCCACAAACCGGCAGCCAGTGTAGCTGCCAGAGCATCTGATAGAGTTGAATTCCCGAACTCCTGTGACCACAAAAGATGCCACTTTTTGCAATTGCAATTTCCAAACATCTTCAAGAGTGGCCCCAAGCAGAGGATGTTAACGTAGTCTAACCTTGATGCCACCATGGCATATCATCACTATGATCATGCCCAAACTATCCAGGTATGGCTGCAGCCTCTATCCTCTGCCCCATTCTGTAAGTGTGGCAGGCTTCAGTGGTGCAGCTGCAGTGCTGCTGTGTTTTGGAGCAATGTGAGCAAAATGCCCACCAAATTGGCTGCCAGTGGAACACGGCTTGTGCCATTTTATGACAGTGGAACATTCTCTCCTTCCACTCCCTGGATTGAAAAGGGAAAGAGGGAGAGAGAGAGGGGAAGAGGGAATATGGAAAGGAAGAGAGTGCAGACCTAAAACAGAGTGGGGGAAGCAGAGGCTGGCACTTCATCAGGCAAAGTGGGCAGCATTGGGCTTGCCCCTTCAGGCATCAGGAAGGGCCAGCCCAGGCTACCAGTGTAAGTACAGGCCGGGTCAGGAAGACTTTCTGACAGACATGAGCACTTGACCAGTGCTTACATGGCTGAATCCAGATGCCTCTAGTTGGGGGGGGGGGCAAGGGTGTTGGACAAGCACAGTGTAGTACCTTCCATGGGCACTGGAGAGGGAGCTGGAGCAATTCCAGAAGCAAGGGATGTGGCATGGCATGGCTGCCCAGAGGGCATGGTGATGTCTTTCCCTATCGCCCTACCCCAGGCGCAATCAGAGCCTGCTCCAGTCAGCATGCAGCTCTGGACACCACTGATGTGTGGCATGGGGGTGGAAAGTGAGGCAGAACTGCCCCACTGGAGTACTTTGAAAAGTGCCACCATCACTGCGATCATACAAACACTAACAATAGCAGTGGCGGCACTTTTCAAAGAACTCCAGTGGGGCAGTCCTGCCTCACTTTCCACTCCCACACGGCACATCGCTGCTGGATACCTGCCACTGTATAGGCTCTGGTCACAGGCAAACTACTGCTACAGCGGAATTGCTTTAGAAAGTAATCCTCCTTTTAGCACATCTCTTTTGCTGAAGCATTTCAGTGGGAAATTGGGAGGATAGTGGCACTGGATTTGGGAGGAGCTGGTTCATTTGGTGCTGGGGCTGTCTCATCTACGCTGCCATTTCAGACATCTGTGTAGTCTTCTTTGTCGCCGTTAGGTTATCTGCACTGTCACTGCTACCTTGCAGGAAGTGGAGTCACTGAAGAAACGGCATGCAGTTTCCCAGCTCGTTCAAAGAATGAGGGGCTAGTGAGATGAAGGGCTATTGGCTCTACAGAAGTTTGCTAGAAGTATGACTTGCAATGTCAACGATGCGGCATTTCTGACTTGCTAGTCAGAATGTCAAGAGCAAGACTTTTGTGAAATCCTAGTTTTTGGCATACTCAGTGTGGAGGTCAAGATACACGCATTCTGGCTTCATTTTGCTAGCCTCTCAAGATGTCCTCCCTTGACCTTTGCAGTAACTTTGGTCCACTGGCCTGACATCAAAGACAGGCCGGAGCTTCTGTGAGGGTCATTGCCTTGGTGCTTCTGGTCTACTTGTCTCAAATTATGAGGCATATCATTGCTCCGGAATCAATACATGTTTGGCTTCCATCAGCAAGTTCAAAGAAAACGTTCCAAAAGTCAACAGAGTTTCGCATTACATTTTAGTCATGTCACAAATCATGATTGGTTTGTAATTGGTCCTTAACTTCGATTTTATGTTGGTTTTAGAGAAGGCTCGTGTGTAGGCGGTCAAGGCTGGATGAGACTCTACCTTATTTTCCCTTCACATTTCAAATCTTTGTAATGCTACAATGCATGCGTACTGAAAACACAAAAAAGCCGTTGGATCAGCGTATTTAGTACATCAGTCAGCATGCTCATCTTATTTGTCGTTTTAGAACCAAAATACCTTTGTGGCTATTTCTTTTAATAGTGCTTTTGCTTTTTGCCTCTTTGTAAGTAAGGATAGCAAATGTAAACACTTTGAAACAAACTTGACGGCAGTCTCCTTGTAAAAGAACACGCTTCAGGAAATGATGTTAACCTTCCTTTATGGAGAGCACTCTCTTAAGGGTAGGTCACTATTGTGCTGTTAAATCTCATAAGGAAGCAATCTAAATGACAGTCAATAGCAACCAAAAATGCCCAAGAGACCCAGAACAGAACTTAAATACCTCAGTGCCATGAGAACATTTTCTCCCAAATTCGAGCTAGCGGTTCATTTTCACATTTTGCAATCTAAATTGAGTTCCCTCTCTCTGTGCCTCCTCTCTCATACCTCCTACAGTTCATGCCACACTAGCCTGCTATTTTTTATGTCCTCTGCTTACTGCCTATTACAAGAACAAGGAAACCTGTTTCAACGTAGATATATTTGTAACATGCACATGCATTTGGGGCACATGCCTAAAAGATACAAATGGAACCCTAATCCTGTCCTGATTTCTGCCTGTAAGAATGTTAAAGACAGGATCACTGCAAAATATATGCATGCGCTCTTGTGCATATGGTTCTGCCCTTCAGTATTTTTCAGAAGTGTCTTCTTTGAAGTGGCCCTTTTAGAGAGTAGTCTGTTCCTACAATCAGGTCATCTGTCTCAAGCTAGCTGATTTCCCTGGTTTGGAAGAATATTAAAATAGCTTAGATCAGGAAGTAAAACCTTGTTCACTTTGTTCCACAGTGTTCACATTCATATGTGCATTTTCCCACTTTCCTTGCCAACCTGAACTTTGTCAACCTGAGCTTGGGCTGAACTTTGTATTGGTTGGACCTGTCTTGCAAAGAGAGGGATGCTGCTTTCCTAGTCCTCTCTGGCAAATGGAGCACTGTCTGAGAGCAGGGAAATGATGGGCAAACTGAGATGAAGGGAGGGTCAGGCTTCACCCAAAGTGACAGAACATCTCTGAAGATGCTAAGAAAGTACAGGTGTGTCCCAGTATCCACTGATTTGGTATCCTCGGATTCAGTTATCCACAGGTACCATGAATACTGGGAAGCCTATTAAAAAGATAAAGGTAAAGGTTTCCCCACGACTGAAATGGTCTAGTTGTGACCGACTGTAGGGGGCAGTGCTCATTTCCATTTCAAAGCCTATAGAGCTGGCGTTTTGTCTGAGGACAAGCTTCCGCGGACATGTGGCTGGCATGACTATACACCGTAGCGCACAGAACACCGTGACCTTCCTGCCAAAGTGGTCCCTATTTATCTACTTGCATTTAGGTGCTTTTGAACTGCTCGGTTGGCAGGAGCTGGGACAAGCAACGGGAGTTCACTCCATCACGCAGTCTTGAACTCCCAACCTTCCGGTCAGAAAGCCCAGCAGCAGCGGATTAACCCGCTGCGCCACCACATCCTTAAATAAACAAATAAACAAATCTCTTTTCTTAACCTTGTTGCAGCAAAACTACTAATGTTCCTCTATCTTTAAGAAGGCATCTCCAGGGGGTAGGGTCCAGAGCAGAACCCCAGTGGTTCTGCTCTCATCCTGCACAACTTATGGGACCCCACTGATGAATTCTTTTTTGAGGGACCCCAAATTTTGGGAATTTTGGCCATCAGTAATTTAGAGCACAATATACGGACTGTTCATACAGAGGACCAAAGACACAAACTACTGTAAAATACAACGAATAGTAATAAACCTTTCAC
This sequence comes from Lerista edwardsae, assembly GCA_029204185.1. Taxonomy (NCBI): domain Eukaryota; kingdom Metazoa; phylum Chordata; class Lepidosauria; order Squamata; family Scincidae; genus Lerista; species Lerista edwardsae. The sequence goes on along the minus strand of JAJKFI010000018.1, from coordinate 1,561,980 downwards.
CTCTCAACTCAGGTATAGAACAGACATAGAAAAGTTGCTCTGATGTTCAGAAGGTGAAAATCATAAGCTGATTTAGGAAATGGCAAGGAGAACTTTTCTGTGCTGTCCGTTTTTCTTTGTGAAAGTCCGGGGGAGAGGGTTACTGGAGTTCAGACATGTCATGTAATGGGTACGCGGGGGTACGCGAGTACCCGTTCCTAGGATTAGGGCTGGCCCCGCCCATTCGCCCGCCCACTCGTCGACTCTGTCAGCACTCCGCTCCGCCCCTGCAATGTTTGAATTGTCTGCACGTTTGAGCTGCCTGCACGTTCTCAGAGCCAGGCAGGCAGGCAGGCAGCGGAGTGAGGGAGACTGATGGAAGCAGCAGTGTGAGCAGGTAGGCTGCCTGGGGCTCCCTCCCGAGGAGGCGCAGTGGTTCCTGGGGGGGATCGGTAGCCCGCGTGGCGGCCCCAGGGAAGGCCCAGGACTCCCGGGCCTTCTCCCGGGCCGCCGCGCAGCCTACCGAGGAGGCACGGCGGTTCCTGGGGGCGGTTCCTGGGGGTGGTTCCTGGGTTCCGGCTATGACCTCACTTCCGGTGGGTGGGCCCTGACACAAATGCCAATCAAAAGTGAGTACCTGTTGCTAAATCATTTAGATGCCATTACTGCTGGAGTTCCTAAACCACTGACACAGCCACCAATTCTCAGAAGTCTTTCTTTTTCATATTCTTCTGCACCTACACTTTCAAAGCATAAATTTTAAATTGAACATCCTTTCTCTTATGGTTTGAACTGCTGTAGCTTAACGTTTAGCAGCATTAACATAGCTTTGAACTTTTTCTCCCTGGCATTAGCCAAAAAAAAAAAAAAGAGGAAAATGTCCTACCCCTCTTGGATCTATTTATTAACATTTTATGAAGTCAGCTCCCAAGAAACTTGCAAGCTTGGACTACAACTTTCTGACTTGGCATGCATGTAAAAAGAGGGGAAAACCCTCTGCCAGCTTGTATAATACTGCTTGATGGTAATGATACTAACTCTTTAAATGCTAGCTCAGCACGTAGGGATGACATGAGTTCAGCTGAATTGCTGAATTTACGGTTGTCTTCGTTAGATGAAAGGAGGGTGGTGGATGGAAAGGGTAAAAAAAGTCTTGTTTACGAAGGAAGCAGAGTAAAAGATGACAATTTTTTAATGGCAAATAATCTCTTTGGAAGGTCTGGCTCTGTACCTTCTTTGCTGCCTGCATCGTTTGTAAATTGAATAGCTACATTTTATGGACGGCTCAGAGTGATGCCTAGGGAAATTGAACACCAATGAAATCAGGCTGGGTGTAAAGAAATGCGTGCGCATTTTCTGGCTGATGGATTAGTAAACCACAAAAGTACCAAGAGCTCATTAATGCAAAAATCTCAGACTATGGCTCGTGGGGACGGGGAAGTGCTCCGGAGAGACAGAAAGATGTGCACTATTGTCAGTGTGGCCTCCTGAAGCAATGGATCATGGGAAAAGAACAGCCCTCTAACTGTTCAGATCACCTTTCCCTGGAGAGTACTGGTGTTTCAGCTAGCATACGAATCAGGAGTGAGAAGCTGTGAGGAATGGCAGTGTCGCCCAACTTTTGACATTAGCAGAGTCAATTTAGAAATAACACAATTGCTGTAACTCCATATTCCTAAAATGAAACACAGAGATGTTTGGGAGGCACCGAATCTGATCCAGACCAATCTGGATTAGGGCTTATTTTGAGAGCTAGTGGTTCATCGCACCAAACTGGTTACAGTATTCTGTATGTCATTTCTGCCGTAAGAAAGCAAGTCGAACGTATCTGATCTGGCATTACTTGGCAGAGAAACCTTCTGGTAAAGCATCAGCAGGCCAGTTCACTTCTCATACATGCGTACAGGATCCCCCATGGGTGTATGTGCCTAAATGAAGCTGGGTCCCAAATCAATTTACAAGCAACCAAAAAGGGGGGGGGATGGTCCTCCCAATATTGGCCATTTGGACAATGCAAATTGACACACGGAGCTGCGCCACCATTCCTGATACCAGATGTCCATAAAAATTCATAGCAAGCTATTAAATGTTGCAGATCCCATCTTAATTAGATTAGCTTCTGTGCAGCATGACAGATGAATATTTCACTGATGGAGAATTTATAAATATTTCTGGTGGGAATTCTTTATGGAAGATGCTGCCTCTTTTTTCCAGAGGGAAAAGAAGCCCCAATAATAACATGCCAACATTGGCATGTTAGAACATAAGCGGCAGCCTTTTTAAAAAATCATTTGCCTTTTTATTTCTTTCAAGAATATGCCGGCTTTGTGTATGTTTTGCATGTTTGCATATAAAGCCCAGTTAACCTAACAGCAGACACAATGGTGGAAACCAGAGTATATGCAATTCTTATTGTCAAATCTCATTACAGAGCTATCACCATACAAAGCATTCGTTAGTGTTCTGACAGTTCAAGACTTACATTATTTTTACCTACATAATGGAACGTGAGTTCTACATTTGACTCAAATGGATTCTGTGCACTTTAATCCAGCATCTTTCCATCCCTTGCCCTTTAAGATCAATGCAGGATTTTAAAAAAATTCTCTGCCTGTGACAATTCTTCAAGAAAATATGAGTAGCATGAGTAACAGTAACCAGGGCATATCTCCAAGAAGGTTTAGCTAGAATTTAAGTATGCTAATTCATAAGAACTTAAGAAAAGCCTTGCTGGATCTGGCCAATGGCCCATCTAGTCCAGCTTCCTGTATCTCACAGTGGCCCCCAAAATGTCTCAGGGAGCACACAAGACAACCAGATACTTCTATCTCGCTGCTACTGCCCTGCATCTGGCATTCTGAGGTAGCCTATTACCCTTGAACTACCCCCGAGAAAGATACCAGACTGCGGTTGGGGTTTAACTTTATTAAAAGTGAAGGTTTTCCCATGACTAAATGATCTAGTCATGACCGACCATAGAGGGCGGTGCTCATTTCCGTTTCTAAGCCGAAGGGCTGGCATTTGTCTGAGGACAAGCTTCTGTGGTCATGTGGCCAGCATGACTATACACCAAGGCGCACGGTACACTGTTACCTTCCCACCAAAGTGGTACCTATTTATCTACTCATATTTTTATGTGCTTTCAAACTGCTAGGTTGGCAGGAGCAACAAGCAACGGAAGCTCACTCTGTTGCATGGTCTCAAACTGCCAACCTTCTAGTCAGCAGCTCAGGGGTTTAACCCGCAGCGCCACCATGTCCCCCTTAACTTTATCAAACACAAGTGCAAATAATAAAACCTACTGAACACCGCCCTTCCCTCCCCATTCTGGGGTAGGCAAAAAAACTGCCATCCACGACCAATTCGGATGACAGAAAAATATTCCTACACAACCCTCATGATGAGCGACCAGCTAATCTCAGACCGGACATAACTATCGTAGCCTGTAACCTTTGATGGAGTTTTCCTCCATAAATATGGCCAATCCCCTTTTAAAGGAATCCAGGCCAGACGCCATCACCACATTTTGTAGCAAGGAGTTCCATCGACTATACGCCGGGTAAATAATTCAGTGCAACTAATCTTTTTGTATTCATACTTGCCCACATAGCAAATATGAGAAAAGGAGCACTGTGTGAGCCGATGTCCAGAGCTTGTGGGGAGAAATGAGGTGAGTGTGAACAATTATTTTTTGTACATCTGGTTGCAGCAATCAAGATTAGTTATAGGAAAGCAAGTCCAGCTGAAATCAGTGGGACATACTTTCCAGGGACCTTGTTGATGGCTAGAGTGCAAGACACGAACCAAGAACATGTAAAGGTTCACTGTAGGTATGCCTGTAAAGACAGTATCAGGATGCAAGAAGCAGCCATTCATGTATCCACTGGCATTGTAAAGACTAAGAGAGCAATTGTAAGCTGCGCTGGAACAGCGAGACTGGCCGGCCTGCACCAATTCCAGCGCAGCTTTGGTGCACTGAGGCAAGGGCATGTTCACACCCTTGCCCCAGGGGAGGCTCCAGGCTCCCTGTTGGATTCCTTGGATCTTGGCACAGCCGAGGAAGCCATGCAGGCTGAATTGGGACGCACAGCCTGGGGACGGAGGTTTGGATGCAGCCTACTGGCCATATCTGAGCCCCTCCCCCTCCCTGGGCCACCACGCCTACCAGCCCCCCCACCCCCAGTTCCGTCTGCCTTCCCCATGCCCAAAACTGCTCTTGCACCAACCGAATTCAGCTAGCACAGGAGTGGCGCTGCGGCACCTCTGCTCGGTGCCCTTGGGCCAATGCTACTGCTAGTGTCAGCCCAATAGCACTAGTGCCGACGTGGGGGTGGCGGTCTGTGCCCCCGTGCCGACGCTAGTGACGTTGGACCTAAGGAAGCACCAAGGTGGCATCAGCCCAAGGCGTGTTGTAGGATTGTGCCCTGATTCACATTTGCAGGTACACAGGCCCATCCCTGAGGCCAGTTGAAGATTGTTGGGGGGCTCCCATCACTGTCCACCTACTTTCTTCCAGTGCTCCTCCTCTTCCACCTTCCACTTCTTGGATTGGGAAAGAGAGATGGGGAGAGAGATGAGGAAATCTGGAAGGGAAGAAAGTGGTGAGCAAGAACATTGGACAGTGGGAGGAGCAGAGGCTGGCGCATCAGTGAGTAAAGGGGGCAGCATTTGGCATGCTGTCTCAGGCGTCAGGCTGTCTTGAGCCAGTCTGGCATGTACATTAACATAAAGATGGTCATTAAGCTAGTTAGCTTTCAAGATGATGCAAACAAATCCATGGATGATGGATCTAAGTGGCTACCAATGGAAACAGAGAAGCAGAAGTTCATGTTCAGAGGTAGCATAGTTCTTGTTCACAGTGGCTGGGAACAAACACCAGAGGATGGTCTCACCATCATTCTCCACTTACGAGTCAGCCAGGCAATTTGCATATTCATGTGCTCTTACCACTTCATTGTTTGGTTACTTACCCCTTATCACCGATCAGTTTTCTCTTGGTGACTTGCTGCTGAAACATGTGAAGAGATCTGCAGCGCTGGATCAGTAATGGCTGTTTCAAATATTCAAGTCACCACCCAATGAGAGGTCATCAAATGATGGATGTGTGTTTCCGAACTCACTCTAAACCAGTTGTTCTCAAAACGTTTAGCACCGGGACCAACTTTCTAGAACGACAAACTGTTCAGGACCTATCAGAAGTTATATCATGACCAGAAGTGCCGTCATTGTGACGCCAGAGCCTGCTCCTCTCCTGAGAACACAGCAATAAATTGGGTTATTTCTCAGCCATTTACCAGTAGCAACGTCAAATCAGAAAGGAAAAAAAGCCTATTTATAACCTTGACACAAGCAAAACAACCACACAGCCCCCCCCTTTCCAGCATCACATCTTCCCATATTTTCAATATGGCTGCTCTAGGTACTTTGTGACCCACCTGAAATTGGCTCTTGACCCACTGGTGGGTCCCAACCCACAGTTTGGGAACCGTAAGGCGTTAAAAATGTGGGTAATGTTTCTGAACCCACCTGGAAGTCCACTTCTGTGTCAGCAGAGACTATCTTCCCTGTGATTTTTTTTTTTATGGGGAAGGAGGCTTGGGAGGGCAGAGGGGAGATGAAGTGTCAGGCAGGACTTCCACTCAGATCACCATGTTCATATAATAGCAAAGGAGCCCTTCAGAAACACAAGGATGCAGCAGCGCAGAGCGAGCATGCATGCTGACGGCTGATAAAAAGAAAGGACCAGCATTTGCTCACGCTGCAGGCTGATAGCATTCACATCATACACCATTTGTTACTAGGCAACTGATTAAATATATGTGCTGGTCCTTCAAGCAGTGCTTGCAATTAATTAAGCAGCCCGTTCTCATTTTGACTGCCTTCCTTCCCCCACTCCCTTTCAAAAGCTGACAGCTGAGAAGTGCTAGTATAGTTATCTGGCTGAATTGAGGCCAGTGGAGAGGTGGGGTCATTAGCCACACAGGTAACAGTCCTGTATGAATACACTTGGAGAGTTTAAAGGGCAGCACAAAACAGCCCCCCCCTCCATTCTATTTCATAAAAATGCAGGAGACAACTGAGCAATGGAAGCTGGAGGGCACATGCCTGGGAAAGACTCCTGCATAACAACATTGAAGGAATACATTTGGGGAGTGGGAGGGATGGATGAAGTCATACTTGCCAGCTATTGCTTTCCTGTGATGGTGCAGGAGTTACCTACAAGAACTGGAAGCTGGAACGCTATAATGGATCCTGTGTTGGGTTTGGATGAAGGTCAACTCCACAATGTCATAGGAAAATGGTCGTATGCAGTTATGGCTGGGATCAGAGGAGCAAACCAAAAACATTGCAGGGAAATGGACAGATTGATGCGGTGAACATATATGACAGTTTCTACTGAGTCAGACCATTCATTGGTCTACCTAGACTAGTATGGTCTACATAGGATTTCGGATGAGGCATTTCTTATTCTCATGGGGATGGCAGGGATTGAACCTGGAACCTTTGGCGTGCAAAGCATCCCTCTAGGGATCTGCAGTACTCCCGCTCCACTCATGGAATCACGACACACGGTTGTGATAAGGATGTGGTTGCTGTGTTGCCAGGAGCCCTACCCAAACAGGTGTGCAGGAGCCAGCCATTGGCCTACGTTCCTTTTGGTAGTAACAGGGACGAATGGAGGCCCGAGTGTGCCCATGGCAGGGTGATGAAACCGCGCCCCCAGCACGTCACCCCGACCCCATGCATCATCCAGCAACGCCTCCCTGCGCCCGGAATAGCTCCATTTTGGAGCAAAATGGAGGCAAGGGAGGGAGGGAGGGAGGGCCAAACAGCACGCGGGTTTGTCCGCGGACTCAGCGCAATGGCTCCCCACTGCCACGCTGCTGCCCAGCGCCCATAGCTCGCACCACCCGGGCTACACCCTTCCTCTGCCTCTGGTTAGTAAGTTCGCCATACAGTCCCCTTGAGGAAACACTCCCAAATACTTCTTCAGGGTCCCTTGCCTTCATGCTGCTGCCATGAGTCCAGTCTGCCACAGGCTCCCTTCCTGTGGCCTGGCAGAAATAATGACATCTTTGTCCTGAGTGGGACCTAACTATCTGTCCTGCGCTTCAGTCCATTGGGCTTCAGAGGGGACCTAGGAGTTTGCACCTGAGGGGTGACTCATGTCTGTGACTTCATTTGTATCCTGGTGGTAAGGGGTGTGCTACTGCTTGGTACTCCTGCCCTAGAGTCCACCCATATCAAGGGAGAGGAGGCTTCATTTCTGGTGGCCTCTGCCAGCTTGGTACCACAGTTGCTCTGCCCAGTTTCTCTCAGGACACCCCAGGCCTTGGAGCTCCTCCTCCCTTCTTCACACCTCTTGGTCCTTCTCTGTCTGCTCTTTCCAGCACCCTCCACCTTCCTTCTCCCCAGCCTGGTGGCCTTGTCCTGATCCTCCCCTGTGAATGTCCATCAGGACCATCCCTTCCCTTGTACAGTCCTGGGTAACCGACTCCACTCTCTGCCTCTGCTCTATTTTCTCCTCTTGCCCCTCTGCTCTCTCCTTTGCTCTGCAATGTCCTCTCCCCAACCACTGTCTTCTTCCCTCCCTTGCTCATCCCACCCCTGCCTTCTCCCATCTCTCAGGGCACTGCCCTCTTTCTTATGGATCCTAGCAAGGACCTCCTGGTGCCATCAGCCCCTTCTGTCACCCAGCGATGTGGTCATCATCACCGGGAGAGCAGAACAGGGTGGTGCGCCCTTTCCCCATGATGCAGGCCATGTGGGATCTTTCTGGTCTGGTGAGCCTTCACAGGGTCCTTTTGATTGAAATCCAGTATCCAGGACTTTAGCATCTTTGCACAACTGAAATGTGGTCTTCTCTCTCACCTTATGTGTATTCACTACACCACCAGTATGGTCTCTCTGGGATTTCCATGCTTATGTGAAAGTAGTCTGATGGAGCACTCCTTGTTTTATCTTGAACCTATGGGAGGCCACCCACAAGGCTGGCTGAATGGCTTGCTTGGAGTGGCAGACTTGAGAAGTGGTGATCCATGCATCCCATGCCCATCTGCTCCTGGTGCGATCCGGCCCCTGCCCCATTTTCTTCTTGCTTGCTCTCCTTGTAGAGCAAGAAGAGGAGACCTCCCTGGGGCAACTGGTGGGCCGCTGTGACGTACAGGAAGCTGGACTAGATGGGCCTTTGGCCTGATCCAGCGGGGCTCTTCTTATGTTCTTATGTTCTTATAAGGCTTCCTTCCTCCTCCAGCTCTTTTGATGAAGAACCCAGTAGCGGAACATAGGGTAGCCACCGGCTGTAATCTGGTTCCTAATAGTTATTCAGCAAGAGGGAAAAGGATCACACCTCCCTCCATCTCCACTCTTCTTCCATGTTTGCCATGCTGGGTGGGTGGGATGAATTTTTTGAGGGGGAAATTCCCAAGATCTTCCCAAATTTGCCAGCTTAGATACTGTAATTCTGCAAGATGAGGGGATGAGGAGGTGCAGGTGCCAATGGCACTCATGTGGACAGGCTTACACACACATCCCCCCCAAAAAAGAGGAGGCAAAAATTGGGTGCCACTTTGGGTGCCAGATAATCAATCTCTCTAGTATAATGAAATCACAAGTTGATATCTTTACTTTTCATCAAACTCCTCACTTCTGATTCAAATCTCAGCCTTACTCATCAAAATGTATGGATCTGAGTACCTAAAGTGACTATAGATACATTTTAATCATTTTTTAAAAAAAAATCAGGAGAAGTTTCCAGTGAGGACTTGCAGAATAATAAGTATGCTTAGCTTGACTACATACCAGCCAATAAGATAAAGGCCTGAAAAACATTCTAGGAGATAAGTTGGATACCATCTATGCTGGCATCAGAGGACATGTTAGGGATGCTTGCCACATAAAAAGGTGCATACTTTGACTAGGACAGTGGTATTCACTGTCTTTTTGGAACGGCACTCGTGTCGGGACCCACCAGAAGTGATGTCATTAACCTGGAAGTGATGTTGCAGCAGGAAGTGGCATCATCAAGCAGGAAGTGCTGTCACTGTAACATAATAAAATGACACTCCTGAAATGCAAATTGGCATTCTTGGACTGCAGCAATTGTACAACCACGAAACATCCCTGACAGAGAGCAAGACTGGGACAAAATATTCTTTTAAGCACTGAACTAAAAACAATTTAAAAAAAAACTAACTTGAAAATTTAAACTGTTAGCACTCACAAAAGGAATATAACAAGAGTAAGGTCTGCAGTTTCCAAGATGGCTGCTCTCAGCTTTCTGCGACCCACCTGACATCAGGTTGCGACCCACCAAGTGGGTCCTGACCCACAGTTTGAATAATACTGGTCTAGGAGGTGGCAGAACATGAAGCTGTCCACATCCAAGTCAGAAAAATGTCCAAAGGACTCAGCTGTTCCTAGTCCCCCTTTGGGGTCAATGTCCCAGTCCCCCTGCTGTGCCTTCTTTACCACTGGTTAGCCATTGTTGTTGGGAGCCATGTCTCACAGGACCAAGAGATTAGCAGCCCAGTCCTCAGGACATCTTCCACTGGCAGAGCAAACACCATCAATGGAATGCCCACTGTATTGGCGCTGCAGCAACAGTGCATGCAGTAGGACCACCAGTGTGAAAGGCTGGCGACTGCCCATGTGCCACTGGAGCACCCAGCCATGACCAGAGGAGGTGAGTTGGCAAGGGGGTGCAGAGGGTGCAGAGGGGGAAAGGGTGGGAATCTGGGCTGCTGGGAAGCATATTGGGGGAAGGCTGGTGGATATTGGGGGCAATGTGCTGCTGATATCCTATGCCCCCCCCAACCTGGTTGCAGCATGGGTTCACTTGGACTTGGGTCGACTCAGATCTGAGTAGACCCATTGGAAACTATGGCGCAGTGAAGCAGGCCAGTAAGGCTGTTGCTTACTTACCTCTCCATCATGCCACGGTCTCTGGCTGGCCTGCAGGATGCAGTGGAGGCTGCGTTAGCCCCACTGTGCCCCACAGGCCAAGCAAGGATTAGACTGGTCCAGGGGGTGTTATGTTATATGTCTATTCTTCAACATTCATGGAATGAAATTAAGGGACGTGTGAACCCCTTTATTTTCAGTTCCGAACAATTTGCTCTCCTTGGAATAGTTTTCTAGCTATCTGGACATTTGGTTTTGTTATTCTGGAGTTTGATTTGCGCAGTCAGGCCCATCAGTCGATGCGGTGCTGCTCAGGCCTTTGCACCTGCTTGGACTGCAGCCATGCTCTCCCTACCCCACTTTGTGCAGTCTTCCAGGAGTGCACAGCTTCATCAGAGCCAAAGCTTCAATTAGAACCACAAACCAGGATTTATGTTGTTTATCTGTGGCTATCAGGAAGTCCCAAGATGCCAGGATCACAGTATCTTTCTCTGTATATATTTTTATCTCTCACTTTTTTAAAAGCCTATCGGTTGCTTAATATAAGTTACAAACTAGTTAACAGTGAATTCATCATTGCTCTGCTGCATAGGTTTACTGCTGAACAGTGAATTCAGTGAGCAATGAATTCATCATTGCTCTGCTGCATAGGTTAACCCTGGAAAGAAAAGGTGACGTTGTCCTACTTGTCACTGAGGTAATAGTCTGATCTATGGAGGTTGAGCTTGTATATAGAATTTCTATATGTTATGCTTGAACTCGAATAGGCAGGGGGTGGCAGCAAGTGTGACCCTGCCCCCCCTTCTAATTCAATTGGTACTATCTTTTATTATTACGTAGTATAAATAGCAATTATTATTCCATATGAATGCTAAAGAGAGGTTTTGTCCATGCAGTTTGGCCCAATCCTTGTTCCTTTCCCGATTATTTCCTTCCATAACTTCAAAAGGCAAGAAATGTACTGCTGGAAGTGAGCCTGTGTTTTCTATGGGTCTGTATCCTATAGGGGGGACATGGTGGCACTGTGGGTTAAACCGCTGCTGCTGGGCTTTCTGACCAGAAGGTTGGGAGTTCAAGGCCATGCGACAGAGTGAGCTCCTGTCACTTGTCCCAACTCCTGCCAACCTAGCAGTTCAAAAGCACCTAAAAAAGCAAGTAGATAAATAGGGACCACTTGGGTGGGAAGGTAACGGTGTTCCGTGTGCTACGGTGTATAGTCATGCCGGCCACGTGACCACAAAAGCTTGTCCTCGGACAAATGCTGGCTCTTCGGCTTAGAAACAGAAAAGAGCACCTCCCCCTATAGTCGGTCACGACTATACCATTTGTGGGGAAACCTTTACCTATTGATTGATTTATTCTATAGTAAAGGGCCTGCATCCTGGATTTCTGAAGTTTGGGGGGAAAAAGATGGGAAGAGAAGCAGAACCACTGAGGATGAAGATTTGCCCATGGTTATTCATCAGATCAGGGCACTGACAGTCAGTGGCAGTCGTTTCTATATTGTAGGCGGGGGAGTGCCCCCAGGTGCATGCTGGTGGAGGGGGGGAGGGGGGGAGGTAGGTGGTGCTCCGGCGGCAAGCTGTATTCTGCCTGCCTACCCACCCGTGTCTGTAATTGCTCCAAATGGAGCATTTGCAGACGCTGGGGGCATGGGGGGGGTAGCGCAGGGGATGGGGAGGCATCACAGAGGGCAAGCGTTTGTGGACCTGTTCCTGGGGCGAGAATCAGCCAAGTCTGCAACTGCTGACAGTGGCTGGATTACTAACTGGGGCTGAGATGTCATGATAATGAAATCAACCAGCCCTGCTTTTCTGCCCACTAATTTTGTAATACAGTTGTCCTATTAAAGTTATATGAAAGAGACTGGAATTGCACATGGAGAATAGCTAGCTACAAGGATCTGGGAAGATCTGACTGTTCCTATTACACTTGATCAAATGCGACTGTCAGCAGCTTTGGCAGAGATTCCCTCTGATGAGGAGAAGGAAAGAACTACATTACAGAAGGGTTCAAAGGCAAAACCGCTTGCTGCAGTTCGCAATTAAGTGGGCACTGCTATTGTTCTGCTTTCTGACTGGGAAGCGAGTTTCAGTCTTGCTGCTCTGCTTGACTTTAATGAGGACTTCCTAAATCGGTGCTACCTCTTCCTTCTCAAAATCGATCTGTGTTCAATATAATTTTGGTAATTCATATACCTAATGTTATTTCCAATTGTGTCCCTTTCTTTCCCCCTTGGTTTTCTGGATTTTTCTTTTTTCCTTTTTGGTTGAATTAGTGGATTCTTGGAAGTACTGTCTGCTACTGGAGTTGAGTTGGTGATCACTGGGGGTGACTTTGAAACGTATGAAACTTCTGAAAATTAAAAGCTTTGGGCAGATTGGGTCACACTCTCAGCTGGCTTTGAATTGGGTAACTCTTTAGCTGAGTGAATAGAATCATTCTAGATTTGGAATCATGCCGGTTTTTAACAGTTGAAATTCTGGTCTGCTGTACTGAATGTGACCACTTTCCATGCAAGGAAGCCGGCTTTCTTATGCAGCAATCACTTTATTGTGATTATGCAGGAAGCTTAGGGTCAAATGACATCTGAGGTTTAAAGCATTGGCCTTGCTGGATGTAGATTTTTTTTTTAATTGAAAGTGGCTGGATTGAGATTTTTGCAGACTGTGGAAAGGAAGGCAGGATTTTAACATGCAATTGTCCTGATTCATGGGGTGATGGTCACAAATCCAGCTGCTGTTTATACAGCAAAAATGCTTTCATTGGCGGCAACCAACAACAGACATATTGAGTCTCTATGGAGCAAGATCCTGGTGGGTCGATAAGATTTCCACCATGACCTCTATCTATGGGGGACCCAATCTGACAGTCATTGTTTAAAGAACATCTAACCCTATCAGGCAGGGATGTGGTGGCGCTGTGGGTTAAACTGCTTCTGCTGAGCTTTCTGATCGGAAGGTTGGGAGTTCAAGCCATGCGACGGAGTGTGTTCCCATTGCTTGTCCCAGCTCCTGCCAATCTAGCAGTTTGAAAGCATGTAAAATGCAAGTAGATAAATAGGTATCACTTTGGTGGGAAGGTAGTGGTGTTCTGTGCACCTTGGCATATAGTCATGCTGGCCACATGATCACAGAAGCCTGACTTGGACAAACGTCGGCTCTACAGGCATAGAAACGGAGATGAGCACCACCCCCTACAGTCGGTCATGACTAGACCATTCAGTCGTGGGGAAACCTTTACCTAACCCTATCAGGGCTAATAATGCTCTAAACCGTCAAACTGTGGGTCAGGACAGTTTTAGGTGGATCCCCATTCATTTCAATGTGCATTTTATTTTTAACTAGCTATTTGTTACCCAGCGTTGCCCGGGTAACAAAATGATCTTCCAGGGTTTATGAGTTTTGCACCTCTTCTCGCCCCCCCCCACAACGACGGGGGCCGAACCCGGACTCCAACCATGTCGGGAGCGTCACCCGGACTCGACGCCAATTTCTCCCGTTTTTGGCCATTTTCACTTCGGGGGCCCTGTGCACCCCGGGGGCTCTGGGGGGGCCTGACCCCTGCAGTGTTTGTCACCAGGCCGCAAGGCATGCATGTGCCGAGTCTGGCGCCAATCGCTCCAGGCATTGCACCGGGGCATGGCGGGCATCTTGTTTCGCACCCCTTCCCACCCCCCACCTTGAGAAGGGGCCGAACCTGAACTCCCACGGCATCGGGAGCGTCACTGCTCACCTCAGCGACCCCGGAAACTACGGATCCGACGCCAATTTTCTCCGTTTTCGACCGTTCTCACGCGCATGCCGCGTCTGGTGCCAATCGCTCTAGGCGTTGCAGCGGGGCATGGCGGACATTGTGTCTTGCACTCCTTCCTGCCCCCCACACCGAGGGGGGGCCAACCCAGACTCCCACGGTGTCAGGAGCGTCGCCACTCTCCTCGGCGACCCCGGAAACTACAGATTCAACGCCGATCATGGCTGTTTTCAACTGATTTATGCAGGGCCCCCTGCGTACCCCCACCCCCAGGGGCGCTGGGGGGGCCTGACCCCTGGAGTGTCTGTCGCAAGGCACGCACATGCCGGGTTTGGTGCGTATCGCTCCAGGCGTTCCAGCAGGGCATGGCGGACATTGTGTCTCGCACCCCTTCTCGCACCCCATGCTGAGGGGGGGATGAACCTGGACTCCGACGGTGTTGGGAGCATCACCGCTCACCCCGGCGACCCTGGAAACTGTGGATTCGACGCTGATTTTGGCCGTTTTTGACCATTTTCACATGGGGACCCCCATGTACCCCCACCCCCGGGGGCGCTAGGGGGGTCTGACCCCCACAGTGTTTGTCGTCAGGCTGCAAGGTGTATGCGTGCCAGGTTTCGTATCGATAGGTCCAGGCGTTCCAGTGGGGCATGGCAGACATTTTGTCTCGCACCCCTTCTCACCCCCTATGCCGAGGGGGGCCCAGACCCAGACTCTGATGGCATTGGTACCGTCGCTGCTCGACCCAGCGACCACGGAAACTACGGACTCGATGCCAATTTTGGCCGTTTTCGGCCGTCTTCACGTGGGACCCCCACGTACCTCCACCCCCGGGGGTGCTAGGGGGGCCTGACCCCCACAGTGTTTGTGGCCTGGCCGCTAGGCATCTGCACGCCGAGTTTGGCGCCAATCGGTCCAGGCGTTCCAGCAGGGCATGGTGGACGTTGTGTTTCGCACCCCTTCTTGCCCCCCACATCGAGGGGGGGCTGAACCCGGACTCCAATGGTGTCGGGAGCCTCGCCGGTCGTCCCGGCGACCCCGGACACTGTGGACTCGATGCCGATTTCGGCCGTTTTCAGCCGTCTTCACGTGGGGACCCCCACGTACCCCCACCCCCGGGAGTGCTAGGGGGGCCCAACCCCTGCAGTGTTTGTGGCCAGGCCGCTAGGCTTCCGCATGCCGAGTTTGGTGCCAATCGGTCCAGGCGTTCCAGCGGGGCATGCAGACATTTTGTTTCGCACCCCTTCTTGCCCCCCATGTCGAGGGGGGGCTGAACCCAGACTGCAATGGCATCGGGAGCATCACCGCTCATCTCGGCGACCCCGGAAACTGTGGATTTGATGCCGATTTCGGCCGTTTTTGACCATTGTCCTGCGGGGACCCCCGCGTACCCCCACCCCGGGGGTGCTAGGGGGCCCCGACCCCTGCAGTGTTTGTGGCCAGGCCGCTAGGCTTCCGCATGCCGAGTCTGGCGCCAATTGGTCCAGGTGTTCCAGCAGGGCACGGCGGACGTTGTGTTTCGCACCCCTTCTGGCCCGCCCGTTGAGGGGGGAGCAAACCCAGACTCCAACAGCATCTGGAGCGGCAACGCTCATCTCAGCGACCCCGGAAACTGTGCATTTGACGCCGATTTCGGCTGTTTTTGACCATTTTCACACGGGGACCCCCGCGTACCCCCACCCCCAGGGGCGCTAGGGGGGCCCGACCCCCGCAGTGTTTGTCGCCCGGCTGCAAGGTGTATGCGTGCCGAGTTTCGTGCCAATCGCTCCAGGCGTTGAGGAGCCTATGTGAGACATACATACATACATACATACATACATACATACATACACACACACACACACACACACACACACACACACACACACACACACACACCCAGGCTCTTCTTTATATAGATAGATAGATATAGTAGGCTTGACGCTACCATGGTATGTGACTGTTTTGAGGGAAACGGTACAAATTTGTATTTTTTACAGAGTACTATGTATATGCTTTAAAAATGATAGCCAACTGGGCTTCATTGCAGCCTTGTTTAGGGACTGCTCAGATCAGGAACTGCTTGGAAGGGTTAGGTGGGCTCTTCTTTATTTAAAACTAACCTTTTGTTACCCGGCGTTGCCCGGGTAACGAATTATTCCAAGCTTCTAGGCGACCCTGGAAACTATGGATTTGACACTAATGTCGGCCGTTTTTGAGTATTTTTACATGGCACCCCCTTCGCACCCCCACCCCTAGGGTTGCGAGGGGTGTTGTACCCCCCACAGTATTTGTTGCCAGACCGTAAGGCATATGTGTACCAAGTTTAGTGTCAATCCCTCCAGGCATTCCAGCCGGCCATGGTGGACGTTTTATTTCACACCCCTTCTTGCCCCCCACACTGACGGGGGCCGAACCCAGACTCCAACGGCGTTGGGAGCGTTGCCGCTCGTCTTGGTGATGCTGGAAACTACAGATTTGACGCCGATACCGGCCGTTTTCAATCATTTTTACGTGGTACCCCCTGCGCACCCCCACCCCCGGGGGGGCTAGGGGGGGTCTGCCCCCGCAGTGTTTGTCGCCAGACTGCAAGGCATACACGTCAATCGCTCCAGGCATTGCGGAGCCTATGCGGAACACATACACATACATACATTCCCTTTTATATATAGAGATAATTTTTTAAACTTATATCTATTGTACAATTTTAATTTAGTTTCTTAATTAATTTTATTTCATTGTAGGGGGAGTGATAAACTTTTTCCTGCTTGATGATGTGGCTTCCAGCTTGATAGCACTTCTGATGGTGGGTCCTGACAGATTATTATTCTAAAAAATGCTGAAGTCTATTATTGCTAAAATGTTTGAGAACCATTGCTCTAAACATCATAAGTAGTTTGATCCGGACAAAGAACCCAATCCTAGCTGACTTTCTAGCACCGTTGCAGTTGCAATGCAGCCCCAAAGTAAGCGAATGAACATTTCCTTAAGTTGAGGAGGCCTCCATGACTCCCCTCCCGCACTGTAGGAGATAGCACATGTCCCATTGTCATGGCTGCATCAGTGCTGGAAAGGACCAGCGGTATCATCCTCAAATTAAGTTCCGGAACGCTAGGCGGGACTTACCGCTTGATTGACAGGCTGTCTGTGACGTGTCGCTGCCTGCCCCCCCCGCCGCGCGGGCTCCCTCTGGTTGGCGCGCCCCTCCGCTGCTTGCCCAGGCACCCGGCGCACCCCCCCAGGCAAGCGGGCACCCCCTCCGAAGCCAGGGGTGCCCACGCGGCGGGCGGGCAGGCAGCGACACGTCACGAACGGGCAGCCAATCAGGCGGTAAGTCCCGCCTAGCATTCCAGAACGTCGTTTGAGGATGACACCACTGGAAAGGACTGAGCTCAAAGTATCTTAGAGGTATGCTCCAATCCATACTCAAAACTACCAAATTTTACCAATATAACCACACCATCTTTCCTCAGATCATTCCTTCATAGTTCAATTTCTGTTATGTTTCCTGTTTTATTCCTTTCTATGAGGTTTTACCTGTTTTCTCTGTGTGTTATGTGTGATCCTCATGGTTTTGGGCATTTCATTCTAACCCTCTCCCTGCCTCTTGCTTACTAAAGAATATTTCATTGACCCTTTGTTTGCTGAATTTTATTTGCATTTTATTGCATTTGTGGAGAGCTTGGTGCCACCATCTTGAAAAGCTGGGAAGCTTCTTTTCAACAACCATCTGCCTCCATCTTGAATGGAAGCGTTTGAGAACATGGTTAGTGAGAACGTGAGGTGGGAGAGAGAGAACGCAATGAGAGAGTGAAAGCCTGAGCATTAGGGGTTGTTCTTGGAGCAATCGTTTGTGATTGTTTGGTTGTGATTGTGCTTTCTTTACTATCTATGTAAGATATTATTAAGATTAAGATTACAATATTTTGCCTGAAAAAAAACTAAGAAGAAGCTGGCCACATCATTGAAGGATAACAGCTGGAATTTGGTTCTGTTTACATAGACCAACATTATAAAGACCCTTATTTGGTTTAGAAAGTCTGCCTATGTAAACCGCCTTGAGCAATATCAGAAGAGCACCAAGGAGAAGGAAAAGCAGTATTTAAGTACAGAAAATAAATGAATAAATGCAACTGCACTGGATCAGTATGAAGTTGCTGGCAGTTCCTCTCTTGAGCCTCATAATCCTTACATCAACAGTGCTTGTGTTTGGATAAATGTTTTATATTTCCAGTGATGCATACATATGGCACTAAGGGCAAATGATGAAGACTTGCCAATTTCACTCAGCAACTCTGTCCATGAGTTACAGCCCAATCCAATCTTGGGTTTACAGTAGTGGATTTTGCCTCAGTTTGGCATCGAAAAAGGTGGGTTGCTATCATGCACCACAGGACCAGTGGCACAAATAGCTGGAGGCCCTGCATAGCAATGGCTCATTCAGGCCACAGGAGAGCAGGTAAAGTGCAGGGGCAAGCCATGGGTGCTATGGGGAAGGATTGGGGGAATGGTGGGGCCGACATGGGGCAGTTTGAGAGTGGGAAGGGGTGGATCTCGCCTGCATACCACAATCCTATCCCCCTTTTCTTAGCCCGACACACACTCCAGAGGCTCCTTGAACTTATGCAAGCTAATTAGTTGTTGTAGTTCCAAGGAGAGTCATTGGAGATCAGGCAGCTTACGGAGAGGTAGGTAAAAATATTTTCACTTACCTCTCCTGGGCTATCCCCTCCTCTCCACTATAGGATTCAGCACATGCTTCATTGGTACAGTTGCATTACATAGGCTGGTTGGGGGTAGGATTGTGGCACCTGGATTGAAATCCCAGGCTGCAATCCTATAGCACTTTCCTGAACATAAGTCCCATTCAACACAATGAGTAGACATGCATAGAACTGTCATGCCAGCCTCCTAAATCAGTCTGGCATACCAGAATGCTCTTCCTTCAGTGAGCCCCAGAGGGTTTTGCAGAGAGAATGTTGCAAACACTTTCTCAGTGGTTCTTGTAAGCCAGCGTTTTGCTGTTGCAGCCAAGAAGTGCATCAGGTTTACAGTACGTGACCATTTACATTCAGTTGAACAGCATTGCTATTCTCCAGTGTAGTTTAAGGAGCCTCAGTATATTATTCTATGATGATAAGTTATAGTAAAGAAAAGGTTTTACTTTGAGCAGAGAAACTTGTAACATTTTAAAGTTCACAGCAGTCCCTGTGGATGTGTTCAATTTAGTTTTCAGATGACATTGTTGACATTTGAAGAAACGTCCAAGAAGAATTGTTGGGTGACATGGGGAAGTTTTGGAGGCTCAGCTCTGTTCACTCGTTCCAAACACTTTCAACCTTGCACAGCACTTGCTCATTGACCAGGCGGCCTCCTAAGTCTGATCTGTTCCAGTTTTTGGGAAAGTGCCCCAAAATTTGGTTTATTTCTTTGACCTGAAGGACCTTACCCCTACACTATGTTGAAAATGATAGCAATAAAATGACACTACTCTAATGTGGTGGACGTGGTCTTCGGAGCTTTGAGCAGTGGCGTACAGAGAGGATCGGGGCCGCTGATAGAGCCCATAGCAGGGCGATGAAATCACGTCCCCGGCACATCACCCAGCCCCCGTGCACCGCACCGCCATGCCTCCCTGCGCCCGAAAGAGCTCCATTTCGGAGCGCAACAAGCGCCAGGGAGGGTGGGAGGGCCAAACGACGTGCCGGTTCCTCGACACACCGGTTTCTCCTCGCTCTGCCAGCACCCCCCCACTGCCGGCGCCCATGCATTCCGCACCCCTGGCTACACCCTCCCTCCGTCCCTGGCTTTGAGTTCAAGGCTTTGAGTTCAACCTCTTGCTCAGCTATGTCAACTTGTCAGCTGTCCTCTTATAGGCAATTTAGGGTGCAATTCTAATTAGCTCTGGAGTGGGCAGGCTGGCGTGCCTGCACTGTATTCAGGTTAGGAACTGGCTGGAGCCTCCACAAGGCGCCAGCTGCCCCGATGGGCTTGCTCAGATCTGCGCCAGCTGTTTAGCAGGCAGAGATCCGAGCAAGATCCTGGGGACATGTGTTTGGATGCGGCCTAGAGGCTGCATCCAGCGGCGTCATGCTGCCAGAACACTGGGCGGGAGGAATGGGTGAGCGGCAGCCCGCCCGTTGCGTACCGCTCCGTTTCACCGCCCATGGGGGC
This sequence comes from Lerista edwardsae, assembly GCA_029204185.1. Classification (NCBI taxonomy): domain Eukaryota; kingdom Metazoa; phylum Chordata; class Lepidosauria; order Squamata; family Scincidae; genus Lerista; species Lerista edwardsae. The sequence goes on along the minus strand of JAJKFI010000018.1, from coordinate 1,542,192 downwards.
GGGGAAGACGGCGAAATGGAGCGGTACGCAACGGGCGGGCTGCCGCTCACCCGTTCCTCCCGCCCAGCGTTCTGGCAGCATGACGCCACTGGATGCATCCCAATTCCACCCACGTGACCCACCTCTCTGGGCCGGCACACCTCCCATCCAGAAACAGCCACCCTCCCCCCATCCAGAATTGTCCCTACAACAACGAATTTGGCTGGTGCAGGAGCGTCGCGCCACCCGCTTTGGCCAGCGCTGCTGGGACGACACTGCTGGGACGACACTGCTGCTAGTGCCTGTGTCAGAGCTGCTGCTGTTGGACAGACATCAGCAGCTAGTGTTGGCCCAATGTGGGAGTTTGGATGGGGCTGTTGTTATCATAGCAACTCTGTTTCCAGATTACCAATGTGGGAGTTTGGGAGTTCTCTGTTATTATCCTAGCAACTCTGTTTCCAGATTACCAATTGGTAATATAAACAACTTACACAGGGTAAACACTATTAGGTTTGTGAAAGCGTTTTGCAGATTAGATGTGCTGTAGATGTAAAATCTAATTAATATTTGATTTAATACAAATGTTATTGTTAAACAGAACAGAAAAGCATTAGAGGCATCATATTGCCATAATAATCCAGCAATGGGCAGAAAATCTCAGCCGACATGTCTGTACATAACAGTCACGACTGATTCCCAGAAAACCACTTGCAAGGCCTGTCTTATATGTAAAGGAGCAGAATCATCACAAGAATCTCTCCTTGGCTCAGGTTTTGCAAAGCTGGTTTTTCTTATCTTGGAGCTGTTGTCTTGAAATGCCTTTTAGTTGATCCAGGAAGCTTCTCTCTTGAAATGCTTATCTTAACTGCTAATGTGTTCACATAGGAAACCTGCAGGTACTGTTGGTGCCAAGTAGCTGAGGGCTTTAGGATAACCCCCTTAACTGGACCTTCCCATCCTCTGATGGGTCCCATCACTGCTATCACTACCGAGGGTTCAGGACTTGGCCTGGCAAAATGGGCCCACTAACAGATGTGGGCTCCAGTGGAGATCCTATGGGGGGAAAGCTAAGCTGTGCGGGACCTGAGCTCCTGTGTATGGCCCCTCCCCCTCACCTCCATTGCTGACTTGGAGACTTTGCTCTTGGAGCCACAAATTACATTGAAGGAGAGTGGGATGAGCCATGTTACACAAGAGCTCAGGCTCCTGCACAACTTAGAGTTTTGCCCCCCCATTGGAACACCACTGGTGGGCCCTCAGCCAACCATAGATCCGGCCATCCCCTGACACTACCTCCCCTTCTTGAATGAAAACAGGAGAGAAACAATTGCTGGTTCCCTTAACAACTAGAATAGCGGTTCCCAAACTGTGGGTCAGGACCCACCAGTGGGTCACAAGCTAATTTTAGATGGGTCATCATGAAGCACCCAGAGCAGTCATATTGAACATATGGGAAGATGGGATGCTGGAAAGGGAGTGTTGTGTGGTTGTTCTGCTCGTGTCAAGATTGTAAATAGGCTTTTCCTTCCTTTCTGATTCACTTTGCTGTTGGAAAATGGCTGAGAAATAACCCAACTTATTGTTGCTCTCTCAGGAAACCAGCAGGCTCTGACATCACAATGACAGCCAAGACTTCACTTCTGGTGGGTCCCAGGCAGATTGTCATTCTAAAAAGTGGGCCCCAGTGCTAAAACATTTGAGAACCACTGAACAAGAACATCTAAACTGAAATTGTGAGTGTTGGAGGGGAGCAGTCAACAAGGGATGTGGTACCAATGACTGCGCATGTTTAGTGCTCCTGTTTGTTTGGTGTTTTTTTTTTAATTTTTTGCTGCCTTTGCAGTGCTTCTCACGCTGATCCTGCTGGCCTGTTTCGACTAGCAGCCATCAGCATGAGATTTGGCAAAGCCCCTTTTGGATTATGGGTGTCAGCGAAGCAGATTCTGTCCACTGAATGCTGACAAACGTCTTTTGACTGGAATCAGCCAGTGTCTTGGCACTGTCAGAGCTCATTCAAAAGTGGTTGGGCGAAATGCTCAGTCCATCTGTTCACAGTGAACACTCACATGCACGCATTTATCAATGAGTGACGAGAAGCCCATCTAACACACACACACACACACACACACAGAGAGAGAGAGAGAGAGAGAGAGAGAGAGAGAGAGCCTGTGATGGCTGCCTGTTCAGACACTCCCTCCCAGATATATTAATCCAGGAAGGAGTGTGTGGGGTGGGAAAGGGAGTCTGAGAACACCTGTATTCCTTTTACAGGCCCTTGCATGCTTTTCTTTTCATCACACGTTCACAATGTTTTATCTTTAATTTGCTTTTAATTATGCCTTCACTCCTTTTCATCTTGCAAGTCCCATGCCAAAGAATCCTCTCTTCCCAGCTCCCATTTCCCACCTTGCTCGTGACAGTAAATTCAGTGGGGAGGAGACCGAAAATTGCCTTACCAAGTTCAGGCATGAAGCGTATCTGTTGGGGAAGACAAATGCCTTCGTCTATACTTAGGTCCATTGTGTTTTAAGCCGTCCTTCTGCCAAGGCTAGGGAGATGCATCTACTTTTCCAAACTAATTACTTGTAGCAGTTAGACAAATTGCTTCACCTTCATGTTTTGTAAATGCTGTGTTAGAAAATGCAAAACAATGTAAGCAAGGACTGTATACAACATCAACATATATCTTTGTGATGCTGACTGGGGGCTCACTTGAGCACTGCGGTTTATGGCAGGAGTGGAGGGAAATCCCCAAACAGAATTACGCACAGGTTTGAGTTGCATCTCTGCTCACAACCAATTTTAGGAGCCGAATAGTCCTTTGTATGTATCGGTGAGCAAAATTGGGAATTAAGTTTTGAGTCCCCATGTGTACAGAAGGCAAGGCTTGTATTGAAATGTTTACTATATAACCCTTCTCTTCCCAACATTTTTCTTACAACTATTTGCATGTTTACAATTTTTGCAGCCCAATCTAGGACTGGGCTGGCATATGATGGGATTTATGACAGAGGAACGCAGCTCTGCCATCACAAAATGGCTTCTGGCGGCCATTTTAAGAGTGCTGCCTCAGTCAGTGGCAGCACAGGAGCACTGCTGCTGGATCCAGAAAGGTAAATCAGTCAGTGGCGGGTGGGAGAGTATGAGGAATTGGGAGGGAAGAGGACGGAACAGGGGCATTGAGGTCAGGAAGGGGGTGATAATCAGAGGCAGGGCCACTGCTGATATCCTATTCTCTTCCCAGCCTCAGTCTGCCTTTTTGGGTCCACTTGGACTTGCACCAGCAAAGCAGCTGGTGCAGATCTGAGTATACCCATACAGGTGGCAGAGAGACGGCAGAGGCTTAATCCAGGCCAAAGAACAAATGTTCCCTTCTGTGGAGGAGATTCCTGGGGCCTGAAACTCTCCCATGGGATTCAGTGCGTGCCCCTTTGGAGCAGCTACATTGGTGTTGAGGGGTTATGTAGGATTGGGCTGTGTTGGTGTAGTTGAGGCTGGCTGAAGCTGCAATCCTATGCACACTTTCCTAGGAGTAAGAACCATTGAACAAAATGGGACTTACTTCTGAGTAGACATGCATAGGCTTGTGCTGTCAGGCTGCAATCCTATGCACACTCGGTTAACCTGCATAGGATTGCATTGCATGTATGCGTGCGGTGAGAAAGAAATCCCCACTTCAAATCTTACATCACGCTTGGATTCCCTGGGGGTGACTGAAAAACCCCAAACTGCCTCGGTCCCATATTTTCAATTCAGTAATAATCCCACTGGCTTCCCTGACAGGGTATTGCAAGGATTTATTTTTAAAAGAAGGACTTCGAACATTCTAAAAGCACTACATAAACGGTAAACATTATTTATGATGGATTCAATAGCAACGAATCAGTCAATCTGGATAAACGTATGAAAGTGTTTTCTTTAGAGTCATCCATGCCCAAATCCTTTTCCATTTGCCTCTATTGAATTCATTCATTCATTCATTCATTCATTCATTCATTCATTCATTCATTAGTGATAGTTATGGTTGTAATAGTAGCTTATGCTATCAGCACGTATCATTCTTTACAGAATTACATACGCAAACACCAGCCTGCTCCTAAGGAGGTGTCATTCTACTGGTCCAATCCTACCTACATCCCCGTGCGGCAAGGCAGTGGTGCCAGTGAAGGCTATGCTGCACCCCACGGGGATGTTTGGCTGCTATAGGGCTCCTTGGGCTAAGGCACCCTTTGTCCCTGGGTGAGCCTCAGCAGCTGCAACAGGTCAACTTGGACCTGCACCAGCTATATTGCTGGCTCAAGTCTGCGTTGATCCATGCAGTGGATCAGGCCTCCATTGCTGCCCCATTCTGCCCCCCTGCCTCCATCGTGCATGTTGAATTCATTTTTTCTAGACTTCCACACAAAACTAAGCAACACATTTATATAGGCAAATTCTTTTTTTTCTTTACTCTGTTTATCAGGGCTTTCCATTCACTGCCATATTTCATTGGCTACTGGAGGAATATCTAAAGCCCATCGGTGTGTTTTCCAGACTGGACGTTGATTGCTCGTTCCTGATTCTTTCATTCATTTACCTTTCAGGTTTCCAAACAAAAATAGCTGCTTCTCAGGAAGTTCACCAAACGTCTTTTGAAAGCCTAAAAAAAAAAAAAAATCCCCCATCATAGCTTCTTTGTGTGTTATTTGGATAAAAGACTCTGGTCATAGATTCATGGTTTATTTTTCCCTGAGATTAAGGGTACGACACCTTGTTCGCTCTGTCCCATCATATTCCATTTATTCTTGGGCTTCCTAACTCTCTTTCATGGTTTTCTCATACCACTCGCAAATTGCTCAAGAACAGACACCAGAGGAGGAGACCTGTCTGTGGGGAGTTCTTTGAGTGGCCTTCTAGCTGGATGGTTTATGTAGCCTATAAGCCCTGAGGTAAGGAAACAGGAAAACAGATTAATAGACTTTGCAATCTTCCCCAAGATACTTACAGATAAACACAGCCTTGGGCATTTAGCAAGCAGGCTGTGCTACACCTTAAAAGAGGTTACTGAAAAGCATGGCTGTTTCAGTTTAAGGAATGCCGCGGAAGGCATGCTCTTCTTTAATCTTTACTGCTTCTTTCCAACAAACAAGCCCAAGTACATGTCTCCATCTGTAGAAAGCACTCCATATAAACTGGAAACAACCTAGGCACCGTGTTAAAAGAATAAAGATTTTGTGTGTGCATGTTTTGCTCAGCGCTGGAATAGGTTTGGACTGAAGCCAAACACATTTGCTGTAACCGAGGGATATGCAGGGAAGAGACAAATGCCTAACTAAGGCTGGTGGAAAAATGGGTTGTTACGACTCACCCCACCTCCTGCCTAATTTTTCTCCCAAAGTATAAGGTATGTGTGGAGGATGAGTGAAGTGTGAGGATTTGATAGCTACCAGTGACTTCCTTCCTCTGTGGTGTACAATGTTATGTTCATTTCTAAACATAGAAGGAAGAGATAATCTGCCTGGAGTCAGTGTCCAAGAGAGAACCTTTATGTTAGTCAGGATGTTTAATCTGCCTGTAGGCCCCCAGTTCTAGATAGTAGCATTCTCTGTTATAAAGCTTAGCTTCTCAGTTCAATATATTTTGTTTCAGTGGTGCAGATTGTTGTTTGGAACAATCTACTGAATGGGGCACCACTAATCCCACATTTGGTTCCTCTGATGTAACCAGTGACACACTATCCACAGTGTTTCCATTTTAGAATAATCTTATGCCCATAAAATTCTGGGCAATGAGGCTCTCATTAAAGTGGTCCTTCTCTTATTTTTAGCAGTGGGAGAGCAGCTTTCCCTATTCAGTGGGTTTCTTTTTGCCTTTTGTTAACTTGGGAGCCTGTGGGGACAGGAACCCTTTCATGAGCTAGGTAAAGCACTTTGTGAAAAGCAACACACACACACACACACACACACACACACACACACACACAGAGAGAGAGAGAGAGAGAGAGAGAGAGAGAGAGAGAGAGAGAGAGA
>JAJKFI010000018.1:1474592-1536195 GCA_029204185.1 Lerista edwardsae | reverse complement strand
GAGAGAGAGAGAGAGAGAGAGAGAGAGAGAGAGAGAGAGAGAGAGAGGGTGCAATCCTAATCAACTTTCCAACACTGGGGTAAGGGCAATGCAGCTCCGAGGTAAGGGAACAAACATTCCTTTACCTTGAGGAGGCCTCCGTGACTGCTCCCCAACTGCAGGATGCAGCACATGCCCCATGGCATAGCTAGGTCAGTGCCAGAAAGTTGGTTAGGATTACGCCCTTAATAACACAGGTAATAATAATATAACAAAAAACATTACTGGGAGCTGAAGCTGTGCCTGAAAATGGCATCCTGGAGTGTTGAGTTTTTGCCCCATCCTCTGTCACTTCTTGTTGCACCAGTTGCATCTTGATGCACCTCCAGTTTATGCCAACACAGGAGCAGGAAACATGCATGCTGATATGACGTAGGACAATGTGCCTCAAGAAGTCATGTGAGTCTGGAAAGAGGTGACCTCCATAGCACCCCTGTGTCTCTGGTAACGTGAAGTTGCATCCTAAGCCGACAGACCACAACAATGTTGATCCGCCCCCAACTTGAAATAACCAATGACTGCACATATGTTACACACTGGAATTAGCAGGTTACTTTGTGCTGCTACATGGATGAGCCACCCTCTTCCTCCACCCCAGTCCCATCATGTCTACTCTTCACTCACTGAGGAAAATGTGGTGAATCAGGAGTCTCTGAGTTTGTCAATGATCGTTGAAGGTTTCAGTTCACTTTGATTGCAACTTTGAACCTCTGACCAAACTGACAGAAGACTGAAATAAGCTCAGGGCTTCTCCTGGAGTAAGCTCTGATCATCATCTCGGATCTTGCTCTGGGGGATGTTGCCTTCGGAGGCACAGAGGAAATCTGCTAGAAGCTTATGGCTGGCCCCTACACCTCAGTCCTCCAGAGTTTAGTTAAGCCCTGGCTTTTCCGTTCAGTTTTTGGAGGAGGGATTGCATTTGGCAGAGAGGACCAGGTTAAATAGCAGTGGCTCTTGGGTTGTGGGGTTTGGCGCTGTTGTATGCTGCTTTTTTAAATTAGTTACTTTTGTTTGATTCTATTTTCGGTTGTTGCTTTGTTTCATCTTGTTGGGAGCTCCCTTGGGTTGTCTTGATAGGTATGAAATGCGTACCTTTTACCCCTCTGTTAAAAGGTTCTTCACTATTTTCTTCACATACATACACTCCAGTCTGTTTCTACAATTCCCCCTAAAAATAGAAGTGCTGGCCTTGCTAGTTTCACATTGTGCAGAAGGAAGGACTTTGGGGCAGGACATACTCCTGCAAAGGATGTATTCCCCTCCCTTGCCCTCACTTCTTCCATACCATTACTCTTATGTGGGAAGTCTACATATCTTTTCATCTTGCACAGTTCGTGTATTGTATTCCCCTGGTATCTGCTGCGTCTGATTTTTTTGTCCACTTCAGCGCTGTCTGCCCAGTTCCAAGGCAATTTGCCAACCTTTCCTTGTGCATTTGTTCAGAGGCAGATTTTAGCATGCAGGTATTTCAGACTCCTGCCTGCCTCATAGCATTACGCTGAAGGGAGAAGGCATTGCTGGAAAGTGTTTTGAGTTGGAAAGAAAGATGAATCTCTTTAATCATTCAGGCTCTCCAGAAACCCAAGACCTTGAGGGACAGCATCATCATAATCAGGAGTGCCCTGGTCAATCAGGGAAGTTTCAAAGGAAGGTCACGGCAAACCAGATGCTGCCACAGTAAAGCGGGTCCCAGATGAATGGACGGCCTCCCTTGGCATGCAAAGGCATGAACACCGGAGGCCCCATTGCACAGAAGAAGACTTCAGGTTTCTTAGCTGTATGGACAAGCGGATTTGGAGCCTTTGATGCCACAGAGGGGCACAAGTTGGTTAATGCACCCTCTGAAACAATTAACCCCGCCACAGAGCTTCTAAGGAGTTCACATGGTCAACGTTGCTCCACAGAAGTATTTTGCTGTTCCTTTGCTGATGCAAAATTCTGCTGTCAACTAGTTTTTTGCCGTCTATAAAAGGGTAAGGAACATAAGAACATAAGTGCGCCGCTGGATCAGGCCAAAGGCCCATCTAGTCCAGCTTCCTGTATCTCACAGTGGCCCACCAGGTGCCTCAGGGAGCACACAAGACAAGAAGATACTTGCATCCTGGAGCCACCCTCTTGCACCTGGAGTTCTGATGTATGCATTCAAACTTCAACTCTCAATAACACATTTGAATTAGTGAATTAGTGTGAATTAGGAGCTGATTAGTGTGAATTAGGAGCAGGAGGAACAGCTCTGGGTACTCTGAGGGGCAGACATGTCATGTAGCGGGTACGCGGGGGTACGCGAGTACCCGTTCCTAGGATTAGGGCTGGCCTCGCCCATTCGCCTGCCCACTCGTCAACTCCATTGGCGCTCCACTCCACCCCCTGCAATGTTTGAATTGCCTGCATGTTTACGTTGTCTGCATGTTCTCAGAGCCAGGCAGGCAGGCAGGCAGGCAGGCAGCGGAGCGAGGGAGACGACGACGGCAGCAGCAGCATGAGCAGGTAGGCTGCCTCGGGCTCCCTCCCAAGGAGGCGTGGCGGTTCCTGGGGGGGAATCAGTAGCCCGCGTGGCGGCCCTGGAGAAGGCCCGGGACTCCCGGGCCTTCTCCCGGGCTGCCACGCGGCCTACCGAGGAGGCGCAGCAGTTCCTGAGGGCGGTTCCTGGGTTCTGGCTATGACCTCACTTCTGGTGGGCGGGCCCCGACACAAGTGCCAATCAAAAGTGAGTACCTGTTGCTAAATCATTTAGATGCCATTACTGCTGAGGGGGATTTATTTCTTTCAGAATGAGAACAAAACTGGGGGCGCAATCTTAACATGGAGTTAGACCGGCACAGTTAGGCCAACGAAGTTTGGCTGGCACGAAGGACACCCTAAAGTTGGTTTGGACCACTCTCAGAGTCAGAGAGGCCAGCACACAGACATGCTCCATCCTCTCTGATTCTGAGAGTGGTCCAAACACACTTTACTGTGGCCCTTGTGCTGGCCAAATTTTGCTGTCATAACTCTAGGCTAGGATTGTGCTCTGGGTATTGAGTCATCTTTGCAGTCCTTTAGATATTTCTCCATTATCCTCCTCTTCTGCTCTCCTGGAGCTGTCCTGACCTCATTGCTACCTGAGTTTCACCTTCTAGCTTTATCACAACCACTTATTTCTTAAGGGTCACTCCTTGACCTCTTGACTTTGTCTTGTCTGCCTAATGAAGATTGCTGCCTTTTGAGCAGGGGCTGCTGCTGGTACTACCTATGTGGTCAATACCAGTAGTGGTATGCATGACCACACTCTAGTTTTGCTGCGGTCACCCTGGCATTTTGTTGGTGTTCTCCTCCTGTTTTATATCATTTTCTTTTCCTTTGGCACTTTTTTTTTTACTGGCTACTATAATAGTCTGTGTTTGTAATTTTCATTGGTATCACCTGTAAGAAATACACACCTCGAGAAGGTCACCTTTTCACAGCCTTTTCTATTAGGGAGCTGATTTCCAATACATTTTGCTCTCCTCTCCTATTTGGCCTTGTCTTATGGCTCGGGACCTTGCGATCTGTGGGGTTTAAAGAGTAATCTAAGACAGCTATTCAAGCATCTTGATCTAAAAAGTGTGTATTGGCATCCACCCAAAATGTCAGAGAAACATTGCCTTTGATGACAGCAATCTATCATAACACCCCACCTTAAGTACTTGATTGCTGATGCAGCAAGACATCTGACAATTGTTGCCAGTGACTTCTCTTTCCAAATGTGCACGTGTAGAGGAACTACAGCTTGGTTCCTTAGCACATATTCCAGAGGGTAAGCTAGGGCTACACCCTGAAGTGGGCAAAGCACGGATGCTCTTCTAATCAAGGGCATGCTAAATAAGAAGCTGTGAATGTGGAATGTGAGACTGTAGCACAGTGGGGCATCTGTGTGTCACCCTTCTCAAAAGCCTTGGGAATTCAGGCTCCCTACTTTGCAAATCCGATAAGCCAGGCCAGCTGGACAATCTTTTGAAATCTCCTCTCTGGAATATCTCTCCCAACAATGATTCAGGTGTGGGTTCTGCCCATGTGTTGCCAAAGGGACAAAAGGTCCCCTTAGGAGCATCTGCAATTGCACTGAATTACCAAAACTCGGAAAGTGGGGGATCAGCAGGTGTAAGCCTTCAATAGCTCTTCTTGAATAGATAAGAGGGCTGAAAATGACCCGTGGACCTGCTTCAATCTGAAGCAACAAGCAGAACTCTCTAATGGCCCTCACTCTGCCAGCTCCTGCTTACACTAGCTTGATGTGATGCTACTGGAAACCTAGTGCTACCTTAGCATAGAACCAGTGATGTCATCCAGGCGCGCCAGGAACCGGAATGCCCAGATGATTGACAGCCCTCCGCCCCTATGGCGGACGCCAGCCACGCCTCCCTGCGCCTCCTTGCGCCCGGAAACGCTCCATTTCAGAGCGATTCGGACGCACGGGAGGGCGGGCGGGCCCAGGAACAGCTCGCCCATCCTCGGGAGAGGCGGCGCGGCCTGGGCCCATCCGCGGAACAAGCGGAACGCCGTACCGGCCCGTTCTGCCCGGAGGCCACCGCTGCATAGAATCTACATCTCTGTGGGAGCCTAAGTGGTAGCTTATTCTCCTCAAGCCAAGGGTAGTGGAACACAGGCATATGAGACTCTGCCGTGAGACTCTGTCCTGGAAACATCAGTTGTGTTGGTTCAAGATCTCACCCCTCCCTCAGGCACATACCTGTACGGTGAAACTGAAGTCAATCATGTTAGGATTGTAATGAATTTCCAGATTATGGAAATTATGCTGCTTATGGGCACAACAAGAGCATGTTGTCTCTCCCAGTCATCTGTTACGCTCAAGGGTACCTGTAGCGTGAAACCAGGCCTGATGACTGTTCTGCCTTTGAAATGGTACCTTGTGTAATTAAAACTTGGCACGTGCACCAAAGAAAACCAGCGCCACAACTTTACCAGCCAGTCATCTGACAGTATGGCATCTGACAGTACCTTTTGAAGGGTTTCAAGAACATATTTTACTGATGAGATTTCTCAGTTTTTTTCCTGAGAGCCATATATTTATAATCCCTTGTTCTTGGGAGCATGCATTTGTCCAGTGCTCATTCCTGTGTAGGATCTTTGCAAATGATTGCAAGTTCGGCGCAAAAGATGTATAGTACCTTTTGCTGCACTTTTTCCCTTTTTCTTTTGGAAAAAAATATTGTTTTTCTGATGTTTGAAAACTCAAGGAAGGAAAACGAGATGCTCTTGTTCATCATCAGAGGCAGCGTACCTGGAAAATTTACACACAAGGAAAGCTTTTTGATCATCCACTGTTACTACTTCAGATCTCTGCTTGGAAAAAATGATCATTCCGAGAGACTTGATGTATGCAAGCAATCTAGTCTCTTGAATGACTAGATTTGGTGGGTACTGAATTAACTGATCTGGCCGGTGGGGCAGGACCAATGTGCTAGCAAAGCACTGTTCTTCTATTTTGATTTCCAGCCTTTTTGCAGATCACTGTGCATGCACCATTTGCCACAGCTTGCAGTTCCTTCTGTTCTTTCCATGGAATAGAATGGAAACAAAAATCTGCTCTTTCATACACAGCTAGAGCACGCATAGCTTCTTCACAGGTAACTTGTGCCAGGTGTTCACAACTGTTTCTATTACCTTGGTAGACTCTGAACCACGCAGAGACTCACAGGGCGCAGTCCTAACCTGGAGTTAGGCCAGCAAAGTTTGGCCAGCACAAGGGACACCGTAAAGTTGGTTTGGACCACTCTCGGAGTCAGAGAGGCCAGCGCACAGACATGAGCCATCGTCCCTGACTCTGACAGTGATCCAAATGTACTTTACAGTGGCCCTTGGGCCAGCCAAATTTTGCTAGCCTACCTATGACGGCCTAACTTCAGGTTAGTTTTGCGCTCACAGTCAAGTATGGTACTAGAAAAAAAAATGTCATTGGAAAATGTTGTCGCCGTTTTGATTAAGAACTGTAGTTTATGTTCTGTTTTATGATTTATTTATTTGTTTAAAGAAAATGATAAATCAGTAAGTTTATTGTTGCTCTAAGAGCCATCGAAATAATGGGAACGTTGTTCAATGAACTGCTTACTAGATGCTTATTTGTATGTATATATGTGACAACTAACACAGTGCATGTGATTGTGACTCCCTCTATTGGACGATCCAGAAACCATACATGAGAGGCTGCAGGATTTTTCTGTTTGCAATAAATAAGGGCAGCTTCTGGAGAGTTTCTCTTCATAACTCTGTGCTTTGTAAGTGGTCTTTTTTGGCCCCCTCAAAATGTTCTGGAGTGCCCTATGTCTGCTATCTGAAGGGCAGAAAAGACTCAGATTCAGGGTGCAATCCTGGATATGCCCCTGGGCCGATGCTAGCTGCTTGCTTTTGGCCCAAGGGCACCTGCGCTGACGTGGGGGTGCCGACCAGCACCCCCACGTGGGCACTGGTGATGTTGGGCCAACACTAGCAGCAGCATTGGCCCAAGGCTCCGCTGTGCCACTCAAACTTGGCGGGTGCAAGAGCGGTTCTGGGCAGAGGGAGGGCAGGAGGGCAGGAGGAACTGGGGGTGGGCGGGCCGACCAAGGGAGGGGGCGTGGCTGGGATGCAGCAGTTAGTTCCGCATCCAAGCCTCCATTCCCAGGCCATGCGGCCCTGGCTCTGCACCTGCTAGACAGATGAGCTGTACAGCAGGCACAGATCTGAGGAGCCCATAGGGGGGCTGGAGCCTCCACTGGGGCAAGCGTACGAATGTGCCCTTGCCCCAGGGAAGCTCCAGCGGCCTCCCAAGCTGCGCGGGATACAGCACAGGCCCGCCAGCCAGCCTGCTCCAGCACACCTTAGGACTGGGCTGCCTGTCAGTTATTAGTTGGATTTCTCTATTTGGATTTTATTTATTTTGCAGAGCTGCATTGCCCTCTGTATTTCTTCCGAAAGACCGTCAGCGGGCTCAGTGTGCCACAGCAAGCTGGATTCTTTGAATTGTCCTTTGGGGGCTGATGTCGGCTCTTCCTGCCTTCAGAGCTCCTTCAGCTCCACAGATCTGCCTTTATAAAGTTGAAATTTTGCCTGCCTGTTGATGGGCAGCACATTATTCTAAGCCAAGAACCACAACTGGGTAATGCAGCCTCTGGGCCACATTGTTGCTGACTAGACTCTGTGACTGACTAGATTCTGACCTTATATGGTGCTCTGCGGATAGTAAACTGTATTTAGCAGCTTTGATGCACTACAGAGGAAGGAAATACTTTGAACTTTCTTTATTGATGCCTTACTTTTTCTTGGGCTAGCAAAGCCAAAACAGCTGGCTTATTATTGCTTACAAGATAACAACAACAAGAAGACATACTTTACTTTGCAAATGATCCTTTAAAAAAAAAAAAAAAGAAGAAGACTTTTCAGCCAACTCAGCCATAATAGCTTAGCTGTTCATTTGTTTATGTTTTGGTAATGACACTCGAGTTGGATTTTATATACAAGTCTTTCTATCAGTTGTGGCATTATTGGATGTTAATGTATATGATGCCCCTGTGTGTGTGTGTGTGTGTGTGTGTGTGTGTGTGTGTGTGTGTGTGTGTGTGTGTGTGTGACTCTGTGCGTTTCACTTACTATGATATCTAGTATAGGCTACAGATTGCATGCAGACACTTGGAGAACAGGGACAGGGGGAGGTGGGAGTCAGCCCCCCCCCATTCTTTTTTTCCACTTTTGAGCCTGAAATGCCAGCATTGTTGTGATCCGAAAATAAGTGATTTATAACCAAAACAGAAAGGTCTGCAAGAAGCCGGAGAGTTTATTTGCTGAGTTACTATGCAAATTTGACAATTAAATCTTAACTCATCTCCTGCGGGAATGATGGGAAATTACGGGAGGAAAAGAAATGTGACATGATTAAAAAGAGGTAAAGAAAATCCAGGATCCCAGGCAGTTGATGATGTCTGCTCTGCACCATGAGTATCATAACTGTCAGTGGAAATTACTTTAGAGAATTCCTGGTAGAAACCAAAAGAAAATTGCGGGGGGGGGGAGAGAACTCTGTAATATAAAAACAACCACAATGCAAATAAGCTTTTGTGTCTGTTTGCGGAATTGAAGTTATGACGGCATCTTCAAGACCCTGCCTGAACACCACATTTCTTGTCTCTATGCACAGTCCTGTGAAAACAACCAGCTACTTTCGCTTTCAAGGAAAAAAAAAAAGCAACTGCCTTTGGTTAGACTAAGCTCAGCCTTTTAGACATTGGATTCTGTTTTATTTATTTGCTTATTTTACTGCCTGCACTTTCTGAGTTTCACAGCTTGAGCATGAAGCTCATGTTTTGACAGCATGTCTCCTGGGCCTCCCCACTGAAAAGGCCAAAGCTCCCAGCACAGTAGCATTCGCTGCCTTTAAACACAAGACGAACGCTTCTTGCTTTCCTGCGCTGCATGCAAATCAAGGGGCCGTAGCACTACCCAGCTTCCTGGCAGCGTGCCTCCTGTATGGCAATGGCTAATGGAAGGGATCACCCAACAGTACAGCTCTGATTGTAGTCATGTCCGCTGATACCACTCCACACATCGCCTACTGCAGTGTTCTTCAAACTGTGGGTCACGACCTTAATGGGAGGGGTGTTGTGGCAACCTTTCAAAGCCTGTGGCAAGATTGGGCTTGGATCCAACCCAATAATGGTACCACCTGATCAAATCTCAGTTCTTGACATAATCCTGCGCAGCCTCTTCTCAGTCTCTTGCCCTGCAGCGCCTAAGCCTGGCTCTGCTGAAGCTGCTACTTCCTGTGAAGACACAGGAAGTAGCGGGAAACAGGGTGGGCAGAGGCTTATCTGCTGTTCACTGTCCCAACAGGCTGCTGTTTGACGCCATCTTTTGTTTGAAATCAACTTTCCTTCTTATAAATATCAGTAGCTAATGTATTGTCTGTCAGGTTTTCTCATTTGATGATGAGTCGAATTCACCTGTTGACTGTAGGGGGCGATGCTCATCTCCGTTTCTAAGTCCAAGAGCTGGCGTTTGCCCTGAGGACAAGCTTCTGTGGTCATGTGGCCAGCATAACTATACGTCATAGTGCACGGAACACCGTGGCCTTCCCACCAAAGTGGTACCTATTTATCGACTCACATTTTTAGGTGCTTTGGAACTGCTAGGTTGGCAGGAGCTAGGACAAGCAACAGGCACTCACTCCGTTGCCCGGTCTTGAACTGCCAACCTTCCGGTCAGCAAGCTTGCAGCTCAGAAGTTTAACCTGCTGTGCCACCATGTCCCCATAGATGTACAAATAGTCCTTAGGAAAACACTGTCAATAATACACATTGCTTTCTGTACAGTCCTAAAAAATACTTTCTATGCATAACTGCATCTGAATTATTCAAACCTCAATTTTGTATGACACTACAAATAGCCCCAACACGGACTGAATTGTTTCCAAGCCAAACAGCAATTTGTGCCTGAGATAACCTATTCAGACAATGTCTTTACCAAAAACACCAGCCCACTTAAGATATCACACAGAACTGTGGATTAACTGAATCCAAACATCAGATCCTGAATAAATTTTGGTTTGAACAAGCAGGGATTTGCTGGGTTCTGTTAATGGCTGCACTCCTCCACCGATTTGTACGGTCACTTTGCCAACACTGCTCATTCACACGCACACGTGTGTCTTACACATGTCATGCATACACGTGTTGTCATGCATACTTCATGCATAACTGAAGTTGGGGAAATTAGCTAGCGAGAGGTTAAATTAAGCAGTGTGACAATTTTGGATTGTTGACATGGATGAGCGGTGTGAACAACCTTAGAGTGCCTCAAATTTAGGCTAACAGTACGCATGCGACAGTGCTTTTTCAAAGACAATAGAGTTTATTAAGAAATATAGATGACAAATAAAAGGCACATTTAATCCCAGGTACTTTTGCTTAGAAGATCAGTTACAGAGCTTTTCTTTACAGGACTTGCAAACAACAGGGATTAGTTAGTGAAAGAGAGAAAGAAAGAGAATCAGAAGGAAGAGGAAAAGGGGGGGGAGATACCACCTATCCTTTCAGCTGATCAGGGATGCAAGGTCCTTGTAGGCAGCACAGGCAGGGCTGCAAGAGTCCAGGTTCCAGAAGATGGAGCAAAAAAAAAAAAAAGCAGTCCTTGGCAGGGTCCCAGGTGGAGGAGGAGGTTTCCTGGTGGGGACAGAAGCCTCCAAAAACGCAGCAGGGATACTCCAGCTAGTTTCTGAAGTAAAGTCCTTCTTCCTTTCCCCCTTCCTCCTTCCTCAAGTTCTGCTTCCAGAACAGGGGTATTATATAGTAGATATACCCATTTGTATAAAGGAAACAAAACATTTCTCAGAAAACAAAAGGTGTTTGGAGCTGCTTCTTTAGTTATGCGTCAGGAACTTCCTTCCTTGATTGGACTGAGTGGGCTTCTGATTGCTCACCCATCAAAAATGTTCCTGCTGGACAAAGGTAGCAGGGTGTGTGCTGCTTCAGATTCAGGGTGGGAGACTCCTTAGCAGAGTCTGAAAAGAATTGCTCAAGTGAGCCTCATAGGAACTTGATCTAATATTTCAGGTAGGACTCGCCCTTGCCTACTCCTTTTTATTTGTCAGAGACCCAGATTTGCATTGAAAAGGCCCTGAGGGGAAAGGAGGCTCACAGATGTCCCTTGCACCAATTCTTAATAGCTCTGAAATTAACCTTATCTCCTAAGGGTCACCTGTGTGACCTCATTTCTTTGCAGGGCAGCAGCCTGTTTAACTCCCAGGATGAAATCTAAAATGGAGTCAGGCCTGCACACATGTTGGGGAAGAGAGGGTGTCCACAAGAGTTCAGACATCACAGTTCCCTCTAAAACTAGATCCGACATGTAAAATGTCTTCCCCTATGCACAGAGTTTATGAGTTTATGAGTTTATAAACTTGTGAGTTTGCGGCTCATGAAATCACACAGAACCATGATTAACTGCCCAATCCTATCCTCTGCCGCTTTATAGCATGCAATGGCACCAACAGAGGTTGCTTTGCATGCTATGGTAGGAGGGCAATTGGACAGCCGGCAGGAGGTAAGTAAAAAAGTTTTAATTACCCCTGGCAAGGGGCCTGGTCACCTATGGGCCTCCTTTGTCCTATGCAGTAGTCTACAAAGAGGGTGGCCAGGGGGGCAACCCCAGGTGCCAGGCTGCATGAGGGCGTTTTGAGAGGCTGCCCCAAGATGGCAGCAGTGGCAGGGGGACGACGATGACAACATCCTGGCTGAGGCTGTGATTTGGCTAGCGCTAGCTGCAGCTGCCTGCAAGAGATGCATGTTTGTGATATGATTTTGTTGTATTGTACAAAATTATAAATAGAGAAATATAAATATACACACACACAGTTAGTCATTAATAAATTAATAAAAGAAAATGTTCACTGCACGTCTCATTACTACTACTACTACTACTACTACTACTACTACTACTACTAATAATAATAATAATAATAATAATAATAATAATAATTTCATGTCATGACTGTTATTAAATATAATTTGTCAGGGGAGGGGTTGGGTTGCAAAAAATTTATGGGCACCAGGTGCCAAATGACCTTGGATCTGACCAGCACTTTGCTGGCATAAATTTGAAGAGGGATAGGAGGCATTCCAGCAAGGGATTTTGAGGATAGGATCCAGGCACATATTGCTGCTGCTGGATCCACCCCCTCCCTGCCTGACACACCCCATCACATCCTGTTACTTCCCCTCCCTGCCACGCCCCCTTTCAACTCACAGGTGACAGTCAAGCCTCATGGAGCCACTGCCGGGCACACTGCGCCCCTTGCTTTTTGTGGAAGTGGCCCAGCAGCGCCCAATAGTGGTCTGGCTTCCATGCCACTGCCAAGTGCCTTGCACTGCTGGAATGCTAGTTGTGGTGGCACAAGGCCTCAGAAGGTTTAGGGCCTACATCATGGTTCTGTGTCATCTGAACTGGGCTATTGTGTAATGTAGAAAGCAACAAAAGTAACATGCCATACAAAAATGCTTGTGTGTACGAACAGGCTCTAAAAAACGCTGAACGGATGCAGAGTGCAAAGAAATACAAAGAGGTTTTTGTTTTACAAAAATGGAATGAAAAACAGCAAGAGGGAGAGTAGACAGGTGAAAAAACGCTGGGATTTGTACCACACGCATTTGTAGTGCTGGAGAACATTTTCCTATCTGAGTCAAATTCTCTGTTCTTGAAAAGGCCCATTAAGCACTGGAAATGCTGATATTCCCTTAACCTTGGCAGGAAGAGGGCCAGCTTACACAATCAGTTGAGAGAGCATGATTTCGATAACAAGCATCTACAGAAGGATCTCTGACAACCTCACCTTGAGTGTGAGGAACAGCATAAAAACCAACCACAGTAAACAGAAATGCTTTCCCACATTCTGAGACAGATATTTAAGAAAATACGAGAGGGATTATTTGAGCCACCAGTAACTGTGACTAGAGTAACTCCAAAGAGAATCTGGATGGGGGTTGAAGCAATATGAGCAAGAGTTCTGTGTGCCGAACGTGGTAATGGCTTTATCAGTTTTATGTGCATCCCTGTAGTACTCTGCTGCTATCCTACATTACAGGTATAATCTACTGAGAGTCTTGAAAAAGAGGCAGAAATTCAGTCGTTCTGAGCCACCAACGCCTCTTAATGAAAATTTCCATTTGGAGAGGCTTGCTGTTGACTTGGCATGACACCAAACTAACAGTCTGCTGCGAAATTCTGCATCAATTGTATTTCTCCTAATTAAACCCTGTCTGACTTCAGCATTACAGAACAACTTGTTTTCAGGATATAACCCACACGCAGAAGCAATTACATGCTGGTACCCCATGAGCATTAGTTGGCATCTTGTTTTCCAGTGCTGTCACTGCTATGGTGGATATCTAAAAGTCAGAACGATAATGTGATCACGCTGCATACATACAGTACATGTGTATTAGAGCTAGAATATGGTTTGCTCACCATTCTCACAAAGCAATCCTACAGAATGGTTCTCCCCCCCCCTCAAAAAAAGGTGCTATCTCAATGCATTGAATGCATGAGGGTGCAGATATGCCCCCTGGCACTCACCTGAAGGGTGTGCACAGCCCCAGGATCCTAGGACAGATCCAAGTACTTTCCCTGTGTAGTTGAAACTCTTACAGGAAAAAACGGAACTAAAACAGAGGTCTTCATTTTTTAATGCCACACCCCCCAGAACTATCTAAGGGCACAATCCTACCCTGGAGTTAGGCCGGCATAAACGAAGCCAGCAAAGTTTGGCCAGCACAAGGGCCACCATAAAGCATTTTTGGATAACTCTTGGAGTCGGGGAGGATGGCTCACATCTGTGTGCTGGCCTCTCTGACTCCGACAGTGGTCCAAACATACATTACGGTGTCCCTTGTGCTGGCCAAACTTTGCTGGTTTAGTTTATGCCAGCCTTAACTCAGTTTAGGATTGTGCCCTAAGACAGTGAGAAATGGCTCTGCAGGATTATATCAAGGATACATCATAGCATCGGCGCAATGGCCCTAGTGTTGACGTGGCAGAGCTGATTGGCACTCCCGCATTGGCGCTAGAGCAGCAGGACTGGCACTGCAGGCAGCGCTTGTCCTGCTGCTCCGACTGACCCTTTCTTGTGCCAACCAAAGCCGGTCGGCGCGAGGAACGCTCCGCGCAGAAGAAGTGCAGGGATGGGTGGGGGGGAGGGAGGTGGGGTGGGACTTGGGCGAGACCTGGGTGGGTTTGGGAGGTGGCCATATGGCCACCTCCTAAGCCCGTCAGCGAGGCCACATGGCCCTGATTCGGGCCGCGCAGTCTCCTCAAATCTGCACCTTCTCTTTAGCGGGCACAGATTCGAGGAGCACATAGGGGAGGCTGGAGCCTCCCCTACAGTAAGGGAGTGAATGATCCCTTGCCATGGGGGATGGTGGTGCTCCAGCCTCTCCTAAACAGCGTTTAAACAGCCAGTCCGACACTGTTTAGGATTGCGCCCTAAGCCATCTCTTGAGCAGGCTTTGGCCATGAACCCCCAATGAAACATAGTGACCCCCTTTGGGTCATGACCCACAAGTTGAAGAACTCTGAACTAGAAGAGGGAGGTGCACAGCAGGCATAGCAATGGATTATAATTAGGTCAGTTGATACCAATTCGAGTTTTGAGTCAAAACTAGTAATTTCAGTAAGGAATTTATTCCCCCCATACTTTGTATAATTTTTTTAATTTACATTTCATTGTCAGTGCAAGTCCCTTGTGCCGGCCTTTGTCTGTCATAAACACACTGTAAAGTGTGTTTCTGCCATTTTGGAAGCAGTTAAGGCCATGCTGTGTCTCCCAGGGCCAGAGGCCTGAAGGTAAGGCTGGCCTTGCAAGGCCAGCACAGGGACTCCAGGAGGATGGCAGGAGGAAGAGCAGAATGGGGTGGGGCAACAGGTGGACCTATGGGCTGCCTGACCGAGACAAGGGAGTGAAGACAGGATCTGTCCTTTGGGCTGGATTCTAACCTCCATCCCTGGCCTAGGAAGCCCTGATTTGCCCTCTTGAAGTTGTGCCA
The DNA here is from genome assembly GCA_029204185.1 of Lerista edwardsae. NCBI lineage: Eukaryota > Metazoa > Chordata > Lepidosauria > Squamata > Scincidae > Lerista > Lerista edwardsae. The sequence continues at coordinate 1,521,613 of JAJKFI010000018.1, read as the reverse complement.
CCAATTTCGGTGATGCAGTTCCAAGTAGCTCCATTGGGCTGCTGCACATTACAAGGAGAAAAGGGGAATAAATTCCCCTTACCCTGGGAAGTGCAGCAGCATATCCAAGCCCCAGGCTGGATATGGGGCAGGTGTGTCAGCCTACCTATTCCAGCCCAGAGTTTGGATTGCTCTCTAAGTAGTACTGTATTGTTTTTCCTGGTCGTTGCTTCTTCAGTGCCATCTGCCCACCTTTTTCTCTTGTTCGCACTAGTCACATGGGTATTTCCACCCAATCAGGGATCATATGGCATGATGTCACCATAAATATTTATTTCAAAAAATGTCTATGCTGCCTTTTGACCCCATTCAAGGAGGCATCAAGGCAGTTTACCAGATAAGACCAGAAGCTTAGAACAACCTCCAAAGCAAAATAAAAAAATAAAATTGAACTGCAATTAGAATCCATTAAAATTAAGAGCCAGAGCCAGCAGACAGCAAACAATATATATCTAAGAAACATTCTAGAAAAATTATTAATTTCTCAAATTTCTAAAAAAATTATGGTCATACCACTAGATGTTGGTAAACAACCACAACCAATCAGACTTGATTAAGTCACCAAGGACGTCTGAGAATGTAATCAAATGAGGCAAGTTAAACAAATGATGATGATGATGATGATGATGATGATGATGATGATGATGATGCTCGTATTTATATACCACCTTTCTTAGGCCATTAGATTGCTCCTCTGACTTTAACTCAAGGTGGTTTACATAGGTAGGCTTTATTCATAAACACAAAGGTTTTTACAAATTACAAGAAAGTTCTATCTTTCAAGAACAACATACAACATACAGATGGTACTGTCGTGGTGTAGTCTTCTTTCTGGCCACACAATTTGCCTTCCTGCTGGCTGATAAGCAGCTTCTGCTCCCACCAAAGAAGCGGCTGGCCCAGCACACTCCCCTCTCACAGGCAGCTGTATGGAAATATACAGGCAGCAAATATGGAAATGTTTTTGCAAGAAATGCTGAAACATCGTTGAAAAGGACAGATGTTCTTTAATTCAGCTGAAAATGGCCATGAAAAATGGAGAGTAGTTTCAGCTGAGGCCCAGTTGTAATAAATCCCTGCTTTCCCCCTGAAAACCCTGAAGGATAATGGCAGAAGTGGTATGGTTCGGCCTCCCTCCCTATCCTCTGTGTACAGGGACTTATTTTCTGTAATAAAGGAATATAACCAGGGAAATGGCTTGTTTGGTATTTTCAATCAGTGCTTGGAGGGGGTAGTGGAATTTCTCTGTGGGCATGGACACTCCTGTGTTATTATGTCCATTTATTCATTCACATGTTGGTGATTCCAGCAATTTAGGATAGATAGAACAAAATTGTGTTGCTCTATGTTTCCTTTCGTTTTTGAATTAGATGGAATTTGTTTGGTTGCAAAGTGGGAAACTGATGCAGGGAGATAAGCAGCACAATGAGTCCATATGAGTTACCAGTTCCAAACTGGGACAGAGTGCCTATCCATTGTACAGAAGAGGGAACTTGGGCAGGTGCAGCTCAACATGGAAGGGTTTCAAAAGGAACACCTGCCAAAATTCCTTCTTCTATACAGTGGTTAAAGGTATAGGCACTCCAGGGCCGGCTGTAGGAGCAGCGGGGCCCAATGCAGGGCATTCCCATAGGGCCCCCACCCTCCTTGTGGGCCTCCCTCTCACCTTGAAAAGTGCTATGCACGGCACCTGGAAATGATGACATCACCGCCAATCAGTGATGTCATGTAGCCAGGACGCTCCGGAACGCTGTTCCGGTTGTTCCATGTAGGGCTGGCTCTGCCCACTGTAGTCGTCGCTGCTGCGCACCCCTGCAATACGCAAATGGGGCTGGCCGCGCCTGCACCTTGCATGCCCGCAGCCAGAGGTTTCAGCCAGGCAGGCAGGCAGCGGACTGTGGGATGCGCAGAGGAACTGCCAATCAACCATGCGTCCTGGTAGCTACTTCCTGCGTTCCGGTTGTTAGCGCAGGTAGATTCCACCACTGCCACCAACTGCTTCCAGGAGGCCCATTTTAGACAGTTTGGCGGCAGAGGCAGGTGGGAGGGCCCACGGTAAAACTGCTCTGCTTGCCCCACTGACTTATACCCCATAGAGATCCTGGCTGTAGCAGCAGGCAATATGCTTGCTGTGTTGGTGCGGGGGGCCCTGAAGTTCGGGGCCCAATGTGAAGACATTGGTCACATTGCCTTAAGGCCGCCCTGATGCACTAGGGAAAAAAAGTTTGAGCCATAGAGCCACCCTGGTTCTTTCTAATAAAGCAACATTACACAAATTGGTAATTGCCCAATCCGCATTTAGCTATTGTGTGAATACAGATTTTGCTCCATAGATTCTTAGAACCTTGTCAGAATTGCTGGCGGGGAAAAAAAATGTGTGCATTGAAATGATCAAAATAGGCATAACTATTCATCTAGTAGGCTTTATTGGGCCACACAAAGGAGATTTTAATAGGAAGTGAATGGCTGCGCTTTTAAAATTACTTAGCCACATTAATTTCCTTTCAGTGGAATATCACTGTTTTCATAATGAACTATAATGGACTGATTGGCCTGTATGACTGATACACCCAGCACAATCAAGTCTACAACATCCTAAATGCACAACATGACGTTTGTCAGATGTTATTGGGTTCATTTTTTTTACTGATTTTTGAAAAGTTCTTCTCAAAATGTTAGTAATATTTTTAGAAGTCATTTTTTTCAATTGTGAAAATATGTAGAAATGGAAGGGATTTAAACAGGCTTTAAAAATGCACAATGTTTAGTCCCTTTAATAATAATAATAATAATAATAATAATAATAATAATAATAATGTATTTATATACCACCTTTCTTAAGATCACTAGATTTCTTTAATGACTGTAACTCAAGGCGGTTTACATAGGCAGACTTTTATTCACAAACCCAAAGGTTTTTACAATTTACAGAAATGTTCTATCTTTCAAGAACAACACTCATACAGATCTTTCTTTCTGGATTTAGCCTTCTTTCTTTAGCCACCCGTCTGTCATCTGCTGGCTGATGAGGCTTCCCTGCTCCCACCAGAGATGCAGCTGAGTTCTCCATAGCTTCTTCAAATAGCTTCTTCAAAGGAGACAACATTGTCTATTGAGAGTACATGGCCATCGCAGCCTTGTTTCAGTGCACACAACATTTGTTATAGGTGTACGGGTTTATAATCGTGTGGGGTACACATTTCCTCAGAGAGATTGAAAATTTGACCCTGATGGTCAAAAGGTGTTGCGATTCTTCTGGGTTTTCTAATGTGTTTAAATTTAAAGCACAGATGCTTTAAAGGATGTTGAGCACAAGACAACTGATGTGCACAGTAAACTTTTCACAGTCAACAAAGCATCTTGACTTACGTCACCTTAAAGGCCAAATTTAGGCTGACTTTTCATGAATTGGAGCCTATACTCTGTGAGACTCAACTGCAAGACTTTTGGGGGTTTGAATTAATTTATATGGCCACCAGCCACACACATGGTGTGTTGCATTGATTCAAAGTAAAAGATCAAGTCCCTGCCCCAAGGGTCTTACAATCAAAGTAACCATACAAGGGAGACAGCAAAGGGAGAGAAGGGAATGGAGACAGTGGGAAGAATCTGTGATCACTGCAGTGACATCCTGTATGCTTAGACTCCCATTACAATAGGGAGAGTGTGTTTGGATAGAAGGATGTCATGCTTGAATTTCATATGTGATAAAGGAATTCCTGAGGCACAGAGAATGGAAATGTCAAGTGGAAAGAATGTTCCACTTATTTGGAGTCAATACATCAGGCATGTTCTGGTTGACTTTTGCTAACAGGACAGAGTCTCCATGGGGATATTGTGTGCTCACAAGAGTCATTGCGGTGTCTTTGCTAAAACCACCAGAGGGCACCTGTGGTTAGTCACAGCAAGCAACAAACATGGCTCCCAAATAAACACTCAATTATATCAAAGAGTTATCGTGAGTGTCTCCCGTGTTTTACAGTAGCATTTTATTAGTACTGTTTTAGATTTGAGTAGGGGAAGAGGCAAATAACATTGGTCAATGGCTTTATAATAAGCATGGTTTTATAACCCTTGTTATCAGCGATGGGATCTACAAATGAACAAGGGGAACGCTGGGCGGGACTTATGCGGGGCTTCCGTGTGATTGGCTGCCCGTCCATAGCGTTCTGCAGCTGTCCTGGCCTCGGGGGGCTGCCCCCGGTTAGCGCGCCCCCTGCTGCTCGCCCAGGCACCTGGCGCGACCCTCATCTGTCACCCGCGGCGAGCAGGAGCCCCTCCGAGGCCAGGGCAGCCGCGGAACGCTACGGGCGGGTGCCACTCAAGCGGAAGTCCCGCCTACGTCCCGCCCAGCATTCCCCTTGTTCATTTGTAGATCCCATCGCTGCTTGTTATGAATTGAAGGTAAGGCAGTTGTATCCAGGAAGAAACAAGAGATACAGGTGGAGCCTTTTTTTACCTGGGGGGTTGGCATCCGCATTGATTCAGAAATAGCAACCATCTAGTATCAGGCATTTGGAGCTGGTTTTACTTCCGTCCCAATGGTGTCCTCAAGGACAGTGTCCTTTCCCCACAGGAATGAGCAACAGCCCCCCCCCTTTTATGGGGAAAGGAAAGGGATGCCCCCAGCAGTAGGCTTACCAAAATTTTTAGAGTTGAAACCAGGACCAGTTGGAGTATCTCCAGGTGTGGGGGAGGGGGGAGTTAAGAAACGGGCAACTGCAGGGGTCTCCTCCAGCCAGCTGGTGGCAAGCCTCTGGTCCCCAATGAGCCTCTGGTCCTCCTGACCTTGCTGGCACAGGCTGCACCCTCCAAGCTGTGATCTGATTGTATGTGGAGGAGGTCAGAGGAGGGAGCTGGACTCAGCCCAGGCCGAAGCAATGCAGAGGGAGAAGCCCACCAATGCCAAACTGAACAAGCACAAGGAGAGGGAAAAGCACGAGACTGGAGTTCCTCCCCTCCCAAGTACAGCCCACCAATCCTCCTCCTGACCAATTAGCTCAGCTGCAGCCAAGTAGGTAAAAGGGGGTGATGCAAGAGGCCGTGTGCCAGGGGGTAGGCTCTCCCAGCTCCCTGCCACCTGAACGTCCTTCAGAGCTCAAAATGTTACTGGCTATAGCCAACAGTCAGGAGACCACGGTGTTGCCGCTGCCATGCAAGTCATATGTGGCAACGATGGCGGGCCAGTCTATTGCCCCTCCCAGCAGTGGCTAGCCCGGTGCTGCTGCACAAAACGGACAGAATTTCAAACTGGGTGGGACACTGGGACACCATCACCAAACCGGGACAATCCCAGTCAAACCGGGACACCTGGTAAACCTACCCAGTAGCTAAGTATGACACATGAACAGAAGCAGGTTTGGACCTCTCTCAACTCTATCCCAGATTGCAGATTGTTGACTTTGCTCCATACAATTCAATGAGAGCCACTCAGCACCAAGCTGGCCTCTTTGCGCATTGCTCTGCTCTTTAATTCTGTTCTAGGATGCTGGATGCAGGAGCCTGAAGGAATGTTGGAAGCTGGCAAAGATATCAAGACTAATTCAGTTCTGATTCCTTTACAGATCAGTTGAATGTTGGTCAAATATTGACACCTGTCTTATCCAACAGGGATTGGAAGAACCTCTGCTGCTCTGTACCAATAGAGAGTACCTGTACCAATCTATGGGAATCTGTGCAGCCACACCATAAAGGTGCACACTTTATGGTGGGGGGAAGCAGAGAGGGAAGCTTCAGAAGGGAAAGGGGATTAAGCCTCCCACCTTACAATGGGTCCCCCTCTCTGCCCATTTGCCCCCTCCCCACCCTCATTTCACCCCCAATCTGCCCTCCTCCATGCCTCATTAATAATAATAATAATAATAATAATAATAATAATAATAATAATCATCATCATCATCATCATCATCATCATCATCATCCTGTTGGATTAAGTCATTTCCAGCAATGATATCACTTCCAGGCTAATGACATCACTTCTGGTGGGTCCCAACAGTTTGTGATTCTAAAATGTGGGTCCTGGTTCTAAAAACGTTGAGAACCACTGCCCTATGCTATACTATTTCTTCTTCAACAGGTGCATTGTGTCATGGGATACGTTCCCCCTCCATTTCACTCTCAGAGACAGAGATATCCCAAGGATTCAACATGTGTATTTATACAAATGTTTGAGAATCCCTGTCTTCACCTCCCCCTTCCAATGCTTGGGGAAGAATTATTGAAATGAGACTGGGAGCAGATGAATACCCTGAACGTGCTTCAGCCCATTACTTTCTGTTAGACCATTTGCCTTTAACTCTCACTTGAACGACTATTCGGCAAAGTTAATAGCTGCAAACTCTTCAGGGAAGGTTTATAAAATCATGTCCAAGAAAATAAATAGGATGAATGCACAATCTCCAGAGAAAGCCTTGACATTTTTTTAAAAAGAAAACATGCAAATGTGTTCCAAAAGTATCAGCTATGGAATATCCAACATACATTAGAAAAATTGTGATTTTTTTTCCTTTGTAGCAATTAGAAGAAGGCATTAATGCTTCCTCTAAGGAACCACAGCAGAAACTCGATGTGTGTAATACCCAGGAACCAAAAGACGTCTGATCCGAAGTTGCTCTGCTCATAACTTTCTTATCACACCCTGCCTGCATTTCAATGCTCTTCTGCTGCTGTAGAATCAATGGGCTTTGATATGTGGAAAGCTGGAGAACAGCTTTGAACTCCACTGAACCCAATTATATCTGGCCATTTAAAAGTGCCACCGCTCGGTGATGGTAGGATTCTGCTCTTTGAACTAAGAAACAGAGTTCAAGGCATACTTTGAGCGCAGCAGCAAATTGATACTCCATCGGGGTATTGCTTTCTCAATTGAACTGGAATCAGGAAAGGCAATGTGAAAGGGGAATTGCATGCATTAACATAAAGGTGTTTGGCAACCAAAGTGAGGGGAATGGGAAATTCTTCCATAGCTGCTTGTTGAGACACAGGACTTCTTACATCTAGAGGCCTGAGTGAGTGTGTCCTCTAAAATCAGGCCTTTCAAGGCGCTTGGAAATTCTGGGGCAAGCAACAGAAGCCTTTTACAGCAGCAGCAGGCCCTTCTGGGTTGAGACAGGAGCAGTCACGCACCCCGATAAATTAGCAGTGTCAAAAACCAGAACTCAAAGTGGGCATGGCTGGTGTTTTCCAACAATAAATTTATGTGGGGGGGGGGGGGGGTCACATGACTTAACTTTTCAGTCCTCCTGTCATGACAAATTGCACACATTTTCAGGGAGAGGAGACATTTTCAGGGAGAGGAGCAGTGATGTCATGTAGGGGGAACGCGGGGGAACTCAGTTCTACTCGTTAAAATTAGGGCTGACTCCGCCCACTTCACTCTCCCTCCTCCCCCCTCCCAATTCCTCTGCAAAGAGCTTTTCTTCTTGGTTGGCCGGCACTCAGAGGGTTAAAGGGAGCGACTCCGGATTCCTAGGGGGGCGAAGGCAGTGATGTCATTCAGGGGGAACGGACCAGAACGGGTGTTCTGGATCCAAACGGGCTCCATGGCTGGTTCCGGGTTCCTGACAAGTGCCAATCAAAAGTGAGTTCCTGTTCCTAAATCATTTGAATGACACCACTGGAGAGGAGGAAGGAATATCTTTGCACTAGGATAACTTATTTATCATGAGCCATAGCTAAAAGGGTGCAGGGGGGAGCAATCGCACTGGGCAACAAGCTTTAGGGGACAACAAACTTCAAAATTGTATGAATCATTGGAAGCATAATTTAATGCAGAAGGCAGTGAAACAACTCATGTTGAAATATATATATTCTATCAAAGGTTATGGCCAATTAATCAGAAAATCTTTAATTTACAGGCAGCGCCATCCTACCTGGTGCTTAGTGCTGGCGCAACGTTGTTGCGTCAGCGCTAAGGCCTTAGCGCCAATGTGGAAGTGCCTAGCAGTCCCCCTGCGTCGGTGCAAAGGCCACAGGGCCTCCCTTGGCTGAAGCTGGCCGGTGCAAGGGAGGGGCGCTGACAGCCATTCCAGTGCTGGGTTGGATTGCGCCCTTAATTAAATTTCATTTCTCCATGGGGTGGGGCCAGTGGTGAAATCTACCTGCGCTAACAACCAGAACGCAGGAAGTAGCTACTGGGACGCACGGTTGATTGGAAGTTCCTCTGCGCGTCCTCGCTTCCCCCGTGGTCTGCTGCCTGCCTGCTTGCCTGGCTGAAACCTCCAGCTGTGGGCATGCAGGGCGCAGGTGCGGCCAGCCCCATTCGCGTATTGCAGGGGCGCGCGGCAGCGACAACTGCAGTGGGCGGAGCCAGCCCTACACAGAACAACCGGAACGGCGTTCCGGAGCATCCTGGCTACATGACATCACTGGGTGGGGCCTACAAAATCTTCTTTGATGCTAGGTAGCAGCTGCCTTAGCTATACCACTGATTAGTATATGTTAAGGTAAATCTGTCCCTCTTAAGAATAATTCCATCCTGTTATATATTATTGGAAAGATAATTTAGGGAGCTATCCTAACCTGGGGTTAGGCTGGCACAGTTAGGCCAGCAAAATTTGGCTGGCACAAGGGACACCATAAAGTATGTTTGGACCACTCTGGGGGTCCAAATATGCCTTAAGGTGGCCCTTGTGCTGGGCAAACTCTGCTGGCCTAACTGTGCTGGCCTAATTCCAGGTTAGGATTGCGCCCTAAAAGTGGTTTGAGAGAGATAAAGAAGGTACAGTGTGTTCAGTAGGTTTCATGTTTTTAAAAATGGTCACTTGTGTTTAATAAAGGTAAATCCAATCTGTAGTCTTGTGTCTTCATTGGGGGTATGAGGGTAAATAGGCTACCCTCAGAATGCCAGATGGAGGGGAATGGAAGCAAGATGCAAGTATTTTGATGTCGTATGTGCCTCCTGAAGCATTTGGGAGCCACTGTGAGATACTGGAAGCTGGACTAGATGGGCCTTGACCTCATCTAATGGGGGGTGGGGTGAGGGGGATGGGGAGAGAGAGAGAGAGAGAGAGAGAGAGATTACCATGATGTCCACACATATTTATTTTGTCCCATTGTTGCTTCTGGGGAAATCTATTTTTGAAATCTATATAGAAACCTACAAACCCTATTTGTCAGAGGTGAAATGGGATGAGTACACAATGGGTTGCAGTCCCTCTTCTGAGAACAAATCATTATCTGCTTCCAGTGCTGGACTGGATATGCATGACTGGAGAATGATTCCTTCTTCTGCCACATTTCCTGTGCTGCAGCTCCGGACTATTTCACAACCAATTGCAGGTGTGACATCTGAGTCCCACTTTCCATTCTCCTCCCAGGCCAGCCATTCCCGACACTTTCTCCTATACGTAAATTGTTACAAGAATGCATTATTTAACGCTTTCCCCTCTCTCTGTGCTGCGAAGACAAAAGCATCATTGTGGTAGAAAAAACAATGACATTCAAGTGCTCTAATAGAGGGGAAAAAATATAGAACATGCTTGCTTGTGGACTGCTTATCCTTGGAGACAGTTTGCACGAGAACGAGTGAGAATGACTTGAGATAATATTCCCATCCCCTGCTCTGAACGTGAGGATGGTAAAAGCCACTGAGGCATATTATGTCCACACCTTGCTGTGTGCATTTGCCAGAGGGGTTGTGAAATGTTGCCAAAGCAACCCACTGCCTTGCATAAAACTCTCTGTCTCACTATGGATAAAGGAGCTAAAAGTATTAGTGAGGGTTTCAAAGATTTATGATACTATCCTGCATGCTGCCGTTGTCTTCTCGAAGAACTCATTCATGCTTGACAGCAGGGCAGAAGTTAAGGCAGAGAGAGAGAGAGAGAGAGAGAGAGAGAGAGAGAGAGAGAGAGATCACCATTTTATAAATTGTGCATCTGTTCTCTAAACGACAGTATTTAAAATGTCTCTCAAAATGAACACATTGTAATTTCTCTGCTGACTTGAGAAGACATAATTATGGTTGTCATATACATTGCAGCAAGGTTCCAGTTTGGCTCAACCATGCTTTGTTGCATACAATATTCTGGTTAACCCACCCCATTGTATATGATTACAACAATTGGGTATGTATGTGTGTGTGTGTGTGAGAGAGAGAGATGTTAACCATAACATGTACGCCTTGATGTGCCAAATGTGTATGGTGTTGGATTTTACAAAAGGCTCTTTTTATTCATAGATTCTTTTTTAGGACAGATAATCATGAGAACATGAAATCAAGTCTATGCACTGCGTGTCTTGCAAGGGGCATTTCTGAGTCATTTTCTCCTTAATGAGAAAGATGAATCAAGTTCAGCCAGACTCATTTTCAAGCAATTTTACAGTCTGAGCTATTTGTAATCCAGTTTTCTGGGGGGGGGGGGAAGAGAGGCCAGTTTTAGATAATAATTTACAAATTGCCATATCTTATTCCTTTAAAAAAAGTTTTGCTATATTATTATCATCTGGTCTGGATAAGCTCAAGTAGTGGAGTGGCTGGAACACCTTACTCGATCCAACTATCTATGAAAAGCCTGGGGCTTAGAGTAGGAGAGGCCAACTTCAGAAATCTCAAGGAACACTCTGTTGTTCAGCAGTAGTCAAAAAAGGAGAGAAAGAGAGAAAGAAGCAGGAGAGCGTATTTGGAGATTAGCAGGGCTCCCATCTTCTCATTCACCTTGCTTCCGAGAATAAGGGCGCAATCCTAACCAATGTTCCAGCAGTGACATAGCTGTGCCAATGGGGCATGTTCTGCATTCTGCAGTGGAATAGTCGTTACAAAGACCTCATCAAGGTAAGGGAATGTTTGCACCCTTACCTCAAAGCTGCATTGCCCTTACCCCAATGCAGGAACGTTGGTTAGGGCTGCGCCCTAAACGGCTTCTTTCCGATGAAGACCAAGCAACCCAGCTAAAACAAGGGCTAATTTGTTATTTTTAAAGATTTATATTAAAACAATTGACAGGCAGCTCATTCCAATGGCACACACAGCATCAACACATAAGAACATAAGAACATAAGAAGAGCCCTGCTGGATCAGGCCAAAGGCCCATCTAATCCAGCTTCCTGTATCTCACAGCGGCCCCACTAGGTGCCCCAGGGAGGCACGAGACAAGATGCTTGCATCCTGTTGCCACTCCCTTGCACCCAGTACTCTGAAGTAGCCTACTACTAATGTAAGTAGGTTGCACTATCCATCATGGCCTATAGCCCACGATGGACTTTTCTTCCAGAAATCTGTCCAATCCCCTCTTGAAGGCATCTAGACCAGATGTCATCATCACCTCCTGTGGCAAAGAGTTCCACAGATTAACTACCCGCTGGGTAAAAAAGTACTTCCTTTTATCTGTTTTAACTCTCCCAACCCTCAGTTTTAGCGGATGTCCCCTGGTTCTGGTGTTTTGAGAGAGGGAAAAGAACATCCCTCTATCGACTCTATCCCTTCCGTGCATAATTTTGTATGTCTCAATCATGTCCCCCCTCAGGCGCCTTTTTTCTAGGCTGAAGAGCCCTAAACGCTGCAGTCTTTCTTCATAAGGGAGGTGCCCCAGCCCCGTAATCATTTTTGTCACTCTCTTCTGCACTTTCCAGCTCCACCATGTCCTTTTTGAGGTGCAGCGACCAGAACTGTACACAATATTCCAGATGTGGCCTTACCATCATGTGTATCATGTGTACAATGGCATGATAATATTGGCTGTTTTATTCTCAACCCCTTTTTTAATCACCCCAAGCATGGAATTGGCCCTCTTAACTGCTGCTGCACACTGGGTAGAAACCTTCATTGAATTGTCCACCAGCACCCCAAGATCTCTCTCCTGAGCTGTCACAGAAGCTCAGAACCCATAAGCCTATAGGTGAAGTTTTGGATTTTTGCCCCAATGTGCATCACTTTACACTTGTTTACATTGGAATGCATCTGCCATTTTGCTGCCCATTCCCCCAACTTGGAAAGATCCTTCTGGAGCTCTTCACAATCCGGAAAAGTTTTGTGTCATCCGCAAACCTGGCCACTTCGCTGCTTATCCCTGTCTCCAGGTCATTTATGAACAAGTTGAAAAGCACCAGCCCCAAGACAGATCCCTGGGGCACTCCGTTTTTCACCTCTCTCCATTGTGAAAATTGCCCATTGACCCCCACTCTCTGTTTCCTGGCCCTCAACCAATTCTGAATCTGAATAAGAGGACATGCCCTCTTATTCCCTGACTGTGAAGTTTCTTGACCAACCTTTGGTGGGGGACTGTGTCAAACGCCTTCTGAATATCTAGGTGTATCATATCCACAGGTTCACCCACATCCACGTGCCTGCTGACCTTTTCAAAGAATTTCAAAAGGTTCGTGAGGCAAGACTTACTCTTACAGAAGCCATGCTGACTTTCCTTCAGCAGTACTTGTTCCTCTACGTGTTTTAGGATTTTATATTTGATGAGGCTTTCCACCACCTTACCTGGAACAGACGTTAGGCTGACTGGCCTGTAGTTTACAGGGTCCCCCCTTCCAGGGTCCAATGTGGTTGCATCGGCGCCAATGCACTTAGTGCCAATGCAGAGGGGCCGAGCAGAGGCGCTAAGCCAACAGGACTGCGCTGGGTCTCCCTTGCGCCGGCTGAAGATGCCTGGCACAAGGGAGGTGCCATGTTGGGACAGGGGAAGGAGTTGGAGGGGGATGGTGGATCTGGGCAGGCTACTTTCTTCCTGAGTCTCATCTCTGTACAGCAGAAGTGAAAATAAGAATACAAGAATGACCTTATTGGATCTGACTAAGGTCCATCAAGTCCAACGTTCTGCAACAAGTCACGTGGCTCAGCTCATGGGAAGGATATGGATGAGATAGGCAAACCATGTTGTTTCGTTCCACTTAAAAAAGATTACAAAGAATCGTATCAGTAGGCTATAAGTAGTCATCATTCACCTTCATATTCAGAGGCTTTAAACCTTTGAGTACCAACTCATGTAGCTTATGATACATGGAGGTTTAGGTATGGAGTTGCAATGTGAACAACAAGGCAAATGTTTTGCCCAAGGATGACTTAGTCTGTTCTTCGACCTCCCTAGACTTTCTGACTGCATAGCCAGTGGGAAGGTCATAGCAGAGCTATCCTGGTATGGCTGGACTAGAGGGATGGAGGGGGTGCAAGAGAAGGAGTGGGAGTATACGGTACATGAAGACAGCAAGCCCAGGGCCCTGCAAACCTTCTCAGGTAAGGAGCAGGCCTGGGCTGGAGCTGCCCAGTTACTGATAGCAATAGGATTTGAAGAAATAGTTATTGATTGTACTTTAGTGTGCTGAGAGGACAGACCAATAAAAAGGTGATGACACTCCTCATTCTCAGTATGAGGAGCTTACAAACCTGAATAGCTTACAAACATGGTTTTCATATTCAAGAGTGCTTTCTCTTGGTTCACAAATCAAGGTTCACAAATCGATGGTTCACAAATCGATGGGTTTTCATATGCATCGTGACAACCCCAAGGAAAGCCTTTATCCAACCTGCTTGCCTGCCTGTTCTTGTTCCAATCAGGCCCATGGCAGGCAGTGAACCAACTGGTGCAACCAGACCTAGCTGGCGCCTGTTATTTGGCTCTCTGCAATGGCACCACAGCCCTGCCGGGAGGAGATATTGGCAACTCCTTTTGTGTGTTTCTTTATCAGTTGCTGCCCTGCCATGGATACCTGTTCAATAAAAATCTTGACTGGGTCACATTTGTTGGCACTTGGTGAGCAGATAAGGAGCCCCTTCTTCCCACCTTTGTGTTTCTCTCACTGCATTCTGTGGTGGGGGTGTGACCAGATGGCCTGGGAGGAAACTTTGCTTTATGTTACAATTTCTTTTTACTTATCTCCCATTAGACCACCACTGATGGCTCTCCTTAGACAGCTATTTATCCGGCATAAGTCTAAGGAGCCCCAGGGGGGCAGGTCTGGGCCAGGAATGGCGGATAGGATCCTGGTGTGCACTGCTACAGTGGAGATCCACCCCTCCCACTTTCTACCCAACCTGCTCCCCACCCTGGTCCTCCCCAAACTGCCCACCCTCCCTGGCACCTTACCTGCTCCTGTCATGCACAGGGCCTCTGGCTCTTGCTGCTGGCAGTCCCTTAGCCCACGACAGCTCCTTGTTTGAGAAGAGCTGCACCAGCACTTATGGAGGGATCTGCTACTTTAAGTGCCTTAAGTGCCAGTGGCCATCCAACCATGGTTGTAGAGGGGTGAATGCCCTGAGCCCAGCGCTGGTGGAGCTCAGGTATCCATGGCAGGGCAGCAACTGATAAAGAAACACACAAAAGGAGTTGCCAATATCTCCTCCCGGCAGAGCTGTGCTGCCATTGCAGAGAGCCAAATAACAGGCGCCAGCAAGGTCTGGTTGCACCAGTTGGTTCACTGCCTGCCATGGGCCTGATTGGAACAAGAACAGGCAGGCAAGCAGGCAGGGTGGCGGTGACAAGGTGACTCGTCTCTTGCACAGGAGAGCCACAGAAGCAAAGTTCAGCCCTCCTGCCTGCCCTTGTGGTAGAACAGCTCCAAAAATGGAGGCTGGCGTAGCGTGGTGGCTGGCGGGGGTGGCGCAGGGGGTGGGGAGCCAGTGCAGGGGGTGGCCTCCGTGGACCTTGCCCTGGGGCAGAGCCTAGGCTGGGTCCGTGACTGTTAAGTGCCCAATAAGATGGGGCTGCCCATATCAGAGCTTCTGGCGTAACAGATTACCTGTAGCCAGAAAGATGACACGCAAAATTCTAAGATACAAATTTGTAAAAGAAAGTAGCAAATATGGAAATTCTTTCTTTCCGAATCTGGAGCTCCTCTCCCGGTTTGAACACAGCAGCACACTGGAGTGGTCATTTCTTTTCTTATCCTTCTCTTCTTATCCTTCTTCTCTTTCCCCCAGATCCTTTGGCATGCCTACAGAAGGAACGGGCTGTTCAAATCAATATGGGAATAAATTGCCACACAGTTTTTATTGTGGAGGTAAGATTTCTACAGAAAATCCTTGTAATCAGAAAAAGAGGGAAGATGAGATTAAACTGATTAAACTGAGAAAGTCAAAAAAGGACAACTTGAAAGATTAGCTCTAGGACGGCTGAAAAGCATAATCCTCCGTGCATGTTAAGTAGAATAGTCACTCTCTCTTATCAGCCCTTCATCTGGTGACCTTCTGCTGCATTAGCTCACAGCTACCTGATCCAAGGCAAACAGTGAAAATTGAAAAGCCCCCATTCCAGTGATTACAACAGGTATCAGTACAGCAGCAAGTCTTTGTTATCCTTAGGGAATCTCACCTGGTGCTTGCTGTGAAAACAAGAGTGCTAGGAAATAATGACAAATCAAGGCTGTGCCAAGAACGAGAAGGGGAGACTGGGTAGTGCAATCATGGGAAAGCAGTTTTTCCCATTTGTTTTTGCGTCTCAAGTTAGACCAGAAGAAAAGGGCACCGAGGAGCTGCCAGAAATCTCCAAGGATTGCTTGACAGTTCAGCTTCAACGGCCAGCACGTACCACAAGCTCTCAGGTTGTTAGGCAATTGCGTGGCCTGCAAGGAAAAATAACAACCATCCCAAACACATTTATTTTGCTGGGTTGATAACTTTATATGTCACATGGTTCATTCTGTACCATATTATGTCCAGTGAGCTACAGGCAGAAGCAGCAGTAACTCCAGTTTCCAGCAGGTAACTCTGCACAAAAGAACATTCTAGAACCTTGTAGTGCACAGTCACACACTCAAAATTCCAAAGAAAACATTCTGCACTTTTCTTGGGAAGGGGGAATTGCTCAGGTAATAAAGGAAGTCAGTATTGTATACAGGAAAATCAATCATGGCTATAGCCATGCAACCACTGTAGACATCAACAAGTTAGCAGACCAGGGATGCAGGCCAGAATTACTACAAGGAGTAGGAAGGAGTGGGGGTAGAATGGGACGGGGGAGGAATATGGAATTGAAGTAGGAGGGAATCAGCCAAGAAGGTGATTTCCCAAGCCCCTGTCTCTTTAAGCCCAGGGGCTGTCAATTTGAGGTTTCATTTCCCTGGCGTGCGTTACCATCCTGTTATCGTCCTGAGGGACAGAGCCCTTTCCAGTCCAACTCCCTCGATCCCAGCCGGCCCGGGATCCCCTCTCTGTGGCTTACCAAGGAACTGTTGATGGAAAAGAATGCCCGCTGGACAGGCCCGAACAGAGGCACGAGCGTGCCCATGGCTGGCGCCGAAACCGTGCCCCCAGGACGTCGCCCCGCCCCCATGCATCACTCCAACATACCTCCCTGCACCCAGAAATGCTCCATTTTGGAATGTAACGGAGACCAGGGAGGGCAGGTGGGCCGAAGAGCGTGCTGTTTCACGTGCGGACTGCGCACAATGGCACACTGCCGCTCCACCGCTGCTCAGCGCCCATGGCTTATGCCACCCCGGGCCACAGGTCAGATACACGTCTGCAGCTGGACTTTGATGTTGCAGAAAGAGAAATACATTTTACTCATGTGTAGGACATCAGTAAAATGGACACAAATGCAATACTCCTCCAAGGAGACCACAGAACTTGTACAATTTGTACATCTGGGCTTGACCAGTTATACAGTTGAGCATGGAAATATGAAATTGGCAACAACAAATAAAAACATTGGCAATCTCCTATTGGCAATTTTGTTGATGTGAGACATCTGATTGGTGGTCCTTCGTTGCTGCTGCTCCCCCTCCCTTTCAGTGTGACCCTAACCAAGGGTCGGGGAAGGAGAAGTGATTACAAAGGGTAGTCAGATGGGTACATTTAGCAGTAATAATGGCACCAATATTAAGACAAGATTACAATAGGGTTGGCACATTTATACAGGAAGGAGGTGTTTACACAAAAGCAGAAAGGAGACATTTAAACCTGACAGATTTAGCCACAAGTGCTTGACATATTTGATTGCTTGATACAACAGCTATCAATGTGGTAAGTACTTACACAGGAAGATGCAAACCTTAAGAGTTGGAGTCTTCCCTTCCCCACCTTCCTTCTAATCCAATTATCTTGATGAGATAAGATTGACAATAGATACCGAAGACAAAGGTAGATACTGTCTTTAGACCTTCTCTGCAACATTTCAACACCCCCTTTTCCTTTGTCTGCTGAGAAAGCACTATTTTCCTTAACAGACATCTGTCCAGCCAAAACCTTGTTCCTTTTAAAACTGCTCCATGCTTTTCCAAAACACAACATTTTGTTTCTTTTACAAAATTACTTTAATGCTCCAGCCTTTTCTATTGCTGCTTTAAACTTTGGTGGGGAAACCTTTTGGCTTAGCCCAAAAAGACTTTCCAGGTGAGTTTAGTTCCTGGGCAGCTTAGAATGTAAATTGAGAGATTTAGGCAGCATTTGTTCTCGCCATGCCTTTTGTCAGGTATCCAGATTTGCATCACTAGAAACCCTGAGGAAAGGGAGACTTCGGATGTCCCTGGCACCAATTCTTAACGCATTGTCAGCATTATCTTGTGCCATCTCCCAAGGATCACCTGTGTGACCTCCTCTTTGCAGGATAGCAGCTCATAACTCCCAGGATGTAATCCAAAATGGAGTTAGACCTGTACATGTGTAAGGGAAGGAGAGGATGTTCTCAGCACTGCCCTCCCTCGATGGGGTCCATACCTATTCCCATCACCTGGGGTCCATACCTGTTCCCTGGTCTTACCCTTTCCCAAGTCTTGCATTAGGTGTATCTGGTTACACCTCCATCTGACAATCATGAGCTTAGCAATCACAAGTATTACCTAAAGGCCAAAATAACCACAGTGGGGTACAGGGCCACGTTAAGGAGGCTCTCAACAGTTGGACTTTAGCCAAGAAATTTCCCACCAAGAGTTGCTGCTGCCTGCTTTTACTGTTGCCAGAACCTCTACTGTTTGCTGGTTACTGTGCTACACTACAAGGGTGGTGTTCTTGCTTAAAGCTTTCAGCTACAGAAGCTCATACAGTCAGTGATGTCATGCAGGGGGTACACAGGGGTACGCGAGTACCGGTTTCTAGGATTACAGCTGGCCCCGCCCATTCGCCCGCCCACTTGTCGACTCCGCCCTCTGCAACGTTTGAATTTCCTGCATGTTTGAGTTGCCTGCATGTTCTCAGAGCCAGGCAGGCAGGCAGGCAGGCAGCGAGCGGAGCCTTTCCTTTCCTTGCCACTGAAAAATGAGTTGCTCTGGGGTTTTAACATGATGCCAGGCCTCCTTAACATGTTCTAGGGGTGCTGTGGAATACTGTTGCAACTGTTGGGTCAGTTTAAAATCATCTGAGGCCTCAAAAAGGGCTTTTTTATGTCACTTCCTGCCACAACCTCACTTCTGGCTTATGACGTCACTTCCAGTGGGCGGGTCCCGACATGTGCCAATCAAAAGTGAGTACCTGTTCTTAAATCATTTAGATGACACCACTGCATACAGTCCATTAAATCTGAAAATAGACACTTGACTTGTCCCACATCAGAATGATGAGGGAAGGAGGGAGGGCAGATTGGACCAGGAAGTAGGTGGTACCAGCGGCGGCAGCACACACTGTCCTATCCCCATTCCAGCCTTGGTCCCTGAACCTAAGTTCATGCAAACTTGCACCAGCTCTAGGTCTGAGTATATCCAGCATGCTGGTGTGGGTTTACCCTGGGGCAAGGGAACAAATGTTCCATTACCCTGAGGAGGCTTCCAGAGGTTGAAACTCCCCTGCAGGATTCAGCATACATAACATTGGCACAGCTGCATTATTGTGCAGGGAATTGAGTCGAGTTGGGCTGCCCATTTGCAGACTTAGATCCTCTCCATTGAAGGGAATAGAGAAATCTTTGCAAATGGAATACTCAACATTCCAGCAAGGCATCACAGAACTTGGGTGGTTTGGGTTAGGACAAATGTATAATGGAATGGACCACATGATGGATTTGGCTGTGGAGGCCTGAGTTCAAGCAGCCATGAAGCTCACTGAGGCTACAATCTTTAGCTTGCAAACTTACCTGGGAGAAAATTGCATTGAATTCAGTGGGACTTAGTTCGGAATGACATGCATAGGATTGCATAACCACTTTCCTGGGAGTAAACCCCATTGAACACAATGGGACTTACTTCTGAGTAGACATTCCTAGGCTTGTGTCCTCAGTCTGACCGATGTTGCAAGGCTGTTGCAAGTATATAAAGGACACACAAACATTTCTGTGCTGCCTTGAACTTTTCATAAAAGAGTAGATATAAATAGGATTGGTAGAGAGAGAGAGAGAGAGAGATCTTGCTTCTGACTGTCTTCATATACAGTACAAATTTTTTCAGCCATGTTTTCTAAGGGCAAATATCTCTTAATTCCAGAATTCCATTCCTGCCTGGTAAGTGACCTAGGGCGCAATCCTAACCTGGAGTTAGGTCAGCAAAGTTTAGCTGGCACAAGGGCCACTGCAAAGTGTGTTTGGACCATTCTCGCAGTCAGGGAGTCACTCTCTGACTCCAAGAGTGGTCCAGACATGCTTTATGGTATCCCTTGTGCCAGCCAAACTTTGCTGGCCAAACGGTGCTGGCCTAACTCCAGGTTAGGATTGCGCCCCCAATGCATAAGTGTACCATTTTTTTCTAAAGACATGATTGGCGTGTGAGCTTTTCAATAACTAAAGAGCAGGATGGGACCTTCAACATGGCATTTAAAAATATAGTATGGTTGCATTGTCTCAGAGACACAATTCATTTTGCTTGTTAACCAATAAAACAAAATTCTGATGATATTCATTTTTAGTACTGTGGGGAAAGTATAATGGCAATGTGAGTAATTTCAAACAAGAATGTTGCAAACAAGAGCGATCAGGAAAATCCACCATCACCAGTGAGATAAATTATGCTCCTGTAGTTCCATACTGAGGCTTTTCATGAATTTAATACTTTTTTGCCTTTTGGGTTACTGCAACCTACTTAAACTGTGATTTGCCTGAGGGGCCTTGAAAATACAAAGGAAACTGACTTTCCTATTTACAGAGTTGCAAATATGTGCAGAAATCAGCATGCTGTCAAACAGCTGAGTCATGGAAATGTTCCTCTCTCCCATATCTTCACTGAGTTCTTTCCACTACAGATAACAACAAAGAATCACATTTGACCTTCACATGAGGGGCAACTGCGATCCACTTAAGAGGATGCAACTATCCTGCCACAAGCTCTGACTGCTCAGTTCAAACAAGTCTCCCCTGCGACTCCATTTTAAAAACAAGATCTTTTCTTCCAGAGTTACCTTTTGACCTGCCACCTGTTCCCTCAGCACCCCTTGGTCTTACCCCTTGGCTGAGAAGGGAAGAGTTATTCCTCTGTCCACCTCTCCTTTCAATATATTTATTGCCCCCAAACCAATATTTCAGTGCTTGACAGTGTTCGGAAGAAACCAGCCACTGATCTGCAATTTGACCCTAACTGAGACCCAACACACACCATGACTTTCATGACTCTTTCCTCCCGTTTTTGTTTAGTGATGTAAGCTTTAGTGCTATACAGTATTAATGCTTTAGTATTACATATACAGATGTGCCCTGGTATCCACTGATTCAGTATCCACAGTTTCAGTTATCCACAGATACCATGGATAGTGGGATGCCTATTAAAAAGGTAGGGGAACATGAAACTGAATCAATCAATCAATCAATCAACAGCTACTTATATACCGCTTTTCAACATGAAGTTCACAAAGCGATTTACAAGCAAATAGTAATAATAATAAAGTTAAATGGCTCCCTGTCCCAAAGGGCTCACAATCTAAAAAAAGGTAGACCACCAGCAACAGCCACTAGAAAGACTGCGCAGGGGTGAAGAAGGACAATTACTCTCCCCCTGCTAAATATAAGAGGAGCACCACTTGAAAAAGTGCCTCTTGCCCAGTTAGCAGGGAGCTAATGTTAGCAGTTAGCAGAAACTAATGTTTCTCTCTCTCTCTTTTTTTACTTTGTTGCGGCAAAACCATTGATGTTCCCCTATCTTTTAAAAGGCATTCCCTGTATCCATGGTTTCAGGTATCCAGGGTGGGATCCAGAACAGAACACCAGCAGATAATGAGCATGTCTGTGTTCGTACATTATTTCCAAATTTCAAATTACATTATTTTCAAATACATTTCAAAAATGTATTTGCAAATTAAGTGACTTGCAAATTTAAACACAAAACAACTTAAACACAACAGAATGACAAAACAAAGTAAAGCTGTAAAAGGTAGAAAAAACCATAAAGTTTCTTAAAAGCAACCAAGTGAGCAGCAACAGACTAGTAAAACACTCAAAGCAGCCTGCAAATAAAAACAACATCCTGTTTTAAAATCAGGGTACAATCTAACCCAAAGCTAAGCACTCTTTAGCCCATTGATTTAGTGGCATTAAGCACACTTAACTTCATATTGGATTGCAGCATCACATTTAAAATAAAGCGAAAGAGGAAACCATCTGTATTTATTGTAGCCTGTCTTGAAATTTGCACTTAGCACTTCTTTATAATGGCACTGTTTTTTTTCTTCTGCCAAAAAAACAAAAAAACAAAAAAGATGCTTCCATCTGACTTTTATCAAACAGACTGAAGAAACAAGATGAAAAGAGACTGACAGCCCAATCCTAACTATACTCTATGCCAGAGGAACACAGGTTCTGCTGGTGTGCATTGTCACAATAGCACTGTAAAGCACTTTGCAACTGCATTAGGAGCTAGCGCACGAGCACAAAGGCCAGAACCTTCCCATGTGTGCCAGTGGTTGTTGCTAGGCCAGATAAGTCTGAAGCAGGGACAAGGGAAGGGCGGAGAGGGGGTAAAATGGCGAGAAGATGGGGAGGGAGTGGGCAGATCAGGCCTGGGAGGGGCGTAGGGCTTGGCAGTGCTGGCATGTCCTAACCACCTTCCTTAGCCTGATCTGAGTTGCAGGCCCAGCCAATGGGCTGCCCAGGGACAGAGGAGGAGGCAGTCTGCCCTCCCGTTTCCCCACTCCCATGCGCCATTCTGCTCTGCCGTCACGCCAGGCTCTATTTCAGAGCAGTATGATGACAGGGACGTACGGGAGGAACGAAACCGCTCGCCTCTCAGCAAGGCAAAGGGCTTTGTCACCACCCTCTTCCCACCCCAGGAATGCCGCACCTGGGGCTTTTTCCCTTGTGGACATAATGGTAGGTCCTTGACTGCCTGATCTTCCTGCATGGATCAATTTGGAATTATGATAGCGATTTTGCTGTAGTAGGACCCAGTTGCCCATTAGGGCAAAGGGGCAAATGTCCCCTTATACCCCGGAGACCTCCAGCAGTCAAAATTCCCTTGCAGAATAGCCTGTGCGGGCAGCGCTGCATCACTACACAAGAATTTAGATAGGATTGGGCTGCGAGGGCTATGTGAGGCACTAATCAACAAAAGAGAAAATAGAGGTATGCAAGCTTGCCCAACAGAGCCTGTTGGCTCCTGCACATCACAGCCTGCTGTAATATCCACTCTGGAAAGTTGGGGTACACTAAAGAAAATGCTGGGGGATGCAATCAGCAGAAATCTGGGAGGTTGTTGTGCATGTGCAGAAGAGCCTTCCTGCTTGCAAAAGTCTCTGGATCCACTCAAAGACCAAACATGTCAAAGGTCAAAAGGATTAATTTTAAATCTAGTTTACTTCCACAGGGAAGTGGACATGCTCAACTTAGTTTGAAATGCCTATCCTTGGCTGGATCATGCCCCAGAATAAGAAATATGCAATCAATTCTTATTAACCACGGCCAATACCTCTACAGCATATAGCAAGCCTGCCAGACTATTATAATTATGTCCTATTCAGAGATTCTTCAGAATTGGCACTTGACCCAGAATGTTATTGACAGGAGTGTTTGCCAAACTGAACTGCCCAGAGCTATCTACCCATTCACTTAGGCGTGATCTAGTTAAATTAGAAACTTGCAGTCTGATTCTCTAACCATGTTGACTTAGAAGTAAATAGGCTTAAAACTGCAACCTCTGTTCCACTTATTTTAGTTTAAACGTATTCTCAATTCTCCCACCAAATCAATGAGATTTAAAAATGCATCACTTCGTGTGGCTCATGTCTTTGTTTTGGTAATGAGAGGAGGCCTTTAACCTATTTGATAGAGGCGGGCTGCAATTCCTTGTTTGACACTGTGGGTGCAATCCTAACCAACTTTCCAGCATCGGGGTATAGTAAGGACAATGCAGCTCTGAGGTAACAGAACATTCCCTTACCTTGAGGAGGCCTCCATGACGGCGCCTCCAACTGCAGGTTGAAGAACATGTCCCATTGGCACTGTTATGCCAGTGCTGGAAAATTGGTTAGGATTGCACGCCGTGATTCCACGCATTTTTCAAGGCACCCCAAGATCGGAATGGCTTCATGACAAAAGATGAGTGGAGCCAGAACACAAAGAAAAGTAGATTTGGTAATTCTGCTCAGCCAAGAAAGACAGCATAGCCTCGGACTCTGAAAAACTTCTTCTCAGACTCTTGCCTTCTTGGCCCTGTGCAGAATAGACATTTCCTCCGTTTTTGTCCCAGCTGAAATTCCATAGTTTTGGAGCAAATAAACCTCCTTTCAGGAAAAGGATGCTTTTCACCTGATTTAAATACACTATTCCTGTTCTGACTGAAGCTACAGTGAATTGAATCAAAGAGAAAAGAATTTAGCCTGAGGGGGTTATACCCAAAGAATGTCATTTGGAACAATGGTCTGTGCTTATCTTTTCTAGGAAACATTATATTGCGCAGTTAGGATTATTTCTTGCTTCTGCCATGTTGTAAGCTGCAAAGAGACCTACTCAGGTAATTGATTTTGTCAGGTATCTTCTCTCGATAACCACTGCGTAGGCTTGATATCCCCAAACGTCTCCAGGCTTCTGTACCTTTAAGGTAAACTACAGTCAATTTGGATTCAGCGGCTAAGTGCCCCTCCCGCCACCTCTTGGGTTGTTTGCTGTGGGTTATTGGAGTTATCACTCCCTTTCTCACTAGTGACTAGAGCTTTACAGAGCTGCTGAGGCACTGCTTTCGTAATTAGCTGCAAGTGGGATTAGAATGGAGGTTCCACACAAGCTTTTAATCTAGCACTAGATTAATTAGTAATGCCTTCCCTAAAGGCCATGATCCTTTTATAATGTTTACACACGTTAGTGCAATTTAGGAAATGACCCTGGCAACTGCACATGGAAGTATATTGCTTATAAATTCAGGCTGTTGTATTGCTTCTGTCATCAGGGCTGGCCTTAAGCCAATGTGACCAATGTTGTCACATTGGGTCCTGCACTCCCCATTCCCACCGGACCAGCACAATCAGCATATCACCTGCTGCAGCAGCTGGGATCTCTATTATATGGGCTATAAATCAGTGGGGTGAGCAGAGCAGTTTTGCCTGGGGCCCTCTCACCTGACCCTGCCTCCAAACAGTCCAAAATGGGTCTCCTGGAAGCAGTTGGTTGTGATGTCATGACCAGGTGCCAGGCTTTGTGTGCAGTACCACAAGCACTCTTCTGGTGAGTGTGGGCCCCACGGGGAGGATGGGGGGCCCACGTGAATGCCCCACATTGGGCCCCAGCGCTCATAAAGCCTGCCCTGTCTGTGACCCTGTTTTTTGGGGGGGGATTATGAGTCATTGCCCCTTGAAGAGCCCCTCTGTGAATTGCCCCATGTCAGTTTTCGCGGAGTCCCTGTGACACTCAGCCTAGGTAGGTGGCCCTGCTGTTCTCTAGCCATGGCATGGCAAATTGGGCAGGAGCAACATGTGGACTGAGCAACATGTGGGCTGAATGATCTTGGCAGCGGGCAAGATCCAGCCCGTGGGCTGTAAGTTGCTGCTCTAGACTTTGCCTTGCCTGCTCGGAGTCTATTGGCACTCCTAGTGGGCGGTGAGATTGTCATCCACTCAGAACGGAGGCCTCAGAAATGGGCAAGTGCAGCCTGGAGCAGGCCAGAGGACCATCAAAGGTCTAATTTCAACTGTGGCTTGCTCAGGGGAAGTGATGGTATTGCGCCATTGGCAAATTGGGGGCCTGGTGTCGAAAAACAGTATAGACCTCTCTGTGCATGCCCAGAGAGGACTTCAAAATCCATTTGGGCAGAGCAGTATGGAATTACTTCCTACTCTTGTTGCCTGGAGCACCAATTTTGGCCATTTTTAATTGACAGTTATGCTGTCATTTTGCATGATGCTCTAATGTAAAGCTGTAGCCATAGTAGAAACTAGGTTGTCATGTCAGTTAGGTGCTGGGAAGATTATTCTTAGGGCTAGATGCTCATAACAATGCATAAAAAAGGCATGTTTCCAACCAGAAATGCCTCTTAAATTGCAGAAAACAGTTGCATGGAGCCCAGATTTACACGATTTCCCTCTTTCCCCACCAAAAATAATTCCCAACAATGCTATTTAACCCAGAAGCAGTTGTTAGCCTACCTGCCGGAATGCCCTCCCTCCACAGATGAAGGGGACAGGTGAAGTTTAGAAATGTTAGTTCGTTTCTGCCTTTAGTTCCTGACATTTCATCAGCAATGAATAATACCATATGGGAGAGTGGACTCACTTAGGCCAGCAAAGTTTGGCCGGCACAAGGGACACCGCAAAGTATGTTTGGCCACTCTCGGAGTCAGAGAGGCCAGCACACAGATATGTGCCATCCTTCCTGACTCTGAGAGTGGTCCAAAACAGTGGTCCTGGTGCCAGCCAAACTTTGTCGGCCTAACTGCTCTGGCCTAACTCCAGGTTAGGGTTGCGCTCTCAGAATCAGAGAGGCCAGCACACAGACATGTGCCATCCTCCGACTCTGAGAAAGGTTCAAACACACTTTACAGTGGCGCTTGTGCCCAGCAAACTTTGCTGGCCTAACTGTGCCAGCTTAACTCCAGATTAGAATTGCGCACGCACGCACGCACGCACGCACGCACGCACGCACGCACGCACGCACGCACGCACAGAGAGAGAGAGAGAGAGAGAGAGAGAGAGAGAGAGAGAGAGATGGAAGATGAGCCTCTGTAAACCAAGAGAACTTCAGAAATCGAGGCCACCCTACAAAATAGAAGCCTTTTCATTTCATTTAGATGAGCATTACATGTTCCCTGTCTTTAAAACGCCTCATTTTGGAAAGGCAGAAGGGGTCAGCTTTTCAAATAAATGTGAACCAGTCAAGATGATCTGCAATAGCTGCTCTGTCAGGTCAAGCCAAAATACTGTGAAAATGAGAAAGAAATCAGAATGAACTGATTTGGAACCAATTATCATTTCATGTCATATTGACATCAGCTGTGGCACATTATTAAAAACCCACATGGAGGCTGAAGCTTTATAGGCTCAGTACAGTGCCATGAAATTGAAAACTCTCCCTGAAGTGTTCTGGCCCCTTCACCTTCAAATATAGCCAAATGGCCCATGTATTCAATAATGTCTATCGGCCAATTAACAATGGCTAGGCTGAGGGGCAGATGTGCAATATTTAGTTAATGTAGAATTTTCTTTTGATTTTAAATACTGGCTCATAAGAATGACACTGGCATTGCAGTGCTTTTTTAGATGGGAAAAGTGCTTGTAATGTCTTGGTCCAACAATAGGTTCTCCTCTTACCAATGTAACATGCACTGTGGGGGTTGTATGTCTGCTCTGTATGTATGTGTTTACACAATGTATAAACAACTCATGAAATTCAGTGTAACAAACTGCAGTGATAGCCCGAGAAGGTGGGTGCAGGGCAAGATGGGGCACAACTCCTAGTGGTTAGCCATGGGTACCCACCTCCTGCTTCACCCTTTCCACTGGTTATACTGGGGATGAATTGGAAAAGGTAACTCTTGTTACTACCATCCAAAGCTAGAGTCAAGTGAGATGGAGGCTGCCTTGGGAAAATCTCCCTCCCTGGTTAATGGAGCCCAACATTGAGGGAATCCCCTTCAAACCAAACAGTAGCGGAATGGGGGTTGTCTGAAAATTGCGGCAACACTGACAGGCAAAACAGTGCAATAGACAAATTTAATCTCTTTTTTTGATCGAGTTGCTAGCTTAGTGGATGGTGACAATACTGCAGGCACGAGCCCTGGGGCACCATAAGGGGGGGCGCCGTTGGCATGGCGCCCCGCCCCCGCCTGCAAATTTGAGGGCCCCCATACCCGAGGCACCTTGGCGGCGTCCCGGCCTGCCGCTGGGGTGCTTTAAGCGCCCCAGCGGCAGGGGAGAAAGCTGCCGCCGCGCACCCTGAGCCGGGACGCGCGGCGGCAGCTTCCTCCCCCCCCAGCTGCTGCTGGGACGCTTTAAGCGCCCCGGCGGGGGGGGGGGAGAGAAAGCCACCGCCGTGCGCCCCAAGCTGGGATGCACGGCGGCAGCTTCCTCCCCCCTGGCTGCTGCTGCTGCTGCTGGGGTGCTTTAAGCGCTCCAGCGGCAGCGCGGGGAAGGAAGCCGCTGCCGCGCGCCCCGAGCTGGGCGCGTGCTGGCGGCTCCCATCCTGGGCTGCCGAGCCCACCAACGTCATGACGTCACGTGACGTCATGACGTCGCGTGCCCTGGGTGCGGTTTCGCCCAGGTACGCGCCTGCAATACTGTAGGGAGAGGAGCGATTTATATGGCAAAATAAGGCTCCTTGCAAAACATAGCGCTCTGCCCCCTCGTAGAGATGCTACTGAAGTAGCATGTGTCCAATTCTGAGTGCCACATTTTAAGAAGGATGCAGCCACCTGGAAGCAGGTTCAGAGAAGAGCCACAAAGATGGTCAGGGGTCTGGAAAACAGGTGATATGAGGAAACGTGGTTGAAGGAACTTGGTATATTTAACCTGGTGAAGGCTGAGGTGGGGACATGATATCGCTGTCCAGATACCTGAAGGACTGTCACAGGGAAGAGAGTAAAGACTTGTTCTCTGCTGCCTCAGAGTGTAGAACTAGATCTAATGGTCTGAAGCTGCAAGAGAGGAGATGTTACCTGAATTCTGTATCAGGAAAACATTCATAATGCCCAGAGCAGTTTGACAATGGATCCGATTACTGTGGAAAGTGATGGGTGATCTTCGCTGGAGGTCTCCAAGCAAAGATTTGACAGGTATTGTTTGGGTATACTCTACACAGGATTTTCCTAATTCAAGCAGGGGGTTGGACTAGATAGCCTTGAAGACACTTTCTAATTCTATTATTCTAAACTATTTCAAATCATTGTCAAAAAAAGAAAAAAAAGGCAAGACAGGTGTGCCCCAGTATCCACTGATTCAGTATCCACAGTTTCAGTTATCCATAGATACCAAGGAAACTGGGATGCCTATTGAAAAGATAGGGGAACATTAAACAAATCTCTTTTTTTATCTTGTTGCATCAAAACCACTGATGATCCACTATGTTTAAAAAGGTGTCCCCTGTATCCATGGTTTCAGGTATCCATGGGGGGGAGGGGGTCCCGGAACAGAACCCCAGCGGACACCGGGGCATGCCTGTACCTATGTATTAGTCAAAAGACAAAGATCCATTATTACTCCTTACTACAAAATACATATCACAAGTTATGTATTTAGGGCTAAATATATGCAACATGGACATTGTTGACTACAGCACTTAGAGATCACAGATTATTTTTAGACTCTGAAGAGCATTCAATATGCATAGAAATGAGGATTGTGGGGAATTTCACAACCCACCCTACTTTCTTAAATACAAAAAGAGAGAGACTTCATTTTTATGTGTTTTTAAAGTGCAGTCTTAAATATACAGTCAAAACGAGCTCTTCCGTAATAGCACACATGATAATGTGAGCAACTGTAGTTAAAATAGTTTCAGTCATCACCCCTTGAGATTTTTTTTATAAGTGGGTTTGGGCAGGATGCTGGTATATCTAGTCAGGTAATGCCTTGTGCTATGAAGATTCATAATAGCTAAACTGCTTTGCTATGAAACATGATTGTAGCTGTATAAGATTCGGTTATCCTTCTTCCTTTGGAATTTAGCTAAATGCAAATGAGAAGTTACCTCTGGAGTCAACCGTCGAGGCTCTTAGAAGGAGATACATGATGGAGAATTATCTGCCAGAGAGAGATTACATTCTGGAAATGATTATATTTGTATATTGTATTTACCTAATAAATTATTATAGCACCATGAATAACAGGCAGGCTACAATGCATATTTAATTAGGTAAATCACACATATTAGAAGCTAGTATTAACAGTGATTAGAGGTTAGGGAATCATTTATTCATTTCACCCACACGGAGGTGCAACATTGTACCTGCGTCAATATCATCCAGTAATAAAAAGTTCACTGAGGTAGCAAAAAACAAGAGGGATACAAAAATGAGTAAACAATGGCTAGCAACTGTCAATAAGGAGTCTATTTCTTAGAGAGCATCACAGGCTCAGTGATGCAACAGTGAAAGCCTAATCAATATATCTGTATGTGAGCACGAAAAAAGGGGCAGGGATAGGGGTCTGCATGCATAGCGCATGCAAGCTCACTAATGAGTCTTTTAGAGCACAATCCTAACCTGGAATTAGACTGGTGCAGGTAGGCCAGCAAAGTTTGGCCAGCACAAGGGTCACCATAAAGTGCATTTGGACCACTTTTGAACAGAAAGAGGCACATACAGGAAGCTGGGGTGAGTTGATGATGACAACGGAGTCAGGGAGGATGGCGCACGTCTGTGTGCTGGCCTCTCTGACCGAGAGTGGTCCAAACATACTTTATGGTGTCCCTTCTGCTGGCCAAACTGTGCCGGCCTAACTCCAGGTTAGGATTGCGCTCTTAAAATGAAAGAAGTGTGTTTCCATCCTTGGCGTTCTGCCAGCAGCCTCTGATTGGCCAACAGAAAGGCACAATCTGATTGAATTTGAGCTAGCTGAAAAACGCATGGTTATAACGCATTCGGACACAAGAGGCCTTATTGGCCCTACTGAGCCCTAGTGGAACCAGTGGTCCAGAGTGGCTCACTGGGAAGAGCAGCTAGCTGCTCCTCTCTCTACCCTCCTGCTCCCTATGTGCTGCCCTGGTATGTAGTCCTGCTGGATGGCCTGGGGTCAGCACTTCCCACTTCTTTGGGTGCGGGAAGGATGATGCCACCAGGGAGAGTGGCTGCCCAATTCTAACTGTGCTTGTAGGGTGCACATTTCGGCCTTCCTATTTTCAGCCACTGACCAACCTGCATCTGCTACACTGTGGTTGAGAGGTCAATCCTAAACTGCAGTTAGACTGGCATAAGCTAAGCCATCAACATTTGGCCAGCACAAGGGCCACTATAAAGCGTGTTTGGACTACTCTTGGAGTCAGGGACGATGGCTCACGTCTGTGTGCTGGCCTCTCTGACTCCGAGAGTGGTCCAAACATACTTTACTGTGTCCCTTGTGCTGGCCTAACTCAGTTTAGGATTGTGCCATAAAAGTGGTCTCACTTCAATCTTGAGCCACAGCATTCACCATGTAATGTACTGATGATTTCAGATTTGATGTTGATGGTAATCACCATTCTAGTGACCTATATGAGGACTTGAGATGTGCATTTGGAGGGAGTCATGGAGAGGTAGAGAGGGTGGGGAATAAACTTACAGACAGGAGCCAGAAGTCACTGCTGTTGTCATGTCTACCACTGTCATCATCATCATCAACTCACCCCAGCTTCCTGTATGTGCCTCTTTCGGTTCAAAAGACAGTGAGGGAGGGAGAAAGCAGGCAGCCGGCTCCACAATTCTTCTTCTGGAAGGTGGTAGTAGAAAGGGGAGAAAGAAGAAGGTCAGAGGGAGGGAAAATGTGTGCTGTCTGCTTTGTGTCCCAAGGGGAAGACAGCACCTGGGCTCAGTTCTAGGCACCAGAAGGACTTGGGCCAGCCTTGAAGAGAGGATGTTACCCCAAATCCCTATGAATGCTGGTTCCTTTTGTTTGGAAGATCAATATATTGTGATGTTGCTGCAAGCTATACCAAGAAATATGCTGTACTGGATTCATTTGGAAACTGGCAGAAAGAAGGCATGACTGGAAAAGAATTAAGATCAGATGAATATTCACACATATCAAGGAACACTGTGAGTTTATGAGAACAGTCCACCAGACACATGATAAGGGGAAGTAAGAGTAGACAGCCTTTGAGCATCAGAAACAGCTCGCTCACCCAGGGTCTAAGCCACTGGAATAGTGCCAGTACTATGGTACACATCACCAGGTATGGTCCACATGCCCTAGCAAGTCCTAGCGACCCCTACTGATGCCACTGTCCATACCTCAACCAGAGCCTAATTTGGTCAATAATTGATGCCACCTCATGCTTCTTTGAATGCCCATCACAGAGATAAAGCAGCTTGCAAATAAATATGTTCAGTGTGTATACAGTGATGAAAAGTCACATGATAGGTGCAGGTCAGGCGCATTTGCAGAGTACTTTGAATGTGAGTTCGCACTGTGGGCATTAAAATTGCAGAGATCACAGTACAAGCATTCTTTTTTTTCGACTATGGCTGGATTGCGTGGAGAAAGGGAGCAGAGATTGATTAAATGAATTGACACTTTGAATTGTAACATGATCAAAATACTGAATGCAATCTACTTGCTCCCAATAAACCTAAAGGGCTCTATCTTAATCTGACATTAGGCCAGCATAAGTCACTTGTACCAGCCCAGGAGTTTTGCAAACAAGCTATAAAGTGTGTTTGCAACACTCTCGGAGTCAGGGAAGCCACCACACGTCCATACTCCAGCCTCTGACTCCAAGAGTGTTGCAAATGCACTTTATAGCATTTTTGCAACACTCCTGGGCCAGCACAAGTGGCTTGTGCTGGCCCAACTCCAGGTTAGGAGTTGGATTTGATGTTGATGGTAATCACCATTACCATCTAAAAATGATACTTTGAGCCCAATCTTAGGTATGTTTACTCAGAAGTAAGTCTCATTATAGTCAATTGGGTTTACTCTTGAGTAAGTATAATGAAGATTGCAGCCTTCTTTATTAATCCCCTAGGGCAGTCACCAGACTCTTTTAACTGGCAGCTCCCTTGACCTACTGAGCCATTGGCCTTGGCCAATTAGGTCTACAATCCTATACAGTACATTGAGCTTTTCAGGAGGAACCCATGGCTGGTTTTCATGGCTTCCTGTGGCGGAGCTACAGCTTGTAGTTTGGGAACTGCTGCCCTAGGGATACCATATGGCAAATAAGGCCATAATGACTGCATAACATTGAACACTTGGAGCAGTCTGCTTCCTGATTATGACCATCCTTGGTTTGTTCACTTGCTCCATCTGAGCAAAAGAGGGAAGCATTGCTTGTGTCTATTTATTTGAATTCAAAAGTAAATTTCATTGGGATCCCTTAATAGTCTTTTGTGTGCAGTTGCCAAACATTTGAGCTCCACTAGCACAAATATCAGCAAGAAGAAGATTTAAAACTCAGTTGGTTAAATATTTGCCCAGTGTCAGTTCTGAATTATTTTGCCTTACATAATTACAATTTAATATTTGGTTGGATTGATACCTGCTGTTAGATAACATAAACAATATCATGTGAAAACTACAAATGCTTTTCTCCCTAGCCATTGTTTCTTGCCGGGAAGAAAGGGGATTGTAGTTTCTTGTGCTGCCCAATTCAAGTCAGGAAGTCAAGGAAACTTTCTTTCCAGGAAGAAAACAGTCCTGAGCATGCTCAAGAGCATCACTAATTGAAGACAGGCTGGTAAGGTCTCTTCTGTCTTTAATAAGCTCTTCCCACTGCTGGAGAAATCACTTACTTTCAGGGTGCAATCCTAAGCTGTGCTGAAATAGGCAGGCCTGCGGGCCTGCATTGTATCCAGCACAGGTTGGGAGCTGGCTGGAGCCTCCACAGGGCAAGGGCACATTTGTTCCCTTGCTCCAGGGTAGGTGCCAGCCACCCCTATGTGCTACTTGGATCTGCACCCACTATATAGTGGGTACAGGTCTGAGTACACCATGTGGGCCGAATCGGGGCAGCATGGCCTTAGGGATTTGGATGCGGCCTAGTGGACTGGCCCACCCCTGGAACTTGGCTGGCACAGGAGCGGCCTACCCTGTGTGTCTTCCAGCACTGCAGGGCTGACGCGACTACTTGTGTCAGCTCTGCGCACCTCACACTGGCACGGAAGTGCTTTACCGCACTTTTGTGACACCGCAGGGCCGACGCAAGTTGCTTGGATTGCACCCTCACAAATGTAAGATTGTGTGGGAAAGGGGTGGAGAGACTGGCAAGAGAGCGGTGCCCATCACAAATATATCCAACTGACTTACAGCCCATAGAGATCCCAGCCAGGGCAGCAGACAATATGCCCGCCCTGCTGGTGCAGGGGCCTCTGAAGCACGGGGCCCAGTGTGACGACATTGGTCTCATTGGCTTAAGGCCGGCCCTGGTTAAATGTTATTTCCCACTACTTGGATTACCTCCTCAGAAGTGGGTTTTCTGGGGCTGCTGTGGGAACTGAACTGTCTTGCTAAATGTTACATATCTGACCAAGAATTGCGGCATGACTCTGGAGATAAGACCTTATTTTTAGTGGAAAAGAAAACCTTCAGCAAAACTAGGCTGTCTCCTGAGTTTATAAGAACCAGTGTTGTGGAAAAGTGTCATCACGCATCTCTGTGAAAAAAAATCTTCATGAAAACCATCCAGGTATGGCTGATATGGAACAAAAAAATAATCCTTAACTAAAAATAGGCTTGGTGGCCATATATGGACAGGGATACAGAAAAATCAATTCATATCTGTCATTCTTGTCAGTTTGTACAAGCTAGGCCATGTCTTGTATTAGAAAATCACTAGATATTGCTGCTGGAGCCCATAGAAGACACTCTCATATTGATTTTGCAGGCTTCTTTTATGAGGAAAAACTTTTTGATATTTGTAGAAGCAATCAAATGACCAGACATTATCTGTATGTCCTCGGTTATAGTGACAGTACCTTTGATTTGGAGGCTCTCATGAATTATCACTCCTCTTTTGATACGATCTTTACTTTACAAGCTGAAGAGAAACTTTTTTGTAGGCTAATAACATTGGTCTTGCATGTTATACCTCTTCAGACATTGGGGCTGTAATAAGAGAGGAAAAATTATGAGAGAACTTTTCAGCTGTCATAAAATAATTCTCAAAGGAGAGAAATATCTTTACTTGGGAGAAAAAAAAACTTATTTCCCCTGTTTTAATGAAAAAAAAATTGACAGATTGTGAACACTAGGTACAGTGGTTCCCAAACTGTTGGTCGGGACTCACTAGTGGGTTGCGAACCAATTTCCGGTGGGTTGCAAAGCACCTAGGGCAGCCATATTGAAAAAATGGAAAGATGGGATGCTAGAAAGGGGAGAGGCTATGTGGTTGTTTTGCTTTGTTGTAAATAGGCTTTTTTTTCTTTCTGATTCACTTTGCTATTGGAAAAGTAAGTATCCCCAACTTCTTGCATTCTCAGGAAAGCAGCACATTCTGGCATCACAATGACAGCACTTCCAGCCATGACATCACATCTAGTGGGTCATGGACAGATTGTCATTCTAAAAAGTGGGTCCTGATGCTAAAATGTTTGTGAACCACTGCCAGGGAAGTAGAGAACCTTTAATTAAATCCACCACCCCACAGTAGATTCCTCATGATGTTTATTATTATGATTAGTACAAATAAAATATTAATTAATAATTATTATAGTGTTTTTGAGGGTGGATTATTTTGTAATCCTTACAACAACTGCATAAAGTGAGTATTATTCCCATTTTACAATTTCCCTAGTGAGTTAAGATCCACACTGGAGGCTTCCTGATTTGTAGCTCTTAACCACTATAACAATGGTTCTCAAACTGTGGGTCACGACCCCATTTATGATAAATCGTTGATAATAATCTGACAAAGCAGATTAGACAAGGGTTAAGACAAGGGTGCATCAAGGGTTAAACAACCTGCTACTTGTGGGAAGCACTACTGCCCAATCACCATTGTAGCCACAGAGTCTTGAGCGGCTGGTAAAATGAAACTTTTTTTAGGTGGGTCTTGATGCTAACAAGTTTGGGAATAACTGCACTATACGATACCAGTAATATTCCACTTGCAATCCTCTAAAAACAGTTGCTGAAATATCATAGAAAATTACATGCTGGTTCTCTGGTAATTCCTCCTGCAAGGTCTGCAAAAGAACAGGAGCGGATGAGGTCTTGGGACTAGTGATAGACTTCTTTTGGCTAGTAGTATGTTGCTGAATTCAGCTCTTGCCAAAAAAGGCAATGGAATGCTTGGCTCAGGACCTATCCTGCACCCCAGTCTGCGGGATTCTAACAGTACAGAGATGTCTTTGAATTCCACGCTTTGTGTGTGTTTCTGTAAAAAAAAAATGCATATTTAAGTTTGTACTTTGCAATGTAGGATTGCATTTAAATCCATTCAAGAACTTATTTAAACAATGTCTTCGGTGCTGGGGAAAGAAATCCAAGAAGCGACAGTAGATGAGAGAAACAGAAATTAAAGGATACTGCAAAGTTTGGATAGAAGGGAAAGTGAGCGATCCATCTATCTCCAAGCAATCACCTGACACAGATTAAAGTAGCCAGGGGTTACAGCAAAGGAAATCACCTCCCTGTGGCTTTCCCTGCTTAACAGTCTGGGTGCATTCCCACTCCATTATGCCAGCTAGAACCATGCACCATCACTCAGGGTTGAAGCTGGAGTTTTCACTCCTCTAACAACGTACCTTTTAATTGCAATAATGTTTTGTTGCACTCCTTTAGATTAAAATGCTATTTCTAACTGTCAGTTAATAGGTTTTAATGAAAGCAATTTATTAGACATTATGTACTCAGTTTAAATCTAACAGGGTAACTAAACATTAAAGTAACCAAGGATGGGGTGGGAGGAAATCTATATTGCTCTAATTTGTATTGTATGTTCTTCTCACTGAGTATAATTGCTATTGACTGCCTAGAGCAGCACTCACCAAATCACGAATAATCAGAAAAAAATATAATTAAGTAAAATAAGCACATTCTGGAATAAACAGAGACAGGAAGGCAAGAATTACACAAGAGTTCACAAATCCAAGCTCCAGTGTCGAGCTTGTCTCGCAATTGTGTTGTTATACTTTGCTTGCCTGTTGCTGCGATGGCAAAAATAAAATGATGACCATCAGCCCAGCTGTCATCATCTACGTCTCAGGAATGCTGAAGATGCCGTTTCGTGATTGTATTATAGTTGCACATTAGAATAAAGGGAACTGGGCAGATGGAATGCAAGGTGAATGTAGAAGACTCAGGTTTGGACTCCTCATGTGATTGAGGGCCTGGTCCCATATGCTTACGCATCAGACTTCTTATAACTAGCAGCCCAATTCAGAGGTGTATCACCCCTGGGGCATGATATGGTGCCTGCCATGGGCTTGCTTGGGGGTGGGTGGGTGCAAGCATGTGCTCACCAATTGCTTACCTGACTGGGGAAGCAATTGGCATGTGTGAAGCCAAGGAGGTGCCTGGGCACCTACAGCTGTGGCCCAGATGAATTTGCCCAGGCGGCACTGGCAGGACCCAATGAAGCCAATGGATGGTCTTGCTTCCGCGGCTAGGGTGAAGTCACCCTGGGCTGTGTCAGCAGGACCTTCCCTGTGCCCTCTTGGCTTCCCAGGTTGGGAAGGCAGCGGGATGCATCATGACATCCTGCAGTGTGCCCAGGGCACGTAAAAGCCCCAGTATGCCTCTGGCTCAATTCACCATAACTCTTGTGTGGCAATGCAGCAGCGCCAGCATGGCTTTTGCTGTATCCTGCAGGGGAGTTTCAGCATGTTGGGGCCTTCTTGGGGGAAGAGAACATCTGCTCCCTTGCCCCAGGGTAAGCCCCAGCTACCGCCTTGGCTCAACTCAGATCTGCACCAATGATGTTGCTGGTGAAAGTTCACGTTAACACGTGAAAATGGATTAGGCCTGGGAAGGGGTTAGAATTTGACAAGTGCAACTGCCACCAAATCTACCCCCCTTTCCAGGTCTGAGCCACCCTCCACCCTGCCCCATTCTGCCCTCCCCACCTTGTTCTACCCCTTCTTGCCTCCCTCCCGACCTTGCTGTTGGAGCCCACAGTAGTCACCATTTGATGCTGTGGTCCATCAAGCAATAGGTCTGCATCCACGGGCCAGTCTGTGGCCTAAAGTAAATGTCTACTTACCTGTTTGTTGGTACACATAGATGTTTTCCCTCATAATGCTCTTGGGTTATTGTGATGAGGAAAATACTTGTTGTAATAATAAGAAAATGATCTAGCTTATAATGACTCTGGCAGTATGTTGATTACTCACGACTGGAAAAATCACAAGCTTTTAAATACAGAGACAAATGAGTGTCACTCGTTCCCTTGATGGATAAGAAGAATTGGATTTGGATGGCATAAGAAATAATTTTTCATTTCTCATTCAAAATTGGTAGCTTCTAATGAGAGCGCTTGAGTGAGATACTATGGTGCTATCCTATACACACTTTCCTGAGAGTAAGCCCCATTGAACACAGTGGGACTTACTTCTGAGTAGATGTGCCTAAGATTACACTGCTAGTTCAGCCTCACATTTACAAGAGACATAATGAAAATAAGAGCTATCATGATAAAATCATGTCTTTATTAATGGAGACCCAGGATTTGCTGTTGATTACAATATTTTAGTGTAAAGACTGATATGGAATGAGCAGTGGGTATGGGAATAGAGGGGAGCGGATGATCAGGGCTGGCCCACCCATAAGCCAATTGAGGTTTTTGCATCAGGTAGCAGATGGGTGGTGGTGGTGGTGGTGGATGCTCTTCTCTGTCCACCTTGTCTCCAATGGTCCCTGAACTGGAAAAGCACAAGAGGGACAGAGAGGAAAAGGAAATATAGAGGGGAGGGGAGTGCTGAACTAGAAAACATTGGAGAGAAGACAGAGAGAGGCCATCACATTGTTGGCATGCCACTTCAGGTGGCGGTCCTGGGCTGGCCGTGAGGATGATAATTATGTTTTATATGAAATCAATCAAACCAGAATACCTGGAATAAACTGGAATACCACTTGAAAAAGTGCCTCTTGCCCAGTTAGCAATTAGAAACATTTAACATCTCAAAACATTTTTCCTAACAGAAAAGTCTTAAAAAATACAAGTCACTGGCACTGGGAAACCTTGTTCCCCAAATATTTCTAAGAAGATTGATTAGGAAGCCTAGCAAAGTGAAGGACATTAAACGCCATAGAGCAGCATTACAAAGAAATCTCTATAATGCTCATCAGTCCACTCTTATTCTAAGTAGCACTTACTTGACATTCATTAGGTTATCAAGCATAAAGAGAGCCTCCATGGTACCTTGCCTATCCTACAGAGTCAATGAAAACTTCATTACAACTTCTGCGCCAGTCTATCAAATTCTGTGTTATAATTCTCCCGCAGCTCAACAAAAGTGTGCTAATCTCATCATCAGCTCGTGAGAAGGAATTCAGAGATGGAGCCAGGAGACTTTGCGACTAAGAACTGTTCAAAACGCTTCAATAAAATGTGACTGGCAATTCAGACTGTACATGATCTCAGTCTCCAGCATCTGACTAGAGCTCTTCCTTTCACATTCTTTTATTCCCATTAATAGAATTTTACTCTGCTAAATAACAGCTGTGGTTGTTAAATGAGGAAGCTGAAGTCAATTTTTTTCATATATTCAGAGCTTAAAGGTTTAATGATGTGTTAATTAATATACCTTTTTAGCCTTAAAGCTGAGACTGAATCTGAGTCTTTGTGGATAATCGGTTTATTAATATTTTTGCAAGTCTGGATTTCTAAGTGCCAGTTTCACACGCATTCCTGGCACGTAGGTTGTTGTCTCAGGCTTCCCTGCCCCAATGTACATGAAACCCAAAGCAGAGGCCTAAATGTGGAAAGGCATATATAATAGCCTTCTTCAAGCATTCAAAAACCAGGTTTGCTGGTGCCTAGATTCACAGAGAATGCCTTCCTCCACTGGTGTCAGACCACTGTGTAGACATGTTTTCTGCTCACCCTGCATTCAGCCCTTGACTGGAAAGGCAAGCATGGAACTCAGGAGACCTTTCTACAGCATTTCAAATCATGGGGAGAAAGATATCCAGGGTTGAGTGCTCAACGTTGGGAGGGTAGAAGATGTGGCTATGGATTCTATTGGTGCTGGGGGCATGGCTAATTAGCTGCAATGTACAGGCGTGCCCTGGTATCCACTGCTTCAGTATCCATGGTTTCAGTTATTTGAAAAAGTGGGTGTCAGCGCTAAAATGCTTGGTTATAACAGCAAGTGCATAGTCAAATGGGCTCTTCTATAACATGAAACAAACCCAATATAGCAAGTGGTTTAGCTACTTTCCATAGAGTTGAATGATAATTACAGCTGCTTCATGAAAAGAAGTTCAAATTACATAGTTGAAACTATTTTTGTTGGTCGTTGACTTCTGTATAACTGCAAATGACAAAAATTACATTCGTCCATTTAGACAAAAAAGCCTACAGAACAAATTTATTCAGGTTAGTTAAGTAGTTCCAAAGTGCCAATCAACTGCTTATTTTGACCTGTTTAGCAAAACAAAAAAGGAAGTTTCAACTGGAGGGGGTGGGGAGAGTAATTATAAAAAGTGGTTGAAACTTTTTAACTGCTTTGAAGTAGTTCTAACAGTGCAATCTTAAAAGGTATGCAGTGTTGACTCAAAAGTGTTGAATCGCTGCTGCGCACCTAGCGCTGACGCAGGGGCACCAAGCAGCACAGCAAGGGCGCTGCAGACAGCAAGGGAGGCGCCATGTTTGGATGGGGGAGGGAGTGGGTGGGGGGAGAGTGTTTCTGGGAAGGACATGGACGGAATTGGGCAGGATGTGGGCGGGCCAGCAGGCATGCCGGCCCGGGAGAGAGGCGGGCCTTGGATTTAGGCCGCGTGGTCTCCTCGGATCTGCGCCTGCTGTTTAGCAGCACAATTACGGTAATCCTAATCCAGCACAGCTCTGAAAGTAGTGCCAATTAATGTGTCAAAGGCTGCAATCCTCTCCACTCTTACCTGGGAGTAGGCTCCATGGTACTCAATGGGATTTCCTTCTGAGTAGACATGCATAGGATTGTCCTGGGGGAAAAAAATACTCTAATGTGAACTAGTAGTAAAAATCCTTTTGGGGTAGTAGTTAGTCATCGTAATACTTTAATGATTGTGCCCACAGCTGCAGTGATGAAAGCAGATCAGTATGACTTCGGCAGTCTTGGTGTTTCCCAGTTGATGCCTCTTATAAAGGGAAGAGCCCTTTGTAAGCAGCTGAAATTATTCTCTTCTGTGGGCAGTTCGGCTCTTGCAAAAGAGGGCAAGTGGGTGCGGAACAGCAGCTCTGTCTGCTAAACTTAATTAAAAGTGCTTGTGTGAGCCTGTGTTGAGCAAAACGGAACAGGCTTTTGGCTGCAAAACAATCAGGGCTCCAGAAGGAATTCGACATGATGCGTGTTGTTATCATAGTGCCAGAATTTTAATTGAAGCCATTGCCAACATACACACAGACACACACACTAACAACCCCCCCAACCCCACCCCCCCCCGGTGGAAAATGCTCTCTTTATGCTCTGAAAACCAGTTGGAGAAGTGCAAAAGCCAGATTCTCAGCT
Organism: Lerista edwardsae; assembly: GCA_029204185.1. Classification (NCBI taxonomy): domain Eukaryota; kingdom Metazoa; phylum Chordata; class Lepidosauria; order Squamata; family Scincidae; genus Lerista; species Lerista edwardsae. Next base: position 1,481,083 of record JAJKFI010000018.1, on the reverse strand, counting down.
TGCAGAGGATTTTTTTCTGCCACAAAAATGACGGAAGGAAACACGCTGGAAACCATCTGAAACTGGAATGTGGAGAATTTTCACTCGACAGCATAATTCGGTGCATGTCTACTCAGAAGTAAATCTCATTGTGCTCAACTGGACTTCCTCCCAGAAAAGTGTGTACAGGCATGCCTGGGTATCCGAGGGGGATAGGTTCCTGCCTGAAACTGTGGAAAAGGGAACCTATGTTAAGTATAGGGTTCTCCGCTGTCCCCACCCCCAAGCAAGAAGATTTTTTTAGCAACCCAGAGTAAGAATAAAGGAAGGTAAGAGGGGCCTCTGAGGCGTGGATAACTGAAACTGCGGATATGGAATCCGTGGATATGGGGCCCACCTATATAGGATTTCAGCCTAATCCTATCCTGGGCTGGCCCAGAGAGTACAGCAGCGCTGATGCAGGCTCCATTGCATACTCTAAGCTGATGGGAACTAAGTAGATACATAGAGACCCACCACTGACTGAGGGCATAGGATATAGGTGCCACTGCTGCCGCCAATACCCACCTGAAGCCTGCCCTCGATCCCTCCTTGACCTGCCTCAGCCAGTTCTGACCCCTGCCCTGATGCCCCCCCCCGCTACGCTCCTTCTACTGATTTTCCTGCTCCGGCGAGGACTCCAGAGGTTAGTGGCACGCATCCACAGCCACCAGCCAATTGCGCTGGCAGCCCCAGTCCCACACTGTTGTGGCAGCTGACCAAATAGAATTACTAGCTTAGCGTTGCTAGTGCTTAGCTGTGCTGAGCGTTACTAGCTTAGGCTCAGCACAGCAACCACCGTTCAGTTTACTCTGACTATTTCTGTGGATCTACATCCAGGGTGACCAGATGCAACGAACAGAGTGCCTATACTCTTAACCATTGTCTAGGAGAGGGAACTTTGGGCAGGTGCAGCTCAGCATAGAAGGGTTCAAAAAGCTGCACTTGCCAAAATTCCCCCTTCTATAACAAGGATTCCATTAGAATTTTAATTCTGCTTTATTCATAGACGGAACCATGATAAGTGAATGGATTGTCCAGCTCAGTTTGATTTCTTTGCTACATCTCCTCTTTGACTGAAGGAGCTACAGCTGTACTTGAGTTTATTTTTATTTTTTTTGCCTATAAACTGCTTTGTGAACTTCTTGTTGAAAAGCGGTATATAAATACTGTTTGATTGATTATCATACGTGGGCCACAGGAAGTTGGCTTTGCAAGGAACCGGCATATATTGTTGGTGTTAGCTTGATGGCCCTTTGCTCTTTGTCAGTTTGAGCACTTATTGTCTAGTCCTACACCTGATCTCCTTTTTGCAAAGATTTATGAAGTTTCTAGTAACTGTCCTGATCTCATAATATTTAATTCTTGAATCCTCATGAAGTGGCAGGCTTGGCGCCCTCCCTGAATCTGTAAGTACAGGAGACTTCTTGGTCCTCTTGAAACTCTCTGATCATGTGTATTGGAAAAGGCAGGAGATACCCTGAGGAGATAGGGAATGGTATCAGCAATGGCCTCTTGTCCTTGATAAACCAGAGATTACGGGGTTAACTCCCAAGGTTAACTCCTACTCCCTGTAGGCTGATTAGGCCCCTGGCTAGGAAGAGGTTAGCACAGGTGCAGATGGGTGTGGCTGATGCTAGAGCCTGCCTAGCAACAGACACCGATTGGCTGGCCTCAGTATAAAGTGGGAGGCAGGAGGTGGAGTAAAGGGCTGGGAAGGTGCTGGATGGGAGTACCAGGTAGGTGCTGGACTGACGGAGAGCCGGCTGGATTGCCTGCCTGAAGGACTGTTGGATGGACCGGCTGAAAGACTGGTGTTCTGCCAAATCTCGTCCTGCAACAGAGAACTTAAAGTTAGGTTCTGCCAAATTCCCTGCTGGGCCTCCCCAAGGACCTCAATGCCCACATTAGGCTAACTAGTTTCCCCACAGAGCAGCCTCAGAGATAGGCAAGAGGGAGAGGGTCAGTCACCCACTGGGTCTCCTCTCTTTCAGCAGCTTTTGTTTGGGATCACTGGCTGGTCAGCCTCCTCCAGACTGCCCTCATCACTGGCTTTGCTCAAAATACCCCACCACCAAACAATAGGCAGCCAGCTTGTCCCAGCTACAACTGCCTCCTCCCTTTGGTGGCTCCAGGGGCGTGGCAGCCAAACAACTGTTCCCCACAGTCAGCTTACTTTCTCTAGTCTTTCAGCCAGTTCCTCAGTCCGTCAGGCAGCACTCAGTCCAGCAATCCGTCCATCCATCACTGCATCCCAGGTACCATCCTCCAGTACCTACCAAGGTACCATCCTCCAGTACCTGCACAGCTTCCCTTACTATGACCTTCCCCAGTCAGGTCCCTTCAGTTCCCTCTCCATCTCTCATCCTAGCTTTATTCCTAGGCCAATATACTGAGGCCAGTCAGTGGGCAGGCTTTATTTCATCAGCCACACCCATCTGCACCTGTGCAAGGCTTGCATATACCTTCTGGGATTAACCCTATAATCCCTGGTTTATCTGGGACAAGGGGCCTTTGCTGATACCACTCCCTGTCCTCGGGGTGGCTCCTGCCTTTTCCAATACAACTGGATAAGGTAAGGCTATTGTGGGGAACAACTATTGGGAATTGTTGTATGTCTGCCATGCTCCTGGAGCCACCAAATGGAGGAGGCAGTTATGGTTTGGGCAAGCTGACTGCCTATTGTTTGTTGGTGGGGTTTGTTGGTGTTAGACTTAAGGTAGTTTTGGAGCTAAGCCTGTGATGAGGGCAATCTGGAGGAGGCTGGCCAGCCGGTGATCCCAATCAAAGCTGCTGGAAGAGAGGAGGCCCAGTGGGTGAATGAACCCCCTCCCTATTGCCTATCTCTGAGGCTGCTCTGGAGGGGAAACTAGTTAACCTAGTGTGGGCATTAGGACCCTTGGGGAGGCCCTGCAGGGAATTTGGCAGAACATCATGCTGGTGGCTTCTCAACATGCCTTTCCTTGCCCTTATTCCATCAAGAGCTCTGTCCTGGAATTGCCACCCCATCTTGAGCCTGACGTGACCTCTATCAAGTCTTGAGCTGAACCTGAAATTTGGGTCAAGAAGGAGCTTGTTTTTCTTTCACTGGCTATGAAAATCTAGTCTATAATCTTGAGAATCTCTGTGCTTGCTGCTGCATTGAGACTTGTCTTTACAATCGGAATGCTGCTAGGAGTCTTAAACAGTGATGATTCAGGTAGTCTGGGAGTGCATTCAAATCTCTATGGAATTAATTAGGAGAGTAGTGAGAATTAATTCATGCTTCATTAATTAAGTTTGACGGCTGATTAAAGCACGATGCTTCTTGCGTGCAACAACCCTGCAAAGTCACCTGAGCTGTACATTGCAGGCCATACATAGCAAGAACGGTGCAGGGCAAGAACTGTTTACATATCACAAATAACTGTTTGAAGTGCCATAATTGCTTTTGCTGCAGATGGTTCGTGATCTATTAAATTGACCTTCGGATACTAGGGAGACCCCCTATAGGCTGAGTTTCTAGCTCAGTTGACATAGCTAGGACAAGTCAAGACTGTGTATTGTCCATGTTTGTTTAATCCCCTTTCCCAGTTTCTGCCACGTTGGACAAGGAAAGAGAGAGAATATTCATACATATCCCCATGTACTATCATCAGTCCCATTCTTTGAAAGTATGCAATACTGTCACAAAACCTTTGGAAGGCTCTGCCTCTGCGTTTCTGCTTTGATTTATGCCGGCTAAAGAGCAAAAAGAATCTAATCAATTCAGTGTTATTTGTGACTGGCTTAACATCATATTAATTAGGTACAAAAAGCCAATGTTATTGGTTACTTTCTATGTTGTGTCTTTAAGATTTTGACTCAAAACGTCATAAAATGCACTGATTGATTACAATGCAATCCTGAAGTGTGCTTGGGCCAGCGCAAGGGTAATAAACGTTCTGTAAAGTACATTCATGCCTCCTTTTGAATCAGGGAGGACCATGCATGGATGTGCACTGTTTGCCACGTGCCAGTTTCAGGACTTTGGCTGGGAAGGTAAGGCTGGCCTAGAGAGGCTGGTGTGGGGGATGGGGGGGTGAAAGGAGGGTGGCGAATGGGCGTATTGGGATGGGGGGAAGGCAGGGAGAGGGCAGGTCCATGGACGGACCAGCCCAGGGAGGGGTGGGACTGGTTGTTCTGCCAAATCCCCTGCCGGGCCACCTCAAGGGCACTGATGCCCACACTAGGCTAACTAGTTTCTCCACAGAGCGGCCTCAGAGATAGGCAAGAGGGAGGGGGTTCAGTCACCCACTGGGCCTCCTCTCTTCCAGCAGCTTTGATTGGAATCACCGGCTGACCAGCTTCCTCCAGACTGCCCTCATCACCAGCTTAGCTCAAAATACCCTAATTCAGCACCAACAAACCCCACCAACAAACAATAGGCAGTCAGCTTGCCTAAACCACAACTGCCTCCTCCATTTGGTGGCTCCAGGGGCATAGCGGCCATACGACAATTCCCAATGGTTATTCCCCACAATAACCTTACCTTCTCCAGTCCTTCAGTCACAGTCCATCCAGCAGTCCTTCAGGCAGGCAGTCCAGCCAGCAATCCATCTGTCCATCACCTACCTGGTGCTCCCATCCAGCACCTTCCCAGGTCCTCTCCTACAGCTCCTGCCTCCAACTCTATACTGAGGCCAGCCAATCAGTGGGCAGGCTTTAATTCATCAGCCACACCCATCTGCACCTATGCTGGCCTCCCTTTATTGCCAGGGGCCTCATCAGCCTACAGCTGTGCTTCCGAGGCTTGCAAAGACCTTGGGGGTTAACCCCTGGTTTATCTGGACAAGGGGCCACTGCTGTTACTATTCCCTCACTCCTTGGGGTAGTTCCTGCCTTTTCCAATACACAGGCACAGGCTGGATCCAAACCCTTGTCCTTGGTCTGGTTAGCCTTACATGGGCTGCTCAGAATTGGATCAGCGATTTCACTGGTGCAGCTCCGAGTAGTCCTATTGGGACTGCTGCAATGTGGCAGGGTAAGGGGAATATATTCCTCTTAGTCAGAGTCTCACTGCATGTAGCCACACAACCCCATGCCAGATATGGGGCTGGCCAGCTGACCTCCCTATTCCAGCACAGGTTAGGACTGGGCTGCCCTTCCTTTCTCAGTGTCTGAGAATTAGCGTGCTGTACAATAGCAAATAATTCATAATTATTAAGAGGAGGATAAAAGAGTTCAGTGGTGTTTGTGGTCAAGGTGATAACCATGATCAGAAAGAGCATGATTACCAGTAAAATAAAATAAAAACGAAACTCTTGCTGAACTAAATGTTAGCACGTGGCCATGCTGTTTTTTTCCTCACTATCCTCAAATCATGTGGGTTTTTTTTTTTAAAGATTACTGTATTACTTTAAAATTCTTCAAGAGTGCTGTGCTGTAGTCATTGGTTAATGCTTTGTAGCTATTCCCAAATGGACTACCTTCTGTAGCAATACTTTTGTTTATTAAAACAAAAAAAAAAGTAGCGCAGCACTTTTTGAAATCCAGTTAGGAATGGATTTTTGTCAACTAACTTTACCTGTTTAAAACTGGATACTAAACTAATTCAAATAGAAAAGAAATGTGCATAATACAGTTAAAGGAGGGCAAAGCGGCTTTGAGGTAAGGGTACAAACATTCCCTTCCATAATCTCCCCCCCCCCCAACTGCAAGATGCAGTACATGATCCATTGGCACAATGATGTCAGTGCTGGAAAATTGGTTAGGGTTGTGCCCTAAAAAAAAAGAATTCACAGTTTTCAGGTGGACTCAGAAAATACAGTCCCAACTCCAGTTTGGGTAGATTCACAGGCATAGGCAGCACCTATATAGAACCCAGTCTCCATATGTTCTGCCTCCTCATTTTGTTCTGCCATTCAGTTTCAGTAATAATAATTTGGTATCTAACAGCTGACTTTTAAGTTGGACAGCAAGACATTGGTCAAGGCATAAGCAATACCTTGTGACTGCATTTGGCTGCTATCAAATTATATCACAAAAGTCCTCTAATGTGGTATCTGCCCAGTTGGTTCTCAGCTGTGAGTGAATGAAAATCAAAATGCAACACCTAGAACAAGTACCTAGACAAGTAGAATGAGAACAAACACTAAGGCATTTGCAATTATGGGATGGAGACAAGGGGTTGTCTATGCCATTTCTAGTAAGATTGGGAGAAGAAGACCGTTTGACAGCCAACTGACAGGCTCAGGCTCCTGCAACTCTGCAATCCTATCCACATTTACCAGGGAGTAAGTCCCATTCATAATAATGGGACTTACTTCTAAGTAGACATGCTTAGGATGGGGCTCTAAATGTCTATGGAATAAAGACCATCTGTATACTGCATCTTCACTGTAAAATGCCATCAGTCCAGTTCTACTCTCAATGAAGATCTGTGGTATTTCCGATGAGGATGGGTGTGTGTGTGTGTGTGTGTGTGTGTGTGTGTGTGTGTGTGTGTGTGTGTG